>JALBCR010004296.1:337500-712839 GCA_030710515.1 Abscondita cerata | reverse complement strand
CTCAATTGTACTTCGTTCAGTTACGTATTATCATAACTTTTTGTCTTTAACTTTTAAGCATTTGTGACAGTAGATTATTAAATTTTCCAGGTATTCTAGTACTAAAAGGTACTCTTACTTTAGTCATTAGGATACACCGTTTTCTAGAAAAATGGATTTGAGAAATTTTTTTTTGTCATTAAAGTTAAATTTATATTTTTACTAGTTGGCTCTGAACTGTAACAAAAAGTAAAACCTACGTTTTTTAATTGTCAAATTGTTGTCAGTGTGCAGAAGTTTGCTTTAATTTTACTTTACCAGGCCCATCTTTAAAAGCTCTAGCTCCTTAGGAGAGCATTTTTCGGACTAGGTGAATTGGGTTAAATTGTAAAATTATCTGAGAATCTCCCGGTCTTCGTTTGTTAGGAGAGTTTCTGGACACTCTGTATAGTCCAACCAAGTCGATAAATTGAATGCAAAAAGTATTGTATTCAAATTTCAAGTTATAATTGTGCGCCAAAGATCAAATCTCTTCATTTCAAGTAAATAAAAACTAATACCATATTTAAAAAATATCAAAATTCCATTCTTATCTTGAGCACACTGTATATGTAATACCCTAAATTTACATACATCTATCAACAAAACATAACAATGAAGTCCCCAAAAATAACCAACATCAAGAAGAAATATTTGAATTACAATCTTCAAAATATCAAAGGCAAAATTAAAACAAAAATTTGATGAAGAATTTAACGACGATCTGTTTACAATCCAGATTCCATCAACGTATAATTAATAAATATAAAATCAATTTAATCAACTACGAAGCATTTTCTAAACAACAGTTAATTGAATATTTATATAAAACACATAATTATTTTACATTTTAACACAAATTTTTCTCTCTAATTAATTTATCTCAATAATTTTGAAGATAAGAAAAACATCTGACTATTTAAAAATACGTGATATACAAACCTGCTTTATTATTTTGTATTGATATAATCTGAAAATGGAAATTCCCTAATGATTAAAATTAAATTAATTAAATCAAAAATGCAAAAGTATATGAGATGCTTGGTCATCTGTTCGGTATTGAATTATGAATAAAAGTGTGGATAGGTTCGCATAAAAATCACGATAAAAAGTGATATGTAATATTTGTAAACATGTAATGAAGAAATAGAAAACTTGAAAGGCTTTATTTTGAAAAAGTTGACCTTTATGATCTAACCATTCAGTGTTACGAAGTTAAATACTCAAGCTGCATTTAATGTGGGCGTAAAGAGTTATTATCAAATACATAAAGTAAAATGAATATGCGCTTTCACCGACATGATCCTTTAGAAAAGAGATTTGGCAGAGGTAACGAGGTAATAAAGGTAAATTAAAGAAGAGCTCTAAATAGAATTATTCTGCAAATATCGAAAAAGTCGATAGTTGTGCACATCTCTAGTGCTGAGGTATCGTTTTATGGCAACTGTTTTAGTGGCTGTCCTAGTTTCTGAGCCGAGCAAACAGCAACAATAGGAGAATGTACCAACGGGCTGTTCCTAACCATTGATAATTCAATGTTCGTTGCTTTATGATTGAATTATCTGTGTCTTCCTGCGAGGTTCTGAGTTTTCCAATTCAACGTTTTTCATAAGGCGCTCGTACCTGTGTAATAATAATAATAGTCTACGTCGACAGTTGAAATTAGTCCATTAAAAATGCCGCATTTTATTAATTTTGATGTCAGCGAAATAGGGTGGGGATTATAAAAACATGGCGGCAGCTGTAGGTTAAGCGTCCGACGCGTACATCAGCGATAACTAGATTACATGCATTAGTGTGTCACGGCTCGTTTTGTCCTGCTATGATCGGAAGCTCAGATGAGCACAACTTTATAAATCACAACGACGATTGACTTATGCAGACTTCAATTTTTGTTGTTATCGTGTTCTTATTCCATCCTTGGCATGACTGATGGAACGACGGTTTATTGCTTATTCCAAACATGACTCGATTATTCTGTTTTACAAACAGTTCGAGCCGTGGCGCGCATGAAAAAAACGGCCCGCAATATCACGAAAGAAAAATTGTCTCACACTTATTCTCAGCACAAAAATATTTAAAATCGCAATTACAAATAAAAAGAGCGCAAATCATCAGGTAATAAACCATGTTGCATTCGTGAAATCACGCTATAAAGGACATTACAACCACACATTACCAATAACAAATTCCATCAATCGAAAGAAAAAAACGGCCACTACATCAGAAACTCAAAATATTCGACATCGGTCGATTAAGAACCACAAACAAATTAATCGGAATCAGATACATTAATAATGCAAATAGTGCCATAACCATAAATATGCTAATATTCAGCGCCGTTTAATTTTTCGATCCAAAAATATATCTTTTCGATAAGAGAAATTAAAATACTGTCATAAAGATCACACCGTATTAAAGAAGCGACCTGGATACGCGTATTATGCAATATTAATTTATGCAACCGTTTCAGATAATATTTATAAGGGGCAATTTTAACAGCATTCCTGCGTTTTTTAATTATAACCATCTACCTGCAACAATGTAACTTTTTAAGAAGTTGTGGTAATTATAAACGATCTCACTTTTATCTTGCAGATGTCAAATAAAAGGGTTACACAAAGATGATATATAAGCGCATTCAAGAAAATAAAAAATAGTGCTTAAAATTTAAAGAAGTTAAGTATAATAGAGGTTTAAAAGACCAAATAAATGCGTCCTTGCCTCGCAGAAATAGTTCTCGGTATTGCAGACTCCCCGTTGCGAAGAGATCAGAAAGTCACACAGGCTTGGCACTTCGCTGCGTAAAATCCAAAGAAGCCGTCAATTCTTTTGAACGAATTCCTGAAAACTGACATTAACCAGTTAGGACCCTCATCAGCCAATTTATGGAAAACCTTTCACGAACAAGTCAGATACTTGTTGGGATGCAACCACTCCGTAGGGGGGATTGTTTATCTACAACTACAACTTGATCCAAAAGCTTATGTATACAATTTACCAGTAAATACCTAAAATTACTAAGGATTTTAATTCTATGACATTTTTACACAAGATCATGTTACAGTCGATTCTTTTGCATTTAAAGATGTGATTTATTTTTAGGTGGTGGTTTTATTGTTTGTTGACGATATTTAATTGATTCACTTTATACACGATAAATAAAATATTTATTGCACTAATTCAGGGTGTCCCAGAAATCACTCCCAGGCTATGTGTATTTGTTGTTTTATTAATTTTTCGTAAATGTGACTAAATTCTCTATAAGATAAGTAAATACAATTTTCAAATTCTGCACTTGTATAATGGTAACGATATTCAACTTTTTTTCAAATAGCATAATATATTTTTTTCTATGATTTCAGATAGTACCTTTTATCTCTTTACAACCATATAAAAAAATGGGTCTTACATAAGATTTTTTTAGAAAATACGATTAATAGTTGAGGCTGAGTTTGCCATGGAAATAACTGATTTTGTCATTTTTATCTAGGCCTATAAAAACAATGCATAAAGTTAGTTGTCAAACTGATTTCTTAATTTTTAGTGTTCGTTTATCATAATAAATATGAATTATACCAATCATCCGAAATGTGCGACATGATGCTAATGTGATTATTATTATTTTTTGATTATGTTATAATAGAAAATATTATTTACTTTATCTTATAGAAAAATTTAATTTCATTACAAAAATTAAAAAAATAACGAAAATACAAGCCTGGGGAGTGATCTCTGGGACACCCTGTATATTATGATAAACGGAACACTCAAAAATTAGGAAAATCAGTTTGACAACTAACTTTACGCATTGTTTTTATAGGCTCCTAAATATAAAATGACAAAAAATTTCCATGGCAAACCTACCTTCAACTATTAATCGTATTTTTCTAACAAAAATTCTTATGTAGGACCCATATTTTTATATATGGTTGTAAAAAGTATATTATGCTAATTGAAAAAAAAGTTGAATATCGCACCATTATACAAGTGCAGAATTTGAAAATTGTATTTACTTATCTTATAGAGAATTAAATCGCATTTACATAAATAAAAAAAAATAATAAAAACAAAAAAAATAACGGAAATACAAGCATGGGTAACAAACAAATTAATTAAAATTACCTATACTTTAAAAAAGTTTACCGAAAAAAACAGTAAACTGTCTATTTTTTTTATTCCAGATTGAGTATTCAATGGACGTGAACGAAAAGTAAATACATGAACTCTAAAATCAACAAACCTTTTAAAGAAAAAAACTTTATTTAATGACTGAGATGAGTAGACATATAGTACACTTACTGCGATACACACCATAGAAAATTGTTTAATAGTCATCTATGTATATGTGTGTTTTTGGAGGTGCCATTAAACTATAAAAAAAAATTAAATGTTTTAAGGTTGTACAGTATTCAATTAGCTGATCTAATTTGCAAATTGGGACTCTAATAACAGCACACACCAATAAAAAATCCTCACACTCGCATTGCCGTTCGTTTAATACTGTATTACTTAAACATGTTTATCAAAGCAAGAGGATATTAGTGGGGAATAACCTAACAAGACAGCAAAAACTGTACATTTTTTACTGTAATTTATAGGGATTATACACCAAATGCTGATGCATTTTAGCTAACGATTGCTGTGCCAACATGACCGATAAACTTTTGGTTTTGGAAGAAGCATGGGAGCGGTAGAAGAATTCAGAATGTTAACTTACTAATAATGTGCAATGGAGAAAATCGAGAACCCGATACTGTACTAGAGATTGACGACTGTACTCGTGGTGTCTCTTGGATCCTGAAAATTTTAGACTTACAGCGTTTTTGACTAGGTGCTTTGGAGTGATCTACGAACGATTTCTGATCTAAATTTATGTTTGAACAAGAACGATCAAGCCCTCTGCGATAATTCACATACAGTTACGAGTCAAAAACGCTTTTAATGTTAAACGGTAGCAAAATTTAGATTTCATGAAACACCACTGTCAGTTGTTAGGGTAATGCTGTCAAAACTTGTTATGAAATAATAAAAAAATGCAAAAATTAAAAAAACCACGACCCCTATATTAAAAAGATATCACGATTGCGTGATCAAATTTTATAGGTTTTTCTTTTGACGTACTGGATGCTTTTGTAAGCAATCACACGCTTAATTACATTTAATATTTTTAAACTCTGTGGCAAATACACCTAGTCATAAAAATACTATTTCAGGGAAGAATAGAATTCTAACCTAAAAATTTACATGGAGAAACCAAGTGCAAGCAACACTAAAAAACTAGACAAAAACAAACATTAAGTTTTAATAATTCATGTCATTGATTTTCGTGAAACACTTCAAATCGGCCGCCAATCATTTTCCCTCTACGGGAGGCTTTTAATGATGAAGTTAAACTTCTTTTGCCAGTCCAATAGGACCCACATTAGATTTTTTGCTTTGTGGTTCTTAAAGAATATTTTTATTACTGCTCGCATGAGGGAACTCCAATAATATCAGTTGTGTTAATATATATATAAAGATTTTCTCCTGAATTTTATGTTGAGATCACTAAAGCAGAATGGTTTGTCAAAATATGCTTGAGACTTAACTTTTCCTACATAAACAAGTTACATAATCTTAGAATGGGGAAGCATGAGCGTCAGTGAATGGTATGGATATATCAAGAGATCAAATTGCCTGGAAAAACGACTACCAAGCGATATGTATGAGGACTATTTTCATTTTCCTAAGTAAAAACACTAATCTCATGCAGTCCAGTTATATGTAAAGAACAGAATCACATAAACGTCTATTTAAAAAACAGATTGACTGACAACTGTTTATTGTAGTCAGGATTTTAAAATTTCAAAAATGATTTGAAGATTTTTTTGCGTCACTCGTTACTTTGGCTTCTTTTGTTTATCAGAAACATAAAATATTCGACATTCCTACTTACTAAATTTTCGTAACACTTTTTGTAATGCCTTTACTTACAATAAAACATAGATATGTCATTAATATCTCCTTCCCTTACAGAAAAGTTCAGTGGCAGTGCCGTGGGTTAAGAAAAATCCTTTGAGCCTAAATTTTAGATGTTTAAAATTAAAATGCAGTACAGCAAGAGAAGACCAAATGGGTTGGTCAATATACCTGTGACACAACCATTCACGATGAATTTAACTATGTGAATGCATCTCACATTATCAATGTTTGCAAACATAGATGTGATTTGTAGCAAGCATGGGTGTTTTATGACAGACATAAGACGTAAGTGGATTTAAACATTGTACACAAATTCATTTATATATGGTAAGGGCACTTTCTGACTACGTACTAACCAATCGAAAAACATGTTTTTAATAAAATCCTTAATCACACTCTAAACTAGACAACTTCGGACTAATTTCGACAAAAATCTTCTACAGTTATGAATTTCGGCCACAAAGGTGAGTGATTGACCTCATAAACCTGAGATTTCACTTAACCCTAGAAATTTGGAACTGATATCATCACAATATTGTCACTTCCAGGAATAACAAATTAGAAAAATTATGGTTTCTTTCACTCTAGGCAGATCACTAGAATGACTTAGCTAAAATGATTTTTCAACAAAGTCAAAATCACTTGTCCCTTCAATAAATGCAGCGTTTGGATGATGGACGTTTTTTACTAATACTACCTAAATACGCACAAATCACGAGTATGACTGGGCTCACCATCTTTATAGAAGATATAATGCGAACATGTCACCAAACAATTAAAGGGTTAAATGTGGGATATAGAAAACTACAAAAACATAAATTTATACATGATTGTGAATTTGCAGATGATATTATCTTAATGGTAGGAATAGAGAAAAACTACAACGAAACTTATTGATATAGAACGAAGAATTAACAAACAATGAAATGAGGATAAATATAAAAAAAGTAATGACAATTGGAAAAAGATCAACAGAAGATAAATATACAGATAAATGGAGATGAGATTGAGCAGATACAAAAATTTAAATATCTGGGGTTACTCTATGATAGTGAAAGATAAGAAATAGACATAACAAAAATGAAGGAAAGTGTGACGGTATTATTTCGCAAATACATGAGTTGATTTTGGACCAATTTCTCCCTACAGTATAAGCCGCCGTGTTTACACTCATGCGTTTGAATATGAATTTACGGTTTGAGAAGTCGTCTGGAAATTTTAGTTGTTTGGAATTGCCAGTTCCGATGATTTGTCGGCATTTGCAAAAGTTACACTTCATTTCCTTTTACTGACTGCCGGGAAAAGGTGTACATGAAAATGCTGTCTAAAAATTAAACAATTAGACATGTGCTTTATAATATCAATTGAAGTAAAATCATCCCATTTAAAGTAGGGAATAAGTCTTCGACTACGGTTCCTGTGTAAGTACCTTTTTTACCTTCTTTTGTTTTAATAAAATATTTGCTCTTACGGGTTCTATTAATTGCAGGCACCTTTTTTGTGGGTTTCCCATTTGGTTTATTCGGCTGGTCATTGCAGACGTACTCCGTTTTAATTAGTCAATGGATATTCAATTATGGTTGTGGATAATAATCCAAAAAATTATAAAATATCGAAGTGGATCTGGTATCTTGAAGCCTTCGTCGGGTCAAGGCCACCACTCAAGATAAGCCGTTTATCTGGTTCTTTGTGAGCAGCCCCAGCAACTGTTATCAACGGAGTCCATTTTGACTTTTCCTTTTTCTTTTCTTCGCAGAGATCAATCGGTGTTACGACTGTCAAATACGCTAACCTATTTGGGGCGTTTGTGCCTCAAATTTGTATTCGTGTTTTAACTCGCTCTGTGAATTATTATTTGATAACTATATTGTGCTATTCATTCTAAATGATATTATATATTGTTGTGTCTATGTGTTTCTCTGTGTGTTAATTGAACTCTAGTCGCTATAACAATATACATATTTCTATTCACGTACGGTTTGTTTCTGTGTCTACGAGTTCCTAGTGGCTCTAGATATTTCTTATACGTAATCCTAGGTGGTGCCTTATACATTTTTGAGCGGTGTAGAGGCCTTCATTTAGAACAATTCTCAATCAACCCACGACCACTTCCGACTAAGAAGAGCTGCCGACAGGCCTTCTAACACTGCTATATATTTATTTTGTTTAATTTGTTTACAAATAAACCGTAACAAATGTAATAAATTATATTACACTAAGAATGTTAACTATAAACAAAAGGGAAGTGTCACAAAACCAAACTTACTGTTGATAAAAACAAAATCTTTAGACCTACCATGACCTATGGATGCAAATCGTGGGTTCTGACACAAGAGATAAAATCAAGATTAAAGCTACCGAAATGAATAGTGAAAAGTGTCACCTTGAGAGGTAAAATAAGAAGTAACTAGATAATAGACGAATTAGAAATTAGCCCAGTAACAAATTTCATCGAAGGGCGACAGTTAACGTAGTGGAGACACATACATCGTATAGATCAACATAGACAAGTTAAACAAATATGGAAAACGAGAAAAGTAGAAGACCACAAGAAACATAAGACAGTGTTACAGGAAAAATACTAATAATGAAAGTAAAAAAAGAATGATGGAGGCACCAGCAATGACAGTAACAGAAAAGAATACAGTACATTTGTGCATAAGTTAAGTAAGTTAAGAAAGTAGTTAAGTTTTGTAAAACAAAATCTATATACTTTACAAGCTAACACGATACGTTAAATGACTTTTGATTATATATAAAATTTGACTGTCCTTATCTCCAAAAAAAATTAGTACAAGAAATATTTATTATTATACCAAAATAATATTATTCGATTGGGTTGGCAAGAATTCAACATATGGCATTAATTAAAAGCGCATAGCTTTTAGCGCTCCATCGAAGAATTCATTTTATTTAAATTAGTGCAATATTTATGTTTTTGTAGCAAATCTTGCAAAAACAAAACTTCACCTTTGATAAAATTCGTTATAGATTTATGTGTCGTTTATCTATTCATAATCTTTACAAATAGAATGTTTTGGAAGATCTTTACTGAAGTATATCCACAGCCATGCAAATAGATATAGTTTTCCGGTGCATAGCTACCTACGATGCAAGTTTTAATAACACGTCTATTCGATCTCACACTGCAACAATTTCCACTTTTCCGCTGTTCTAGACGCTGATACAATAGTTCCAAAGCGCAAACAAATATTTTCATCGACTTACAAATGTTAGGTAGGATTACTTTAATCATAAAAGTTGAACAAAAAATCATCATGGCCTACTATTATCGCCTTCCATTTACAAGTGACTTTGAATTTGAAATTATAATTAATTTATTACATTTTTTTTATTCTATACGATTTCTATAAAATTTATCAAAATTAACTAACAACACAACGTACGTTCATTAATTTTTTAAATTAAAATCTTTTGGTGATAATCAAACTAAACGATTCAATTACGAAACGTAGAAACAACAAGTAAAAATGCGGTTTCATTATTCAAAATCCTTTCGGATCGAAGTCATCGTGGAATCATTAAAATTTTATCCACGTTCTTGAGTGGATTAAAATTATAAATTCTGTCATATTAGGAGTAGAATTGTAATCTTAATTCTTCCTACTGAATGTTGATAAATGTATGAATTAATTATTCCTCTTAACATATTTGTACTTCAGATTTTAGACTTCTAATTTACTTCCTGCTGTGTAAATTTACGGTAAAAAAATAAAAGACGCAAAACACTAAAAATAATTATAATATTAATAAACAGACCGCATAAAATCGTCAATTTGTAGATACAACAAAAAATTAAAAATAAGTTATAATTATGCAATTAGAAGCATAACATAAATTACAATTTTTAATGAGCGCAAAAATAAATATGCAAAAATTATCTGACATTTAATTTTTTGTCATGGTCAAGGTAAACAAAGTGTGTTAATTAATTTAACTTTTTAGAAATATGTATTTCAAAAAAACGATTTTAATTGATGTATTTGTTGAAATTTAAAAAAAATGTATTGATTTATTTTGATTTGATTGTTTTTATCTATTAGTTTATAAGTTGGTAATAGTAGTAGTATATTGTTGAGATTAAAGCATTTCATTACTATGTTTACAGTCATCAAACTATAAACCTAATTATCCTTATAGAGATATAAACTTTAAACGATAAGTTAAAAATTGTAGCTTATAAAATAAAATGTAAATATTAATGATTGTAATAAAATTTAAAATATCAATTTAATTCAATTTCAACTCGGGTTATGGGTCAATACAAAATGTTAAATAATATTTAACTCACTAATATGTCGCATGTTGAGTAAGCAAAGATAATTAATGAATGTAGCGTAATGACGAATTACAATCGGTAGCAGTTTTTGTGTAGCATCTGCAGTCAAGATAAGAATGACACGTTAATCCTTTGTTAATGGACATGTAAACATACAGCAATGTAACATACTGTCCCTCTCTTATCAGGAATTAAATGTGGATTAACGGTAAATATATTGCTACCTTTTTAGCTTTTGCTATATTATCTTAGATAAAATATAATAAAACTGCTAAAGAATTTTTTATTGCGCACACTTGTAATCGCTTTGATGTGGGCCCGAACAATTCAAAAATTTGATAAGGTTTTAACGTGAAATTGTAGATTAATAAAATTACTGATTTATGTATGTACTGGCACAGAATAAGAAAGATAAAAATTTGGCAATTTATATTTCGGTTGTGAAAGCTCAGATACAATTAGACAAGTCATAACTCTTCCGAGGAATGTACTTATCCGGTATTAACAAGTCCCGTAAAATGTACCACCATTTTTAATATTTGGAATTTTGGTTTTGACTTTAATCCGCAATGAACACACACACACACACGATAATTCCTCGCGTACCCCCACGTACATACGCACACATATTAATTGAAGTCTGTAGTAGAAATTCGTTAAATACATATTGCAATTTAGGCAAGGGCGAGTGAACGAACTCTCGAGAACAAATAGCCACCAAATTGAGAACAGCTGGTCCTGACATTCAAACAAAGACGGCGTGCGTCGGTCTTCGCTCGTCTGAGGGGAGACAGTTTGCTTTTAAAAACGATTCATGCACATTATAATAACCTGATGACAATATTTAGTTACTCGAATCACGTACAACATATTTCAATAATAAAAAATCGTTGCCAAAAACAAAAAATAGTAAAAACATTTGCCGTAATAATAATGTATATATAAAAACATATAAATTGAATGCATTACTGTCATTAACCGGTTTAACAACCACCGACATTCATTACAACCCTTTCGTTCTCAACCACCCTCACTATAGGCTTTGTTTGAACTCTTACAATAATAATTGTGATTATTTGACAGACTTCGTATTCTTCGAGAATAATCGTGTACTCGTGCCTTTTCACAAAGGGGAATTCACAATACTTTGATTGTTTTTTCCTTACCACACACATGTTTGTGACGCTTCCTACCCTTTTCCCAATTCCCATTGTATACAAAACGGTGAGATATTTACATGGAAAATTCCTTGCGCTAACAATTCAAAATTTCCAAACATTTAATTAAGCAAAAGAAAATTAAGTACTTACAATCATATGTAGAAAAAAGGAAATGTTGTACAATAAAATTGTACCATTATATTTCCGACAAGCTAGAATAACAAATTTGAAATATTTGAATTTCAAAATGATAACTTGTCTGTTAATTTTGGAATCAACATAAAATTACACTTTATAATGTGTCAGTCACTAATTGTAATACATATTAGTATGCATTATTTATTTACTTATATTAAAATCCAAAAAGCTTTTTGAGAATTTGTGTGTATTAACGTTCTTTCGTGTGTTGAGAATAATTGTGCGATGGTATTTCGAAATTTATAAATTAAGTGTGGAAAATTGTTTCCTCGGATTATAATCTTAAAGTTGATGGTGCCTACTTGTGTTTTCTAAGCATTCACGATATTTAGTTTTAATGTGAGTGCATGACTAAAGCATATAATTTCTGTAGCTTTCAGTCGAGAATCGTATATCAGGTGGTATATGGTGGTAGAGAGGTGCGGATTGTTCGATTAAGTCCCCGCGTATCTGAGATGGTGCTGTGGGTAACGACTGCACGCTAACGTCTCGGCCTTATCGCAGACAGCAGGATAATTAAATTTGTCCCGGTGATTTATCGCTGAGAGTACAGAAGCGTCGCAACGCCAGCCTCATATCCTGCTTCCCTCGGCTCTATCCTATCCGATCCTAAATCTAGAGCCTGCCGATCCCGTGTGATGTATGGCTCCCCCTATTGGCCCAGGTGCCCGTTTCCCCATCCTTTCGATTACAGATAGGACCTACGGACGCTATTGCATATCCATTTTTAGATATTTCCGAAAAAGTCCTCGAAAGTGTATTTCTTACGGCATATTAAAATATTTAGATTATCTATTCATAAAAATTTCATATAGTGTGTGGAACCATAGCGAGAAGATAAGACTGGCGCAAAGAGGGCGATATTGTATTACGAGGTTGAATATTTTATAACTTTACACGCAGGGGTTGTTTGCCTTAGGTTGAAAGCGGCAGCTAGCTATCGCCGCCACGTCGCAGTTCAATTCGCATCGTACGTCATTACGGTCCATTACCGCCAGCAGTCGCAGTAATGGTAGCCCCTTCAATAGCGCAAACACAATGACCATCCGTTCTGCTTAGAAAGATTGATTTGAGTCTATGCTTCCGAGGTGGACTCTGTCACTATTTCATTTTAATGGTCCCCTGCGGTCCCGGTTTCCATTAAACTGTTTCTCCTGCGAAGTTTACTTTTGCCGTTGGGACCATTAGTCTGATGCAGCAGGAAACAATCCAGCGAGGATTGATGGCCAGTTTTTGTAAGAATTTTTCCGGTTCTTTTCCAACTTCAAGTAACTTACATAAAAGTATATTTAACCGAGCTTTGTGTGCTACGAATTATAACAACCCTTTGTGTTTCGTATCGTTTATGTATTCCCTTAACGGCAATTCTCATCATACATGCAGTACTTGTACTACGTAATTACGCTTCAATGCTTAATGTTCAGATAACGCCGAAAATATTGTTCTTTACGTTACAGCGCAAACATCGCCTTTTGATTATATAATTAATAGCTTATTGACTTTGTGTTAAGTTTGCTTTGAGGTCGGTAGAGTAATTAACTTTTTAAGTTTAAGTAGTAACCACCGTGTCGCAAGAAAGAACTATCAAATTTCACCCCTTTTTGGTTTTAAAGTTTATTGCTTCTCATCGAACACCGATATCAATTTCTCTCAGAACAAACTAAATTCGGTCGCAATTGTATATGCAGTATCGATGTATACGACCCAGCTGCAATACAAGAGAATAATAAATTGAACAAATCCACCTGTTTGCAAAGGGAAGCTTATTGGCGATTACAAGCCATCACTGTCTCCTGAATTAGGCTGTTTCGGTGGAATCGCTTCCCGCGCTCGGCTCGCAGCCTGCGTTTTACAAGCTATTTGAAGTCAATAAAATGATAATGCCCAATAAAGCGGCGCAGTGAAGGCACCGCGGGGACCGAGCGGCTTCCTCCAGCTAAGTGATTCCGAGACGATGCAAATTGTATCAGGAAGGAAACGGAACGGAACTCGAGATTCTCCCATTGCATGTTTGCTGCCCGTTTACTATAAACTGACAACCCGGCTAATTGCAATTCATTTGAAAGAAAACGATTCTATGAAAACTTTCTTTTATTTTATGTTGACAAATAATTCGGGTCGATTGTTGCCCTTGCCGAGCTATAAATATCGCGTTAATTATACTACTCAGACGACAAACGCGCGCGTCAGATGTTATTGGCAGAGCTATGCGTTTCTGGTATGAAGTATCGTCATTTTGAGCGCCTTCCAGTACAACCTGGGGTTTTACTCACCCAATGCATACCAAACGTCGAGTGCTGTTTTTTTTTATCTTTCAAACGACAACACTGAAACATATTTTTCACATTTTCCTTAATTTAAATCTTTGTCAGACAATCTATATGGCATCGTTTACACTTGACAATGATCATTGCATAAATTTCGCGTGCTATTTTCTTCGAAGGTCTTTTTTTTTAACGACTTACCCTAACAGCAATTAGCACTAGCAGATACACAATAGCGTTAATAATCGATCTTGTGGGATTATTGAGTGACCGAACTGCTAAATCTGCTTTCTGAGTCGCGTCGCGACCCTATGTCGCCACATTTTTCATCGCAGCCCGAAATGGTTTTATTTCAGCACCGAATACTCCCCAGCTGAGCGAATTTCGGTTATAGAACATTACATCCGCACGAAGCCATCAGAACAATAATTCCAGGTAGATTAATTTATATTTTTCCAACCTAATATTTCTCTCGCATAAAAAATATTCGATAGTTATAAAGAAGTCAAGAGGTGACCGTATACGAGAGAGGGTGTAATACAATCCTCACTCGCATGAGTGATGCGTCAGTCTAAATTGACACCAATTACCAGCAAACTCCCTTTCGTACATCTCCCCAACTTTTTTCCATACAGCATCACGAAAATAAGTTAATATTGTGCGGTTATATTCAAAACTTCGACAAAAGTTATTAATAAACCACAAACGTGTACTACAACCAAACTATACGGGATGAATGTAAATTGAAATTATATGCAATATTTACAGAAATCCTCGCCAGGGTATAATGGAAGCATTTCAAGAAAGGATGTGTATGGGTGTACATAACTTGAATTCTGTTTAAACTGAAACCTGAAAATATTTCTTGTACCCGTAAATTAATATAGTAGTACAATTAAATATTAATAATATGTTTTATGCTTAAGCGTTACAATAATTACTTTTTAATTAAATTAATTTTACAAATAACAAAATAAATAAATATGTAGTTGATTAGTTTCGATTAAATGAGGCTATAATTTAAGAATTGTTACCTGTTACTGACAAAAACAGATACATATTAAATCTGCATTAACTTTTATATTGGGAAAAAAATTTTTGATTTATTCGTAAACAGGTTTAGCGCTCCGCTTTGAGCTACAATGTTTATATTTTTGGTTTCGTTCATTAAAGAAGCGCGTTACGAGCGAAATTTATATTTAGAATGCAGTAAATTGCTTAATAATATGTAAATTTGCAAATGCAGATAATATAAATAAAGATAAAGTTAATAGTAAATACTACTTACGACATCAGTGTGTGCTGGCTCCGTCTGTATGCGAAGTGGAGTCCGTTGTGCTTCGAGTACCACCATCACCGTTTGCTGGTGTACCGATAGGTTCAGGAGGTTTTCCGGCATCTCTTTCATCTATTACTAGGTCTATGGGCATTTTCCTTTTAGACAACTTATATACCTATGGCAGAAGTTGTCACAAAGTTCGTGTAATACCTAAACAAAGCGAGAAAAAATTAAAATATGTCTGAATCCCCACACACAATAATTTAGATTGATCAGAAGCAAAAAATCAAACCAGTCTGATGCGGCACATTAACATAAGAGCTTGGTCTAAACCGCACACGAATCAAAAAGAAAGTGGACTCATTTGCATACGAAACATATCTCGACGTAGGATTTGGCCTTCAGACTGGACACAAGCATGAAGTTTATTTCAACAACTGCGTAGGAGCCTGCAGACTTTGTGTCGTATTTCAAGAAGGATGCTTTTTCATATCTTTCGAATATTTCTTGTGATGCCGGAGTTTTAAAAAAGGCAATGGCAAAAATAAGTGATATGTCCGCGCGCAAGGTTACAAGCACAAATGTAGACGTGAGTTTTTGGCATATAAATTCGTCATCATTAAAAGGCCTATCAAAGACTGTTAATTGTTGCTATTTTATCGGTCTGCAGAGGATATGGCATTTAGGTCGGCTTTATGAGGTGTCCGGCGGCACATTCCGCTATCTACCGCTTGAACACTGCATTTCTCTAAACGAGTTCCAAACTTACATACTTTATGTACTTTTTTTAATGATCGAAATACGAGGCAGTAAATTAGATTCTCCGTACAAGATTAGAAACAACCTGTTCTCTTGCGATCTTTATCGAGAGATGACAATTCTTACTTTTTATTTTAGGTCATTTCTTTTATAAAACAAACTCATCAAAAATTGTGATCTTTCGACTGACAAAATCGTACGCGCGCAATAAATATTGTTAATGACAATTAATTAACTCGACATCAAAATGAAGGAGGTACTTAGCTTATTTACATAGAGATTTGAGATTTAAAAAATTCGTTATTTATAAATCCCCACATATTTCCGACATTCTAAACTTCTCATATGCTTGTTAAGAGATCTCACTTAAAAAAATGAATAATATGCGTACGACGATGTCAAAAGAAAATATTAAAATAACTGTCATTAAAATACAATATTTATTTCCACTTAATTTATAAATAGAAAATTTATTATAAAAATGTTCGTTAAGGACAGATGGCGCTTGGCATAACAAAAGCTTGGAGCAAAAAGCTCTTTATGTAAAAAAAAAAAATTTAAATATTTATTCGTGAAGAAAATTAAGATGTGGTCCTTGGCGTTTGTATGCGAATTATATATGTTTAACTTGATTTATTAATGCAAAAAAAATGTAATTAATTGCTGTTACACAGATATGACACAAAAATTAACTGGAGGCGATGTTGTTATAAGCTTGTTGATAACTGCTAGAAGAAACGCAGGGGCAAAGATGGCCGCCAAAGACGACGTCTGGGGCAACCGGTTATGTGCATTTGCCTCGCAACCAGATCGCGGCCAATATAATATCCAGAGAGAGATAAACCCAGATAGTCTCCCTTTAGCAATTTAAATGTACCTGTACATGCAAAGCGTTGCTCAGCCAGGACGCTTATTTCCATAATTTTAAGTTTTAATGTATTCGTATCGATGCGAACTCGGACTATGTATAAATTTAAATAGAAGATTCTCGACATCCTTCGCAGATGCACAAGTTAATGCTTGCGATTTGGATAAAAGTCACTTGTCTTCGCTATCGATCAAAACATATACCCTCATCATCTAATTACGATGCAAAGGGTGACTTGCCGCTACTCTTGCTATCTCGTTACAATTAGTTAAGGGTCATTCACTTAAGACAGACTCGGCCTAAATGAGTTTTACAAGTGTTAGTCACGGATCCGATGGCTATTTCAAGGACATAAACCCTTTACGGAATTATCTACACCCACATACCCGTTTTCGCCGTTTTGTTTAATATTCAATCTGTTTCAAGAGTGGAAAACCAAACCAGAATATTATATTATAAAAAAAAGTTTTAGTATCTAATTCACATCACCAACTTCCGGTTTCAAATTTATTCGTAAATTTGATTTATACAAACTTGAACGAAATTACCATAATTCTTTTACCGATGGATAAAAGCATAACGAATCAAATTTTTACATTTATCCTCAAAAACATAACCTTATTAACTAATTAAGCGGTACTCTGTCTTTTGATATATGAATATACTCAGATTAATTAGCAAGTCAAACGAAATCGACATATTTTTTATAAGTTGAATATTTAATCATTAGATTTTCCATTAAAATAGTTTTAATTTATAAACGATCTGAAAAGGAATGCCGACATGTAGTAGATTTAGATAAGAAATGTATTCTGTATAGGCATTACATCGAAAAAAAGTTTCTTATGTAATTGAAATATTTATTGCCTGTTCGCGTCGAATTTACCTAGATTAATTATTTTAAAGAAATTTGAAATATTACGATCACACGCTACGTTATAGAAAAATAAATGTTTTCACACGGTAGTTTGTATGTGATGTAAGATATTTCACCAAAATGATCTATTCCGAAATCAACGAATACATATTTTTAATGTACCTATTTGTTGTGTCCTAGTAACCTAATCTAATACAAACAAAAAACGACCAAAATACACTCACTTTTTTATCATGGGAACTTGGAAATATCGGCTACTTTGTGAATTCCCCCAAATATTTTAAACCTATACCAAGAAGCCATTTTTATTTTTAAAAATCTGTTTATACCGTACGTTTACGTGTAACGAGATTACCGATGTGCCCAGGTTTGCACAAGAATCAAAGCATTTATTGATTAATGTAAAGGCCAAATTTCACAAATTTTATGTTTCAGTCAAAGGTCAAATTTAATGCTTAAATGTATATTGTTGTTTATTCAAAATATTTTATATGAAGCGGATATTTCGTCACTATCAATTTTAGAAAAGCGTTTAATAATAATTGCAAAATACTTTATAATTCATCATTCACCTGTTAATTTAAATTACATCAAATTTTTTCTATTTTCCGTTTAGAATAGGTATATTTGAGCATCCAAATTTGAGCGTGCTAGAAGAGAGTACTGAATCATTAATAAAGTCAAAAAGTAAATATATACAGCGTTCTGTCGCAAGCATTGATAATTGTCCACAATCACAGAAAAGTTTTCTAAATTTATAACTCTTATTGTTTTACTGATCAAGTATGATAAAACTGGAAAATAGAAGAAATAATAGATTTCAATGCGGTGAGCTTTAAAGTGTCAAATGTGTCCACTGTTCTTTTCTTTTCAGTTTTATATCACTGTCATTAAACAATTTTGTTCAAGCTATACAGGGAGGGTTATGGTCATAATTGTTTTTATTGAGCTTCAGAACTTTTGAACAAAAATTAATTTTTTTTAATTTTCTGCCCGTTGGTCAAATTCTGCTAGTTGATATTGTTGCTCTTCTCACATGATTTAAACAGGGGTGTAATTTTTTTTAGAGATTTACTATATTGAAATCTCATAAATGAAAATATAAATTTGAATATATATACTTACGGGAGAAAAATTACAATAAACTAAACAAAGAAAATTAAGGAGTACCATAATATTAGGTGACTTTAATGGTCACACAGGGAATAAAATAGGTGATAAAGTAATAGGTATTCTGTATTGGGACAAATTGATCTTTGTACACAGAACAAAAAAATAATAAATGGAATTTTCAAATGTAAATGGATACATGAGTACATAGGGAACAACAAACTAGAAATCTTAATTCAATTATCTAACGAACATGATATGTTACTACACGAAAGTTATCTAATAATTTCTGAAAATTTAGTCTACAAAATCAAGTACAATGTATAAAGCTCCACAAAAACGAAAGAATACAAAAACTGACAGAACGAACTGTACCCAAAATGGCTAAAAAAGAGAAACGCGAGAGAATATAAATCACAAAAAAACAATACTAAATAAAGTAAAAATGTAGGATAGAAAATATAAAGAAATAAAAATGTATTGTAGGAAGGAAATGTACAGAAGCTTGTAAAAGGGCATACGATTTAATACAGGATGTCTCAGAACTATAGGATCAAACTTCTAGGGGTTATTCAGTGCAACAGTAGAAAACATTTGATTATAAGGACCCATGTCCGGAAAAGTGTCACTACGGCCCTAAAACGCGTTAAAATTTAGAAAGACGATGAATTGCCTAAATGCATTTAATTTTTGCCTTTTGTACATGATATCATCACAATAATTGCTCAAAATGTCTTCCTCAACCGGAATACACCAATTTAAACGTCGCACATGATTTCGGCGGACGAAAAATTTGATACTCGTTTTGAATGATTTCAAACGCTGCTGTAATTCGTCCAATTAAGTCTTGCTCTGTTTCTACTGGAGTTTCGTAGACCAAACACTTTACATGTTCCCACAGGAAAAAATCTAGCAGCGTTAAATCGGGTGACCTACGAGGCCAAGAGCTGCTCCACCTCTGGCAATCAACGGCGCCCAAACCGCTGAGCCAAATCCTCAACCATATTTGCTGTCGAATGTTTATTGGAACATTTTCAAGAAGTTCTGAAGAACCTCCTCAAGAAACGCCAATAAATATGTCCTGTTAACCGTTCATCGTCTTTCTAAATTTTAACGCGTCTTAGGACCGTAGTGCCGTAGTGACACTTTTCCGGACATGGGTCCCTCTACTCAAATGTTTTCTACTGTTGCACTGAATAACTCCTAGAAGTTTGATCCCATACTTCTGAAACACCCTGTATAAAAGGAAAAAGTTTAGAGGTAGATGAAAACACGTACAACTGTAGAACTGCAGAATGGAAAACTTTGTGGGTCAGAAGGGCCAAATTATTGAAGAGAGGTAAGTAGAAGCTCCTTAGGATAACACTGATTAATGCCTCAATGGACAAGAAGTCCCCAAAGAATTGAATGTGGCACGTAGACAAAATCTATCTATAAAAAAATACGACAGTAATGTTGCGATATTTATATAAGAATCTTGTTGATGGCTTTTATTAGTTGACTGTATATGATGAAAAAAAAATTCGTAGAGGAGGAAAACCAAAAGAGAATTTAAAGACGGAAGATAATACTAGACAACGTACGTCATGAAGCACATTCTGTTTATAGTTCTAAACAAAGCATATGGTAACGCAATCACGTGTAAGGTAATAGGAGATACTATAGGTTACAAATATCAGTCAAACATTTATTGCTGGAACTAAAATATTATAAAACAATGTGGTTACCAAACAGAGTATAACTTATTTGGAACATTTAACAAAAGGTCTTCGATAAGAATATTGCATGATGTTTAGGATATACGTTAATGAAATGGAACGCAACAGTTTCAGGCCACAGTTAGCAGACATCCAGAAAAACAAATACTTAAACATTAGTAATGATATCAAGAACTTACAACAGCACAACACAAGATAAGTAAAATCATGTGAAATCTATAAATACTTAAGGGATAAACAGACGACACAACTGGTACATATGAAAATGAAATATACATACAAGGAATTTAATATAATGGTAAAAATGTCAACGTCGACGTACGTTTTAATCAATATACATGTGATTGAAAGAGGGTCCCTACTTTAAACCTGGGCTTCTTGGTGACCAAATTTGACCAGCTCTGCCTGTCCACCTTCCTGAAACACGAGTACCTAGAGCCGCGCACACGTGTTTACTGTAATAAGTTAGGGGTGCCAATTTAAGTCAAATTCAGTTGCACAATCCGTTAGACTGTAACGGTTGTTTACGTAACTGCAGGATTACGTTTAATTTTTTATTTGCCTAAACAGTTACTGTAAACGTCTTAAAACAAAAGAATAAAGTTAGTAAATAATTCCTCATTTGTTTTATTAATAAATTATAAAACCTTCTACAGGCAGAAGGGCCTTCAATAGGAGTTGCAAACGACCCGTTGTTTTTCGTTTGCAACTCCTATTGAAGGCCCTTCTGCCTGTAGAAGGTTTTTATAATTTAACAAAGAATAAACTTTATATATTGAACAGTTTAATTTCAAATTTCCATCCACAATACTCATTTATACTATTGTCTCTAGTTCAAGAAGGGAATAGTATATAATTCTGACTTTAATTATCTTTTAGTAACTATTTCATTGTTCGCAAAATAACTTCAGCGTTGTAAGTATTTTCTTAAAATAATAATGAAAAGTATTGATTAGTTAAATGAAGTAAATAAACAAATACTTTACATTATTTAGAAACAGCAATTTACCTTACCAATATCAAAGAAGCCCGCCCCATAAATGAACCTAAAGGTGAGAGAGCTATGCTGTATGACTTTTATTTTAATTGAAATTATCAGAAAAGTAAAACAAACTTTCAAGCAATTTAAAAAGTAATTGTCAGTGATTTATGTTATACAGTGACCGGCAAAGAGTTTGCATTAAATGGAAAAAATTTGTAATTGAGATATCCGAAAATTTCTTTTGGCAAATGAATTCAGCATATCAAATGACAAAAAAGCACTTTGACAAATGTCATGTGATCACTGTCATGGCGGCAAATTTAAAAAATATCTCTTAAATATGTAAAAAGTGAGGTTAGATGACAAGATATTGGAAAATGCCTAAGAGAAAGTTGTTCAGAATTAGATTATAATGTCTATGTGCAAATTTTCAAAAGAAAATAACGACTTTTTAAAAATATCAGTTTTCCGGCATTTTTTTCGGAAATATTGTCAAATCAAAGAAAATTAATAAAAAAAGATATTCATGATGTCACAAAATATGTGTTCCAGGCTTAAGAGGTTATAGAAGACATTAAAAAATCAACTTTTTTTAGTAAAATTCTTATGTTAGACAAATAGTTACACCAAAAGTTTCTTATGGTATGTATTTAACGATGCCCGATTCAAATTTGAAAAAAAATCGATCAACCAAATTTAAAATGGCCGATACAAAATTTACAAAGGCCTACTTTAAAATACCTTAAACATAACTGTTGAACAGATTTTTAATAGCTTTAAAAATAAAAATTTTATAGGACATATAGAGGTCGAAAAAATACTAAAATTAATGTCGTCCGAATACTATGTAGTAATAGTTGCTTATTACGTACGTAGATAGTGGTTTATCCATTTTAAAAATGTTCAATTTCAGCCTACAAAAAAACTTCTCATCTTCACTTCACTGTCGAGCAGATTTGTGATAACTGTAGAAATAAAGTTAAGTTGTTTGGGACAATGAGATATTGGCTTCATCAGGATGAAAATAAATTATTACATAAAGTAGTCAATAATTGAAGTCATAATTAATTTACATTAAGAATCGTATACACTGATAACTAAGTAACATTAAAAATATGAACGAGTTGGTAGAAGGTTGACGCAACCTTCCCAAACAACTTTAACTTACTCTCAATAAGGCCAATTACTCGCTTCAACTTCTTTAGAAATAAAAATTTTATTCAATAAAATTGTTTTTTAAAATTATTAAATTTTTGTAGTTAAATCATTCTTGATTAGAGATGGGGGTTCAGAAATAAATCAAGCTGATAGGTTTCAATTTTTATTATCAGACTTTCATTTAAGTTATGATAAGAATCTTCTTGATTGAATACCAAATATATTATTTATAATTTATATTTTATACAATCACGTTAATTGACTGGTGTAGAAATTATAAATAAAAGTAAATAAAAATATTTATACTAATAAGAAACGTACTTAAAAATTATTGTCGTTAGAGTACAAGGAAAACGCAAGGGAAAACAAATTTATAAGTATTGACCAGAACAAATGAGTAGACATTTTAAAGTTTATTTATTTGTAAGCTAAGATTTAACATTTGTATTATGGTTAAAGATAATAATTCCTACCCATTAAACCATCATAAGTACAAATTACATTTGGTCGCCTTGGTAATTCCTGTTGTTTAGCTAAAAAACCAATTGCAGCATATATAGTATATATATATAAACTCAGTTAAAAAGTTCCAGAAAACGTAGCTGAAAATTGATGCCTATTATGATTGTTTTATTTCTGAACCTCAAAGAAGGATTTTGTTTAGGATAATTTGAAGTCCACGTTTGTAAATTTTTATCAAAATTGGTTAAACATTTTTATCTCGACATGAAACGATATTGCACATTTTTTGGATATTTTGAAAAATCAACTGCACCATGTTTTTTATTTATTTTGAAACCGATAGAATCAAATTTTCGATTTAAAATCAAATTATTACATCAAGTACTTGAAAATTGAAACGGACATTTTAAATTTTGATAGATCAAAATGTTTTGATGGGGCATAAGATTAAAAACATACTATAAAGATACTTTTTGATAACATTTCAATAGTTTTTGAACCGTGAAAAGTTACATTGAATATTTTTTAATATCCTTGTTTATTTTAATCTCCTCTATAACCCACTTTAAGCCTGGAACACATATTTTGTGAGGCTCTAGGTGATTCACAGTCATGATTCATTAGAAGTTTCTGGAGAACAACAAAAATATCGATTCGAAGTTTGTATGGCTATTACGGTTCGATCTAAGCTATATTTCTAAAATACTTTCAACAAATTGCCACTTATTTCAATGTTCAATGTTTCAATTCTGTAATGAAATGATGATTATATTAAATAAATACATATATCTTTATCTTACAATTTAGTAAAACTTTTCTTTTCCAAGTCACTCGCATCATTCTGGATCTTTTGTTTTTTTTTCGAGAGCATCATATCACCTAAAACACCTCACGAATGAAGCGAAATAATAATAACCACAATTGGATGGAAATCATAATGATCTAGATCTAGTAAGAAAAATGAACGGTATGTATAATTTAATTTTATGGAACTGCTTCTATAAATTTTCATTATTCGATCCTATAACAACGATAAACAATTTATTTATCATATTGAGTTAATATTTAGATTTACAACTTACAACTTGCAGTCGATGAACAAACGATAAGTACAAAATGCTAGAAGCCGATTGAAATATAAAGAACCTGCACGTGACCTGCGCCGTGAACGAAAATGAAACGGACGAGTCTACTGTTCACATTAAGGGCAACGACGAAGTGTATTTCGTAATTTCTGTTTGTAGTGTTATTCAAATTATACCCTAGTTTAATAAATACATTTATAGTAAGGTATATTTTTATGATTTGCGTTGGAAGAAGTGTTTCAAAATTTGATTTCGTTTTAACACTTCCTCGATCAAACCCTACTTTGACGTTTAAACAATTTTTTGGCGCTACTCGAATTGAAGGTCAAATGAATCGTTCGCGCAGATTGATTCACGTGACAGGTTCTTTACATTTCAATCGTCCTCTACCCTTGACATTGATGGTGTTTGCACTAATTTGTATTGTAATATCGTTGATGCAATTTCCAAACACTTTGTACCTTAATTAAATCGCTGTCATAAAAACAAAATGGTTCACCTTATTGTCACACATTCTTAAATATTGACTTGGCTAACTAAATTTTTAATATGTTACATTTACAATTGTTAATACATAGCTCTAATACACGCAACCCTCTATAAAATTCTATTAGAAATAGGCAAACAACTATATTTATGCCCACCCTCAATACAATATTTGTTTTGTTGAAAAGATTAGAAAAAAAAAACAGAATGTTTGCACTAAATTTATGGCTTAAGAAAGATCGACTAGAAAATTGATAAAAAGATCATGAGATTTAGAATGTGCTGAATAATTGTGGAACAATTTATCTTCTTAATCCCAATGACCTGACACATGGGTGTACGCAAAACATTGATATAAGTAACAACGTACTGTTTCTCACAAACAAATAAACGAATGCAGTTAAACAACTTCATCTACCTATTTTAATGTTTCAAATTATAACTTCATGATAATACTATCATGAGTGTTTGAAATTTAATCTGAGAAAAAAAAAACGCACACTTTTAGTGGAATCATTTCTGAAAAAAGGACATAAATTTCTACTTTGCATACTAAAGTTTGTTTTTGCAACCGTTAGAATTTTCTTTATACAACACGTTCTAAAAGTAAACACTTGCATTTTCAAAACATGTTGTATAATGTATCATTTCCTAGTATGTGCATAGAAAGTTATGTTACTGTCCTAATCGAATTCAAACCTATTTGCGTATATGGTTTCTCAGCATCATACTAAACGGTTTTCAGTTCTTTTTTTAAAATTATAAAGAATGTTGGCAGAAAAATTTAATACTTATACGATCTTTAAGTTTCTTGTTTGTGTCGGAGACCATTTACCGGTTGTTAGGAGAAAGCTTGTCAGGTTAACCGAGGTTGTCTGATGATATAGATGCTAGAGTGCTTAAAATTTAGACTTCCTGTATCTCCAACTCAATATTTGATAAACGAAATTACTCGGGCACTTCCTTCTATACACTAAGCGTTTTTTGCGATTTATCAATTAAATTCTATGATTTAAATTTAAATTATTACTTTTCTACTACACCTGCTGTGTAAAATAAGCAATTTTGACTTCATGTGTAGATTTATTAGTATAATGTCCAGACCAGAATATTAAAATTAATTGAAAATAAACTTTAAAAATTAAATTAAAAAACTTTCTCTATTTTGATACTACCATTTTTAATTTTATTTTCCTCAACGAAAAACAAAGTTTTCTCTGGTCACATACAACCCTAAAAAAATATATATCAAAACTGAACATCTGAAGCCGCTTTTATTATTTTACAGGCAAATATTTAAAAGTGATTTAGTAAAACTAAACTAAACATTCACACAGTTTGTGCTTAAGTACGTAATAAATCTGCAAGGGATCCAATTTAATGCAACAGAGTCGAAAATAAAATTAGATGTTTATAAATAAATCGTAATGTTAAAAAGTATTGGGCATCAGCGGTAGATAAATACAGTCTTACTATAAAACATGTTTATTGAATAGTAACTAACTTTCCGGACAATATATAATTTGTTTAAGATTAATAATCTGGCATAGCATGCTTTGGCTGTACGGCAAAATATTACAAAAAAACTTATATATATATATATATATATACTATATTATACAGTGTGTCACCCGATTGTTTGGTAGTCTCTTGAAAAAAGCAAAAATATTCCAATTGAATTTTGAGCTTCTGGACATCGGCCTTGCTAGTTTGAAACTAATTATAGTTTCTGAAATATCAAGGGTGTCCCTGAAATTTTCAAAAAACGTTTTTGCTCTTTGGGGACGAGATACGTACAAACCTTATTAAGAAAAGTTGTTCAAAACCGACCAAAATTTCGTGTTTTTAATTCAGAGCAAGTTGGTATTGAAATCTCAATTTACCTACATTAAATATTTTAAATAAAATACCGTTTTTTATGTAACATTTTTCGGGTTTCCTCAAAAATCCAACTAAAAAATAAAAAATCAAAAAATTAAAGTAGACCCCGGATTCGAAATGTTACACGTTTACTTTGGTTTTCACTGTGAACAACTTTTCTAATAACATTTGTGCGTATCCGTCTCCAAAGAGCACTTTCGAAACTAAAATTATGTCACAACTTAGTTTCCAACCAAGCTCAGAAGCTCAAAAATCCAATTCAAATATTTTTTGTCTTTTCAAGAGACGACCAAACAATCGGGGGACACACTGTATATTCCCCAATCTTAAAAAAGAGTTTTCTGTATTCATTTAAGTAATAGAGACAATAGTGGAAAACTTTAATAATATAAAGTTAAACCATAATTTTTACCCAGTTTATCTGGAAGTAACTTTAGATACGTTTTTAATTTACAAAGATCATTTAGAAAAGAGTCAAAACAAAAAATGAAAACAAGAAATAAAGTAGTTCAAAATTAGCTGGAAACAACTTGAGGAGCAGATGAAAAGACACTTCGTACAGCTGCATTAGAATTAGTTTCTTTTACAGTGTGTTACCATACAAAAAATCGATGCACTATGCGTATAATTAGTAAAACCATTAAATGTACTCCTTCCATTGGCTTCGTATTCTTTGCAATATTACTCCATCGTACATTCGACGAAAAGCTCCGTTAAAACGAGAATGGAATAAATGCCAACTTAACAAAAAACTTACCAAGTTGGAATAATCAGATATTGAGAACTATCCAACTAAAAGACTTAAATCTCGAAGTCCTGTATAGTTGTAAGGTTGCCTAAATACTGTTTTTTCTGAAGTTAAAGAATGGAGAAAAATTATGGTCTGCACTTGTTTTCAATAAACATTTTATTGATAATGCAACAATAGAAGTCCCGGAATTTGGTCAAAAGTAAATCGCATAAGAACAGGTCATTAAAAATGCACCTATTTTGGAGGGTTGTCAATTAACAAAGTTTAAAGGATGTTTTTCGTACTATTTTTTCTATTTATTTTAAATTTGTTTAATAAACAAGCATATAAAACGAGGACAGATGCGCTGAGCCGTCTTGATTATTTTATCAAAACAAATGACGAATATTGTGCTACAAAGTACTAGAACGTTAATGAGATAGATTATCGCACTTTACTTCGCATCGGTAGAGCATCCCAAATGAAATGTAGTCATTGGAGCGTCGAAATACAAAAAAATAATTTAAAGTATGATTTTTTGGTGTAATAAAAATAATATTTTTTCATAAGCATTTTCCTCTCACTCTCACGGTAACTGTTAATCAAATATTAGAAATTGGTTTTTAATAGCGCAACATACATAATACATAATTAAAAATTGTACCTTGTGTTGATAAGAATCGTTTTTTTAGCTTTTAACCACACAAAAGTCTAAAATTTAACTTTATAATACTTAGGTAGCAAACAGTCCACCGAAAATGGATACTTACAACAAAGTATTTTTATAATTGTAGAAATTTCTTATGTTCAAATTATTTCCAGAGACGTTTGGAATTAAATCTCAGATAAGTTGTTTAAAATTTTTTTTTATTTGCTTAACATTAACACTATCTTCAATTTCATTAGTTATAAAAAAAAATATGAAACGCAAGTTGTTGAAAACTTTTCTACAACATTTATTTGAACGTTTATTTTCTAAAACTTGTAACCATACACCTATTTGACCAAACTTATTTTTAAAATTGTTGAATTAATGTAAAGTGTGCCCTTTAGTATTAAAACATGTTTGCATTGACTATAAAAAAAATTGTCTCCAATCAAAATGATTTATGGTAGAAACTGAATTCTGTCTCTATTTAATAATGAACTACTTTCGGTTAAATTAAAAATCTATTGTTACACGAGCGAAGTAGTTAAATAAGAATAGAATAATAAAACGAATGATTTCTAATCAACAATTAACGGTAAGCAATTAATCAATGAGGTACATAATATAAAAATTAATAATCTATCGAATCCATTAGCATTTTCAAAACAATTTTTTTGCAAATTGTAAACTGATTCAGGTTAACTTACCTTTTCTAATTCGAGTAGATGAAACCGAAGTACTTGTATAGCTTGTACCATCTGAAACAGAAAACAAGAGGTGAGATCAGCGCACGGAACTACTTTACTTGTAACAATAGACACCAGCCTATCAGATAAATCACTGCCTTCCGGAATGAATTACTCGAGCTCGCATTAGACTACGTGGTGAAGGTGGAAGTATTACAATGGACGAATAAAGAAAATTAAGCTTAATAGTTGTGGACGCATTTGAAAGGAATCTCGTTGGGTTTTTTTTGGAAATACTAGTTGCGTTACTCGACACGTCTCGAAGAGAACAAGTGTTAGATAACGGAAAACTGAAATGTTTGAAACAAAGCCTTTGTCATTTTAGTGTCAAATTCGAATTAAAATTCTTTTTCCAGTTCGTTAGTTTGTATTGCGTTAATTAAAATTACACATACGCAGAACTATTACGTTTTATAGTAACTGAATCCATATTCTCGGTCTTTTTTAGTACTCTGGTTATACCACACGTTCATAATACGTTTATTGCCAGACGTATCGCTATTTGATGCATTTATGAAAACAACTCATTTTCTTTTTATTTCTTTGGTCAGTAATTTTATTTTCTTAAGTTTGGTAATAAATTTAATCGTTAAGTATCGGCAACATGTTCTATTTTATGTATTTGGTTGGAGTTCTTCATATAACTCATATGCACATAGAAAATGAATTTTCAAAATCTTCAATAATTTCAAATTAGAAAATTTTGTAGTTTTCCAAATTATTTGCTAGACTTCGCAACTATTCTTTGAGTAAAAGGAATACACATTAAATGTCATTTGTTTTATTAGGTTTGTTTCTTTTTCATTTAACAGTATTATTTTAATATAAGGATTAACTAACGGAAACGCTACACCGAATTGACTCAAACGTTGAATTTAACTATTAAAACTGTTGTCGATGCCCGATTTTTCTCTCATTCTAAATACGATTTGATAAAATAACAAACTTTTTAAAAATGTTTGATTACTTTCTAGAAATTGATTCATAAACAGTACAATTATGTCTCTAAATAAATTGTTTTTTTAAATATTTATGGTTACGATGCTTGGAAAAAAATCAACTTATGTAGAACTAATTTGCAGACTTCTGTCCTTGTCCTAACAAAGCAGCGCGACAGCGACGAGAAACGACGCGATTTCATCATGACATAAAGAGGCGACATGGGAGTTACAGAGGCAACAACGTGTTATCTACATTCAGTCTATTCAAGAATTTCATCAGGAAGATGACAATGTAATTTCACCGATACTTGCTAAATAAAAAAAAATAGAAAGTCTAAAACAAGAAATGGCGAGTTATACTTTTTATTGCAAGAAACCAAAAGACGAAATTATTTATTGTTGCTGACCCAATAAAGTTTAAATCATTTTACCAGATTTTCAAAAGAACTGTTTCTTTTTATTAAATTGTTGTTCATTTTTCTGTTGTGCCATGATGATTTCGAGTTTAAATGAAAAACCACCGCTACACGGCTTGAACGTTGCTTCAACAAGAAGCCGACACGTAGCTTAGATGTTTCTTTGCCGGAGCGTTGTTGGGACTACGGTGCATATAAACCATGGGTTAAACACGAAAGATACACGTTGGCGACATCGTGTCGTTATGACGTCGCTGTCGTGCTGCTTTGGTAGGTCAAGGGCCTTCCAGTGTGAATGTGACTGATATGGTAAGTGAGCTTTTCTCCTAAGACTATAGTACATTGTTACCAATTTATCTATACAGTACGGACGTAAATTACCCCCACCTCCAAAAATTAATTTAAAACAAAAACCTAAAGTCTTAAGTGAGAAAATGAAAATTTAGTCTCGGTTTTTCATTACAGTTCAAGTTGGCACTACTAAGGCAAAATGGTCACTTTTTTTAAATGTAACCATTGATCGAGCAACACCACAAATTAAGAATTAATTTTTAGGAAAACAAACGTATACATTAATAAACTAAATTCAAATGCAATGTAGACTACAGACTCTATTATATAGGGTGTTCCAACAGGAACCAAGGTGACTTAAATAACTTTCTATGCCCCCGTTTGGAAGATATGGACCTCAACAATCTCTACTTTCAAGATGGGGCCACTTGCCACACGGCATATATAAATTTACTGCAGGACTTTTACTTATGGGTTTCCTTAAGGATAGAGTCAAGACAAATAATCCACAGAAAATTGATTAATTAAAAAACTAAATTACTGCTGCTATTGCCTAAATTAACTTGCATGTGTGTGATGAAGTCATCGAAAATGTTAATAAAAAGAATCTCTGTGTGCAGAGGGTGTATTAATAAATCGTTAAATTTGTAAACACTACGCATGTTATTTGGAATCTAAACTAACAGGAATGTTGGGACACCCAATATAAATATACATTGATTGTAAAACAAATGATTAAAGAATGAATATTTTTGTTGAACTTGTCATTTACTTCACTTGGCTGAAACGTATTTAATAATGTATTCTGTCGATAGGCACTTAATATGAACCAATTGATCTAAAAAATAATTAACCTCGGAACTAAGTAACTATAACTTTGATGTTTTTTTTTATTTTTATCATGGTGATTGTTCTATTAATCAAACATTTTAAGGAACTCGCCTTTTAAGGTTTACTTACAGGATATCTCTGGGGTCAGACAGAAACACAAAATCTGGAAACCAAAAACTCGATGGAGAGGTTAATTATAGATCTCAGAATCGACAGAGAAATGAGAAAGCTTACTAGGATTGCAAACGAAAAAGGCCGGGTTAAAGGAAATATTTTTTAATTGAGGGTAATGAATATGAATATATCTTAAAGAACGATGGCCCTACAGGTGCAAGAAGACCGCCCAGGTAAAGATCTAAAGTGGTGAACTGAAGACTTTTGGAGAAAAGGATTAACATCAGAAGATCTCAAAAATACAGGACATGGTAGAGAATCAGTAACTCCTAAACAATAGCAATAGTACAGTGGGAAATGATAAATAATGAAGTTTTTTTTAAATCTATTACATTAGAGCAGAATGAAATGTGCACGGTCAGTTTAAAAGTCGAAACATATTTTTTTTTAATTCTACAAAACATTTTAATTTCCCTTAATTACTGTAAAATAATGCTATTATATTCTGTAAGGTATCTATCGGAAGGTATCAACATTTTGGGAATTATTTTTGTAGACCTCAGTTTATACATGAAAATAGTCAGAATAATTCCATACTAGGAGACGTAACTGGGCGTTTAATTTTAGGTACCGTTCATCTAAATCATTTTGACATGTTTAGGTTTTAGTGGTTTTCCTAAACCTTGAAGAAAATGCTTTGCCAAGACGAACCAATCCTCAATTGCACACGGTTTTGTCACTACTCTATATAGGTTTATACTGATCTTCTGGGGTACCATATATAACACTTACATCACAATACGATACGAATAAATGAATAAATAACCCTAAAATTTAAAAAAATAAAAATTTTCTAAGACAGTCAATATCAAGAGACTAATTGTTATCAACACTAGTGTAGAGCGGAAAATAAATTTTAAGAAAAATAGATATTTTGGAATTTTTGGACAAACTTCAAGTTCGTAGCAATTATAAAAAGGGTATCCATACTTTCATGCACGAAATACTTTCCTCTCCGCGTACTTTCCTCCACGCTCATAATAAACTAAACGCAAAACGACGTTTATGCGTATTAAGTATTTTTGTTTTAATCAATTTAAGTTGTTTTCATGTGATCGGGGTTAAACGGTGTTGGTTGGTAGGTTACAGTTACTATTACAATTTTTTCTTTAAAAATTACATTCATAATAACAATTATTATCCGTATTAAAGGAATTATTTTTTTTTGTTTTAATCAATTGAAGTTTTCGTGTGATCGGGGGTAAACGGTGTTGGTTGGTAGTTACAGTTATTACAATTTCTTTCTTTTGAAAAATTACATTCATAATAACAATTTCAAAAACAACCTTTTTTTCACGTACCTACATTTGTTTTAAGCATTTGTTTTAATCATGCATTTTTTTAAATTTTTTTAAAGAGCGGGCAGTAAAGTACGTAGGGAAGAAATTAACGGAGAGGAAAGTCTTTTGGAGGAGGAAAGTACGTTATGAATAAAAAAGCCAGGAGGAAAGTATTTCGGAATAGAAAGTACGCGGGGAAAAATTTTTCCTAGGAATTAAGTGAGTATACCATAAAAAAAAAGGATTATATAAAAATTGACTCAGCTTTTAATATATAATCACGACATTTTCATGTGAAACCTAAAGTTAAAGAACAAATAAACAGAAACACCTAAGATAAAGAAACAAATTCATTTTGTAATTTTAAGAAAGATGGATGCATTATTTGTTTTAAAAATCTCTCGCTACCAGTAATTTTAGGGAAAATATGACCCTTTTATATACTATAAAATACAGAGTGTTCCATTTAAAATAAGGCTCATATTACATATTAAATGATGAAATAATTAACCTCTAAATTCTGAATACCCTGTAAAGAGATGTTTAATATTTAATCATGGAATATATTCATCTAATATCCAACTATTTAGACGTAAGAGTAAATTTGTTATGATTTAGTGGATTAAAAGGTATTGAATTTTTTTAATACTTTATATTTTAAGAAAAGTCGACGTCACTCAGAACACTCTGTATTTAGGTATAGGGAACCTTTATAAAAGTATACCTTATTTTTTACAAGTAATCAAAGAACACAATAAAATACAGGGTGTTCTATAAATACTTTCTTGGGGCATACTGTATATTTCAAAATAATTTAAAAATGTAAAATCTATTAACCTTCAAACTACTAAAATGACAAAACTTGTAAAACGTTTACTGTTTCTCCGTCCCGTCCCGTTGCTGGTGATTCACCCTGTATGATTGAAATAAACACTAGCAACCATGAATGATTTTTGTAATTCATGTAGCATGGAGAATTATCACATTTACCGGTTAATTCAATAGTTTTTCTTGGCTCAATAAAAGTTGTTCTTACGTACTTTGTAGGTATTATTTGAATCAAGCTGTCCAAAATTCATGTCATTTCAACTAAAATCTTTCGGCTAAAGAACTAAATGTTACCGTTTTGAATTTGTAAAATTTTCAATGAAAACCAATGCAATGAAAAATGCGTAATACCAGAATTCCAAAACTATTAACTCAAAGTATTTAACATTTTAGTTATTTTAATTTAAGGTTTTATATTACAGGTATAACACTAATTGCACATATCAAATACTCTAACAATCTAACTCTTCTTTAGCTTAAATTTTTTTGACCATTGTACCACCGAGCAATTAATTATCCCACACAATAGAATCTCAAAAAAATTCCTTGTGGATTATTCGATAACTGTACTAAAGAAACTTAAGTCATAGTTATATTTGGTCGCTTATTTATAACTTGCCCACTTAAATATAAACGTTTTGTTTGATATTTTCTTCTTAAATTCATTGTTTTCACCTATAAATGTTCCTAACTCACGCACTAATGTAGACGTTTAGGCTAAGTTTAGATATTTCGGGCTAGTAAAGTATAATGTTTCATTATTGTGTCGTTGGCATTTGGTGGTTTTCCAATTCAGTTTCAAAGCCCTCAAGGTTATGTATTAGACGCGTTCGGGATTAATTTTTCAATATTTTGTGAGTAAAAATTGTTGTTGGCATAGAAACCAAGCAGGTATGTAGCATATAGATTTTTGTAAACAAAGAACCGTTTTCAAAAGAATGTAACTTACGTGTTTGTTGGAATATGTTTGACTGCAATTAAGGAATTTTTTATATTGTTTCGTTCTAATATTAAACCGAATTTTTAACATAAGAACGACGTAAAAATAATTCAACAAATTCTTCTTACTTTTTAGATTATACGTTAGTATAAGAAATTTGCATTCGTTGCTTCAAAAGCGTAGCAGTTTTCAAAAATCGCTTATTATTACTACGTACAATAGTGAGAGTACTACTTTATTTATAATAAAAATGAAAGAAATAAGTTGATATCTGCATCATTATGCAATTTCACAGATATTACAATACCAAATGTTCAGGTGACAGAAAACTTAAACTGCGTTAGCACACGTATCAGAATTCGCGAGACCACCCGCATGTTAGCGTGGCAGGTCAAGGGTCAAATAAATGTGCCCATAACCCCTAGTTGACGACTGTTCGCTATTAAAATTAGATTTGTTGCGTGGTAGCTGGCTGGCCGTGTCGATCGCATTATCGCTACAAGAGAAAATAAATTATTGACCAAAAGAATCGACACACTGTAATTTGAATCGTGAATTTAATACCTACATATTAACCCCGATTTTATGGTTCGCTATTCATTTTTGTAACTAACTACAGTCTTTTCTCTTTCTTAAATTAACAGCCTTTAACGGACGATCTTATTACTTTTCCAACGACAATCAATTTTTATTTGTATTTAAGTTTATACCAAAGGGCTTAAACTTAGAAGTAAGAAATGCACGAATATGAATTTTTAAATACTCAATAAATATTCAAGTAGGGAAGCTAAATTTGTGAGAGAGTAGGTACGATGTTGTAGTTAAGACGTGTCCCCTCCGATTAATTGAAACGTTATATTAATTGTGGCATTGAGCCGCGTAACATTATCATATGCCAATTACTTTGAGCTAATTACAAGTAACGTGCTATTAAATATTTTTAATTATATGCCGGGGAGATTAATATCTTGATGGAGTTCTGTAACTGCTTTCACTTTACGCCAAGCGATCGACCAAATTAATGTAGGCGATGACTAGTACCCGCTACTGGATTATTATTAGGTTGGGTACATTGGCTTCGATTACTTGCTGTGTTATTAGCTTAAGCCATTTGGTATTCCCTAAATTTATTAACTTTAAATTCTGTATAATATTAAAAATTAATTAATTTGCTTCAATACACATTCACATGCGTAAGTATCATCAAATTTTTTCTTGCCATGTTATTGTTTAACCGCATATTAAAAAACTTTTGTTTTTTTGGTAAATTTATTCATTAATTTCTTTAAGCAAACTCTATAAAAATTAATGAAACTTGCATAATACGAAAGAGACGTTTTATCTTCACTTGACATTTTTATTCTTTTTTAAACATCACAAAGTTCGTAATAGTATTTTCGGTTTCATAACTTTCTGTTTTAAAATTGTCATCATTTACATTTAAATTAGCCGTAATTCTAGCTTTCTTGATTTATGACGGGCACCACAACAATAATAAAATAGCTTTGGATAAAAAGTTTTAAAACGATCTTTAGCTTAATAATGGCGAAGAATTTGATGTAACCACAACAATTACTGTGATTGCTAAGGAATACGAATTTTACTTTCTTTTCCAAAAATTGTCCAAATAATAATATTATTATCTATTTTTGTATTAATTGTATTTAAATTTATTTATTAGTCAACAATAAACTACTTTTTTGTTTCACATACAAAATATTCTGTTCAGTTTTGGAAGAATAATAATCACAAAAATCTGACCTGGTTTTGACGATAATAATTTAACAAATTGTTGTGACAGAATAGTTCTGTTAATTACCTTCACCTACACAACATCAAAATTTTAATAACAACTTATTATATTAGATAGAAGCTTTGCCTTTAGTACACCAACTCCAAATACAACTTAAATTATTAAAATTGAAATGAAATATGTTAAATAAAAATGTAAATATGATTGGTTCTAAGCCGTTGAATATAAAAACAAACTATAATGTGATTATTAATAAAGTGTTGAATGCAAAATGTTAATGATATACTTTGTCCAATTACGTACGTTGTTTAAAAATAGAAGAACTACTTGCACAAATCTAAGGAAACAGCTGTTTTCTTTGGTGATCTTTCAAATGCGTTTAATTTAATTAATAATCAAGGTATTAAAGGTAAATATTAGGATCTAATCAAGTTCAAAATGAACTAACCATATGAATAATACTGCATTACAAAGTTGGTGTACCGTAGGGTAGTGTTTTAAGGCCTCTGCTGTTCATTTTGTACATAAACTTAAACTCTAATTACAATGATATTTAAACACACTAATTAAATATTTAATAATAAATAAACAAACTTATCATTAACCATAATAAGATGTTTTTCTTAAGGCTTTGTAGTAAAAGTCCTAGAAATGAATCTAATCTTTATATTAAAAGTTTTATGAAAAATCAATAAATCTAGTAAACAGCTATAAAAACTTTGATGCTATGGGTAAAATTTGAGAGAACATGCTATACTTTAATATTGCAACAACAAAAGTTTTACTTAAAGAAAATTGACGTATATTACTAAGAAAACACTTGTTAAATCGTTTTATATTAATAACATTGAATGTGTTATTGTTAATATGCCATAAAGTTATGGGGAAAACTCCACGGCTGCTAAGAGGGCTGTTAAAATACAGAAAATTAAATCGATGTATAACTTAACATCTAGAGGTATAAATCAAATCCCTATGATATGGAAGTGATCGTAAAAATAAAATTCCAGATATTATTCGCAATATATCGTGTTCTATTCAAGAGTTCTTAGTTGGGTTAATTTTATTTAATAATATTTTGTCCATTTGGTAAAATTTGTCCTATAGTTCACTATCACTCTGATTAATAAAATTGTTATTATTATAGTCGTATAAAAGAATTGTATCATATAATTTATGAGAGGCTCATCGATGTATACTTGATTTTACAGAATATCATAACGAAACTTTTAACTCATTTTCTTTTCTAATTAATTACTAAATTACTAAACGCAGCACTTTCGTTGAACAAATTGTGTGCATTTTACAATGAAAACTTCCTACTTATAAAATAATAAATTTAATAATAAAACCTGTGCAATTACTAATACCAAATAATTTTTTCTTTTTTAAAATATATTATATGGACCCAATCTTAATTTTAAATATTAATATAATAAAACTGTCATTTATTGAATCAGTGAGATACATTTATCTTTACATTACAACTTTTAAGTAATTACTATATTTTAAAGTAGGAAATGCCTAATGTAATTATATAAGCGTTAATTAATGTATAACGGGTGCTTAAATAAAAACACCGGGCTGGGTAGGTCTTGGAATTTTCTTTGACATTTGGTAATTTTTTTAAGTTTTTTTTTAGTCAGCTAATATAAACTGTAATTTAGAATTCAAGGTAAATAAGAAAACATTGATTTCTGTCAATTTCTAGACTATATTTATATCATGTTTCAATACGGAGTTCTACGCCATCACGAGTTATTTTGCAGTACTTTTATGTACACTGTAAAAATAATTCCACGGCCTGCGAAGCCCAGTTATTTGTTTGTTTGTTTGTTTTTGAAGAAAAGTATCGATTTTGGTAGAATTATATTCACAGATATTCTAATCGGAACACAAAAATTAAATCATTTTTTGTTTTGTTTGAAAATACGTCCTACAAAAGATGTACAAACCTAATAATTTCATTTCATTTATTTATATTTTTAGGGAATTAGCCTATTTTAATTAAACCCAACATTCCAATTATTTGTTAAAAGGTATACATCAATCATAGAACTACTTGTTGAGCTTTTTAAATAAACTGCTTTGGTAAGTCATAGGTGTGCAGTTTTAAATTAATTATCTGATCGAAAATTAAATAAAATGGTAATTAATTATTGAACCTTACGCAGATTTTTAAAATCGTAATTGTGTTTTAGCCTTCAGTTATTTTACAGAGGCTTAAGTCTAAATGCAGTGAACGTTTCCATTAAGCGCATATGAGTATCTGTACCCGATTTTTAGAGTTAATTTCAGTTGAACACCTTAACCAATTTTATTAATAGCAACATCAATGTGTTACTTACTAGAATCCTTTAAAGAAGGGTCTAGACAATTTTTCCACATTTTTAAAGTCCAATTGTTACAGTGGAAAAGGAAAAAAGTCCTACTGAAATACGATAGTCCACTTTAAGGTTGTAGTAATTTGGCTTTTGCCTAATCTCTTTAATTCATTTTTTAGTACAATCCTATTCGCAGCCATGTTCCAATAGAGGAACACTCCATAAACGTTCTACTAATCACTAGATCGTGAAAAATGTATCGTTTTTGGTTTAAATATGGTTTGTGTAATAGTACACTATTATATTTCTGCAAATTGCAGTAGTTTGAAAGTAATCATTAATTGTGTTACAATCTATGAAAAATTTTAATTAAAAATTTAGGTTTTGGTATAAAGTAAGCAATGCCAACAGATAACTGTAACGACAAATTGAGTGTTTTAAATGCAAATCGTTATCTAAGCGATAACTTAGAATGCAGTAAACACTCGTGTCGATAAAGCCAGTGTAATGCCGTTACAGTTATCTCAAGACGATAGTGTTGACTCAACTTATAATCACAATCAAATACCGTTACAATTTTTTTAGCTATTTTGGACAAATTCTTTTTGGTAAATCAAACATCAGACATATTATAAGCTACACAAAACAATGTAAATACCACATTTGAAGTTTCAGTAGAAGAAATAAAAGTTTTATTAATTTATGTGTATTCTGAGGAATCTAGGAAGAACATGTACTGGAGTAATAAAGCAGTTGCCAGTTCTACGAGTATATCAAAAAATAAATTTTTTTAAATTCTTAAAAATTTACATTTTGTAGGTAACACCAAACTCCCATCCAAAGTTCAGAAAAGTAAGACTTCTCATTGATCATCTAAACTCACAATTTTTGAAACGCGTGCCTCTAAACGAAACATCACACTTGCAAGCAACGAATTCAGGAAGAACCTATTTGATATGGATTTAATTTTTGGTCCCAAAATCTTTCAAATTGATATCTCATAAGTACCGAACCCTATCAAGGGTAACGCTAATGAAGCAAATAAACTTGGTTTAGGAGGAGTTTGAAAAATAATTTTCCAAAATTAAAGTTCAATTAAGTTCACATTCAAATTAAGTTCAATGGAATATGGATGAACTGGCACAGTAAGGCTAAATAGGTTAGAAAGAGATTAGTCTGTGGTTCCATCAATTCTTATGCCAATGGTAGTAAAGATTTAATTGTAATCCAGTGGAAAGACAATGCCGTGGTCCATTTAGCATCAAACTGTTATGAGGTATAACTTACTCAGTCAGCACGACGTTATTTTGCTGCAGAAACGAGCTACATATTGACAGATATGCCTTTTGCAATATACCAATTCAACAAACACATGGGTGGTACAGATCTCATGGACAGGTATATTGCAAACTATCGCCCTAGACTTGGAAATAATATCGTATTTATTACTTAATTCTCAATCAGCATAATCCAAGAAAGTAGGATCAAGTAAATTTCAAAATATTCAGGAATCATTCTCAAAAACACCTCATCAGTTTTCCATTATCCTGATAAATTCAAAGAAAACAGGTCGTATGTTTGCTAGATTGTTTTCTATTTCTAATTAGTAACTTAGAAATATGTTTAATATTATATTTAAACATTTTTAGTTTGTATTATAAATATATCTATATACAGGTAAGTTCTAAATTGTTGGAAAAATTTTACTTTGAATTTTGGCCTTCTACAGATGTTTAGATTTTTAAAATTTTTTCCGTCATTCAAAAGGTTAAGGTAAAGCAATAAATTCAAAAGAAAAATTAAATGGTAATTTGACTGCAAATGGGATAAGTTAGAACCAATATTCTTCAAAAGTTAACGCTTTAAATCGTCTAATTTCTTATTAACTCATTATAACTTTTTTATTAAACCCGATGTGAATATCCTGTTTATATCAATTAATCTTTGCATTGAAACATCAAAGGTTGATGACATCAGTAAAATTGCCCAAGTGATTAATAAATATAAACCTTTGTATTTTACATGTTTATGAATATAAAAACAGTAACGAAAATCTAATAAAATCTAATTATAACTGATTATAAGTGGATGGTGAAGCACATAACTACTATATATTTAACAGATATTTAAATTTGAGTATCATCAATGGGATCTATCACGCAAACAAAAACAAGTGTTGCCCGAGAACTCCACATCGCGCACCGATAATCGAAAAGCTATAGGCAACTTTTCTTCCTCAACTTTTTTGTAAAATTGATATCGGTGAAAATATTGTTACAACAATTATTGTCACGCGATTGTTTTATCTCAGTAATTACTTATCGGATCAAAAATAGTTTAAACAAAAGCTGTCTATAATTAAATTATAAACAACTTCTATTTGAAACAAAAATGTGTAAAATAAATATTTTCTAAATATTTTAAAATTTGAAAATCTGTCTAGGTTAACTACATAGAAATTGCCCAAAATCTAATCAGATCTGCGGAATTATACCGAGTGACAATAATATTACAGAACATGGGAAATAACATTTGAGATTCTTGCTCGCCATTTGAAGCTATGTTACCAATTGAAAGAGAATTTTTTCCGCTTCGATAACATAACATCATAAAATATGCAGCCACAAAAACTTTGTGTAGCTGAATTTAAAATTATAAGAGCTTCTCTTTGTCATGGAAAACAATTATTCAAATGATAACATTGTGAACAATGTTATTTAAAAACTCGGCGAAATAAAGCCTGTGTGTGCAGATTTTGTTATGTTTTTATGTTATCAGAATTGATACTATTTTCATCCCCATAGCTTCAAATGGCGAGCAAGAATCTCAAATAATGTATTTTGCCATGTTATTTCCCAATGTTCCGATTTTATTCATAAGATGTGGATTAAAAAATGCCAAAAACTCAATTCCTCACTAGCAAACCCCTTCCATAGGTAATGGATAACAGATGAAAGTTCCGATTTTATGTTGAATAGTAAATTTTATTGCGAAATGAGAAACAAATAATGAAAATTAGGAACAAAAAACGATCAATTTTCAAATAAATCGAGAAATTTGACGTGAATATAAGTGAAATGACAGAAGCTAAGTCGGTAATACATGATTTCATGCATTACGGACGTGTGGGATTCATTCATTTGATATAATCAATACATTTGCATTACAAAACAATTTTCCTAATTTGTTAATTCTGTCGAAAAGACCAGACGGTGTAATTTCTTCTAAAACTTTAACGTTTGATTAATGTTTTAAAAATAATTAAATAAGTTAGATGGTATTAAATATAAACTAAAGGGAAATTTGTTTCCCTATCTGCTGGTAACAGTAATGTAATAAACGCACAGTGATCACATGAGTCCCGCTTCGGTGGCGGACTGATTTATTAGAAGTTCCCTCCCGAAGAGACCATCATACTCTCATTACACCCGCAGCTCAAATTATTTTTAATACAGGAAGGGTTGGTATTATTTTTGTAATTAAATTAAAGAACGATATTGTCGAAATTTGAACTGCTTAAAAAGGGGAGAATGTGTGCGTTCTTGTAAAATTTATAACCGTCTACTGTTATTTAGAGAAAGAAAAAGATAATTACAACGATGTTGGTAGCCGTTTTTACAATCGTCATTTTCTAGTATGATACATCTACTTTATTACATGCTAATAAACTTTGAATTTGGACTACTAACGATTTAATAACACAACCGTACGTAAACCAAAATAGTTACACCTGCGTGTACTGTGGAAATTCATTTAAATAATTTTATAGACATGCAAATGCATTAAAGAAACTTTTAATACTACAACTTAATTTTTAAGCTGCGGTACTTACCAATGAATCTACTTCAGGATCTGCTATGTAATAAGGTTTTTCTTGTCGTATCTGTAACATAAAATCATTTAAAAGTTTGCAGTTTCGTTAACAATGACAATCCCACTTGTACAGCATCAAAGTGATTTTAACAGAAAATCGATTTTTCAGAAATGTAATAAATGCAACAAAATAACTCATTTGTTACTAACCATTCGTGTATAATCTAGAAAATTAATAATTACCAAACGTAATTATTCAAAGCTAATTATTCAAACATTCGTTAAAAAACTTATGTAATTCCACAAGAGTAATTGAGAAATAGCGGCACCTTTTGAAGAACTTCGAACAACTATAATTAACGCGCATTTAAAGTAATGCAGTGTAGTTATTCTTGTTATTTCCTATTGTCTCTTATATATTTCTTTTATATCATTGTTCGCACCTAAGAAAATAAAGAAAACGATTTATTTAAATTTTTTGCAAGACTTGTTTCCAATAACGCAATTTTGATTTCTCGGTAGTTTTTTTTTGCATTTTTAACTCGTAAAAAATACGAGGGTTGCGAACGTAATATATATCTATTATTTGATTCAGTGCTGCAGAATTTTTTATAACATTCTTGGTGCTTAACGTGGAGTAATATAAATTAGTACGACTATTGTCATGTGTATTGAGAAGCTACAGACATTAACATATCCGAAGCGGGTGAATATCAAGTAAGGACGTGCGATTTTTATAAGATGCGCTTGGTTATCTTATCAAGAAACAATTTTATTTAACTATCGTATTGACGTTTGCAACCAAATCAACTCTAGACGAAAATTGCACAATAAATTAAAATGAATAACCGTAAAATTACACAGAAGCAATAAGTATTAAAAATTTGTTCCAGAATATGACAATGATTGACTTTGATTTAATTGTTTCTTTTAACGATTAATAATAAAAATATTAAAATTAATTTGAGGGAAAGGATATGAATAGCATTAACTTTCGATTTTATCGATACCACCTACACGTATCAGTTTTTGTTTTAAGAGTGCTATTAATCATTAAAGACTGTTGGCACAGACGACAATAAGCTATGATATCCAAATTAAGTTGTGTGCCTGCAGCTTGAGATCGAGGCTTCTTTTAAACTTTAATGCCATCGAGTCGAAAATTGTGGAAGCCCCAGTAATAAAATAACACACGCTTGTGTACTAACAAAATAGCTATAATTACGATAAAGACGATATAAAAAGCGGTTTAGAGGCACGTGGTCGAAGAGAGGCGGATCACATTGCCTCCATGTAATCATCTACCTTAGCTACTACCCGCAATCCTGTTAACTCTAACACCACCGATTTAAACCTTTTTAACATATTTTCAATATAATTTATAATTAATTTCGGTCCCATTCCAAATTATTAACTAATACCTAAAATTAAATTCTTATCTTTACATCTAATGACCGAGAACGAATTTTTGTTGAACAAAATTCTGAAACGATATTGTTAAATCGCTTGAAGGCGAACAAGTTGCATGCCCAAAAGAGCAGTTGTTCGAATTTTTTTTGTAATGCAAATGAAACTGAAACGCTTTAAATAAATCAGAGCAGAAGTAATCGGACTGATCATGGGTTTCGTTTGTGATGCAACGATGCATGCTGTGATATTGTGTAACAATTTACGTTGCTCTTTTTACCAAAACCGTACGAAGATCGCCCGCTTCAGCCGCGCGAATCCTTCGATGCGACGCAATAATTGTGAAAGGCGAACGTGTATTTTTTTTAAATAACAAAGCGCGGCAACTATGTTAGTTTAATATCTGACAACCCCGTACGATAAAGCCGTTGTTTGCTTATTCTACCGGTACACAGGATGTAGATGCAGGTATACAGGTGAGCTTGGAATGAATAGAATGCAAGATCCCTTTGTTGAAGCCCAAACTGGATCGCTTTTGTGTAAGAAACTTGCATGTTTACATTTCTTCATTCGAGATCTCCAACTTTTAAATTCAAAAGCAAACTGGATATGAAAAACGATTAAATTAATGTTAAAGGCGAGGCACCAAAACGAAGTCGAACTAATTGAAGATTGTAAGATAATTTTTTCCTCGAAACAGGTGAATTGCAAAAATTCTTTCTCCTAAATAGAAACGGTACAAGTGCTTTAGCACAATTAAGTAAAAACAGAAATATGTCTATTGATGAAGACAAAAGGAAACTTGAAACACGAAAGGGTTGTAAATAAAGAAAATTTAAATTTTAAGGGATTTTGTGTACAAGGATCGACCCCCACAGAGCAGCATAGCTCTTTCACCAGCAGCGTTCAGGCACGTCACCTGCCGTTTACAATGCGGCAATAATTTATAGAGGGTCTGTAAAATATTTTATGCTGGCCTGTAAATAACTACAAGTTATATTTATGGCAGTTTCATCGTCTACGTTACTTGGTTACTGGAGATAATCTGATAGCTTTATGACATCAAGCAGCTTCTTCGTCTTTATATTGTTTTAATTTCAATATCCTAATAGCCTATTAAAATAGACCTCTGTATATTGTCGAGAATTCAAATAAAATTTAAAGCTTATAAGTAGTAAAACCTTCAACTACTGCTAAGGGATATTACACACAAAGGGGAGGTCTAATAAATTACATATTCTGTCCTACCTTATTAATTTGTAAATTGGGTTAGTATCATAGGTCGTTTATAAAATTTTATCAAAATTAGTACCTGGATCTCGGCCATAAAACTACTGCAACAAAACCGGTTCGTAATTTTACATTTTCCTAAAATACAGTATCATCTCACGTGTAAATCAAACTTTTGTCATCATCAAATGTAATTATAAACCACGTGTAATAAAGATGTTATTGTTAACTTATAATGTAAACTGTAAGTACAAAATTTCTACAGTATATTATGTGTAACATACAGTTATGACATTATAAATCTTTTTATGATCGCTCTACTACTACTTATATCTATATTACAAAATTACACTTACAGGTTAACTGACTTCCTTCTGGCTTCCTATATAATCAATATCGATTGATAAACTATTGAGTTTTAAGATACCGTTAGTGACGTGAACTCGAATAACTATGCAGGTTAATTATTATAATAAAAAATCTATTCATCTACTATTCAGTGGCATGTTAACAGATCGGTCAAATACAAATAAACCCTGTATGTTTCTAGTTTGTAAACAATTCTCTTTACATTCTATTTGGTCGAATGAAGAATAAAAAATGTCGAAGTTTTTGAAAAATAATTAAATTGCGGTGGGTCCCCGATTAATGAAATAGGCATCCAGCTGTGAATGATGTATCCTCAACAAAAAGATCATCATAAAGTAGAAGCAAAAATGTCATGTAAAAAAAAAATTAAAATTTTAGTGAAAATGTATCCTAAGTTACTGATGGTAATTATACCACACTTTTAGCATTTGTCAGAAAGCAAAAATTCGGTAAAACTAGATTAACGTTTTCCTGTAAAATGACCATGAAAGAGGTGTAAAATATTTCCAAATAGAATTTCCAAATTATCATTCCGTTTTTATACATATACGGAACATTAGATCATAGGAATTCTAGAAATAATGAAAGTAAACTATAAAGATCAAAGAGTTCCGTAGCATTTAGAAAACACAAAACAACAATTTAAACCAGAATTGTACTAAACAGTAATACAACCACAATATTTTAATCAAAACTTAATCTAAATCTAATTTATCACCTACAGGTCAATTTTAAGTGACCCAGATTAACAATATCAATGTTTGAACTGGAACCAGGTCATAAAAAACACAAACGATTATATAAGTAGGTGTCAATCATTTTTATCCGCTTGAAGTGATTGTACCCTTTACCTAGTATTCATTTTGGATATGGAAATAACCAGAATTTCATCATACATTTACCACAATGAACACAGAATGTTGTTATTAGTTACTCAAGTAGAATAAGTACAATTTGTAAAGGACCTTGGGAGGAACTTATCTGCGTGAAATAAAATTGGTAAGAATGAATTCGTGTGTTAATTTCGTATACTGCGCATTCACTTGACACTTCACATAGCAAAAACATCGGCTAGTGGATGGCGCAATATTAAGTGCATCAACGTTTAAATCTTGGGTTTATTTCTTTAGATTCAATCAATATACGACCTGGACCATTTAGCAACGCTGATGAGACATGTTTTTATTTATTTATTTATTTATATTTTATACACGAGCACATAATTGCCCAATATAATTACATACATTTAAGTATAATTTCAAAATTCATTAGTATAAACTAGGTACCGAGTGAAAACAGTTTGAAATGACTATACGGTTAAAAATTTATGGTGCTACTATTTTGGCAAAGCTAAATCTTTTAATTCTTTTAAATTACAATTAAAAATATAGACATCATTACTAATATTTAATTCGTTGGATTGTCTCATGATTCTAGGAATGACAGAGTGGTAACTAAAATCTCTTTTCTTACATTCTATACTAAATAATTTATAGCGACAAGTGGTACGTGAAGGAACATTGAAACTTATTTGCTGTAACAATTCAGGACAATCAACAATACAATTAACAATTTTAAACAAAAAAACTATATCGCAGAAACTACGTCTATTACCATTAATATGTCTATGACCTAGCTTATACTCTAAATATCGTAACAATTTCTTTTGAACACGGTCAATGAAATCAACTAACGTGGAAGAGTAAGAACACCATATAACAGAACAATACTCTAAAATGGGACGGACTAACGAACAGTACCTACAACGATTTAACAGTATTTACATCTCTAAATTGACTAGTATTTCTTATAATAAAGCCTAGCATTCTGTTTGACTTTGCAATTATATTACAAATATGGGTTCTAAAAGACATATCTTTCGTGACAGTTACACCGAGATCATTGACCTTATCAACTATTTTTAAAGACTGACCAAATAAACTATAGTTGATATCAAACTCTGATTGCTTTCTTGAAAACGAAATTATGAAACATTTGCTAAGATTAAGTTCTATTTTGTTGGTTTTACACCATTTTTCTAGAGTAATGAGATATTGCTGCAATAACACCATATCAGAGACACAATGAATAACTTTAAAAAATTTTAAATCATCTGCAAATATCAGTTGTTCAATAAAACAAATCTTATGTCATTTATAAAATATTAAATAATAAAGGTCCCAAATGTGATTTTGTGGGCCAGGAAGAGTTCTGAGAGGTGAGCATAGTATGTATGTACACGTACACATACAACAGTTAAATTTCTATATGTATTATTGATTAATTTAGTCTTTTTCTTTTAGAGTAAGAGTGGTTTATCCAATTTTTAAGTTGTAAAATATTTTTGTATTACTCAAACTACCATGTATTGTAATCAATATTAAACAAATTGTATTTAGGGATCCTTCTCGATAATGTACTAATTGTACAATGTTGAACCATGATTGCAGTTCTACATTAAACCAATATAACAAAGTATTTGATTTCAAGATTGGTTGCAATATTTTATTCGGCCAACAATAACCGATGTGTTAAACCAATATTTGACCAATGTCGTTTTCCTATTTGGGTAAATGATGGTAGTAAACCAGAGAAAAAAACAAGCAAGATTATTAATGACTGAATTTTTTTTACATAATCTTAATGCGTTGGACAATTTTTCAATTTAAATCTATTTACGGAAGTAAACTAGCATTAATTTAATAAATTCAAAAATCTATTATTCAATACTTAGGGGAGAGTTCCTATGAACTAGACAGCCAATAAATTGGTTTTTATTGTACACGCTTCTTGTCTCTATCGTCATCTTGTGAACAAAGGTGAAAATGTAGCCCACTTCGTGTTGACCTAGACATGTATTAAAAAATATGATGCCGATATAGTAAATATTTATGTAAGCTTGCTAAGTGAAAAATTCAGTTTCTGGTGACGATTATTAAAGTATTGACAGGTATGTGATATTATTAATAGAAAAATTAATTTAAGAATTGTAGTTTGAGGTTATATTTTAAAACAACCTATTTCTTGAACCGGACAATTCATGGGAACATATTGTTTCGCATTAAGATATTTGACAATAAAAAAGTTAGAAAGTCTGACGAATAAATTCAAGATCCATTGCAAACTGTTATATATCTGAAGTGTGGTCAAAAACACAGGTATTTGGAAATATTTATTAGTTGCTTTGGTAAAATAAAAATACAAAAACTCTCCATAAGGCAATTTTAAATATATAAAGAACATTGGGAATAGAAAAACTTTAACTCAGAACCAGGATGAGCTATTACCTTCAAACAACCTCGAAGATGTGTCATGGTTTAACAACAACGCAGGCAAAGAAAACTGGCTTACCAATTTGCTGTAGCCAATAAAATAGTTACAACACCAGAATTGAATAAAAACAATAAAGAAGGTATCCACTGGTTTAATGGGTTTATGAGTCGGCACAAACAGCTATCATTACGTCAACCCGAAAGCACATTTTTAAGTCAGTCAGTTTTTCAAATTTACAAAAATTATATACGAAATACAATTTAAAACCTAACATGATATGGAACTTCGAGGTACGAAATAAGTTGGGTAATTGACTAACAACAGTTCTTTTTTTTTTTATCAGGGGAACAATTCCTCCCATATTCATATTACCACAATTGTTTTATTTAAAAACATGATGACCAAAGAAATATTGCAAAGAAAGTTTTAAGTATTATGGACAATGATGCAACTCATGTGACTGCAAGATTTCGCAAGAAAACAACATATAATAATTCTTTCGTTTCCTCCGCATCGCAGCCCCCGAATGCAACCCCTTGATATGGCATGTTATAGTCCGTTATAGTTAGGGTATTAATGTCATTATCATATCATTACTATTATTAGGTAATAAGTACTTCCTACCTAATTTTATTTTTAGGTATAAACAATTAGTGAACAGGCAATCGTCGCTGAGTTCGTTAATCCTGTTTTTTTTAGTGAGTCCTTTTCAATCAGCAATATCTGCAAGAGCTTTAAAAAACCGAAATATAGCTATTTGATTCATTCATCTTCACGGACGAAGATTTCTTACCATCGAGTACAACTGACAGACCTGATCCGACATCTGAATCCAGGCTAACAGTTAACCCACTGTCTTAAACTCACTAGTGGATCTAACACTGAGCGACAATTGTTAGATCAGCCATCTACTTCTACTGACCTTCTACAAGCGGTATTTTAAGCAAAAATACTACGAAAGAAGAAGAAAAAAGTTACGAATAGCTTCTTCGGAAACAAAAATAAAACCTGTCACCGAAAAAAAATGGTAATACTCGATTATAACAGACACACCTGAAAGGAATGAGTTAATGAAAGGCAAAGAAGAAGAGAAAAAGTGGTAAGGAAGATGATAATTCTACTTGTCGTTTGTGTAATAACTGCGTCCACAAATCATGCTGAATAATTACCTAAAGTGTTCTTCAAATGTTATTTTCATGTATTATGAACCAGTTCACGTCATGGGTATAGCTGTCCATATCAAGGGCAACTTTCCATGAAATACTCATTCAATGAAATAACTTAAATAATTTTTCATTACGCATTGTTCTTTCTTTTCCACCTTTTTATAAAAAATTAAATCAATGGTTTATTGATTTAATTTCTTCTGTACATAATCTAACTAAATAATTTTAATCTTTTTTTTCAAAGAGATATTTTAAACTTTAAAAAGTAAAATTATCCGTTCCAAGAAAATTTCCTTCTACCGTTTTTTAGTCAGTCGTGGTATTCGGTATTAGGGGCTACCATTTGAAAATAGTTTATAGCAACTTCAATAAGGAAGATAAAGCTAGCTAAGCTATCTTTTTTAGAAGATTTTGCAGACCACAAGTATTATATAAGACTGCCAGACAAAGATGAGAGCAACAGAGTGGTAGGCTGAAACAGAAGATTAAAACAGTAGCGGTGTAGTTGGAACCATTGGAAACTACAAGGCGCTACCATTTGAAAATAGCTTATAGCAACTTCACAAAGAAGATAAACTGCGAGACAAAGGTGAAAGCAACAGAGTGGTAGGCTGATACAGAAGATTAAAATAACAGTACTGGTCCAAAAACAATCCTTCTGTTTAAAAACTTGAAACTTCCTCACCCGCAATTGCCAACAAAAGCTTTCTCAGGGCGAAGACTTGAGAAATCAGAATAACTTGCAACTAGCAAACAACTTTTACCATAATAATTCAATTCCAGAAGACGATTTTGTTTTAGTAATAATGTACACCATTTCATCCCGACAGTATTACAGCGTGGTTCAAAATGTCAAGACAAAAGCTCATTTGTCCCATTTTTTAAATCATAAATCATTGAAAATTGATTTTGGATCCTTTTATTGATGAAATATATGACGATGAGTTACCAGCAGACTTATTTCCTACAACTAGATTCAGATCATCTGCACACTTTAAAAAAATGGTTAAATTCAATTACAGAGGGTGTTCTAATGTTATGCCCAAACTGTTATCGAATTGTTATGGAAGCCGGAGAGAACCTTTGTTTAAAACTTTTAGATGGACAATTATTTAGTTCAGTATTTGTTCAATCTATGATTACATTGAACGCTGTATTTTGTGATAAAAATACAACAGCTAAAAAAATCAGTCTTTATGTGCTGTCACTGAATTCATTAATTCATTTTCGAACACAGTGTATATATTATTATTCGTTGTTATAACATGATTTTTAAATGTAGTAATATTTAAGCTAGAGTTTTAAATTTACACTGAATAAATTCTTTAGTCTTTCAGAATCTTATGAACTGTGACCTTGTCTTGAAAATTTTAATTAATCGGCGTCAAATTAAAATGAAAATTGTAATACATAGTTCTACTAAATGAATACATGTTAGAAAAAATAAGGCAGATATCACAATTGAAAGAAAATGACAATAACTGAATTGTTTTCTGCAAATTAAACCAATTTTTGTAGAATATACACAAATGTGAACAAAAAGTACCTACTGATTATGATGACTGTATCGAAAATACGCACTATTTTTTAATCAATTAATTGGCTAAATGTTTGACTGAGTTTAAAATAAAAAGTAATCAATATTAGCATAGTTAAATAATACCCACAGGTACAATTAATTTTTTATCAGCTAAAAACACATTTTTTTATCGATTAAAGCATTAAAGTAATTTGTAATTAAAATAACAATCTACACATTCAGATAAAGAAAAACAAAAGTAAAAACGAAATTACAATTTTGAAATAATAATAAATCGGACGAATTCGATTTCATTTACATAAAATTTCCATTCTACCGTGTTCTGCACGGTATAATCAAACGCAAAGGTTTTTAATTTTAAGTAAGAAAACTAATTTTTTTGTTTTACAGTCCCGTGCATCTTGCAAATGCAAAACCATTTTGGAATTCACCTACAAATAATTGATTTAATTATCGTTGGCGTTTCGTTTAATGAAAAAACTATTCTACCAATACAACAACGAGTAGTTAATTAAGTTTTTATGCGGTAGGTGTTTTGATTAAATTCTGGTACATAGTTTCGTCGAAGATTGATTTGTAATTTATGTATAAAATATGATACGGGATACTTTACGTTATTTTTCAGTGAATAAGTGAAAAAAAAATAAATAAAAAATCGCATTAACACGCCCATTTTAATTTATTTTGTTAACCAAAATTTTATTAATTAATTGCCGAAATTCTTTCGGTTTTTATTGTGGGTCTAAGCATTTTTATGATGTCATTTTACTATACGTATTTTCGTTTCGAGCTTAATACGAAATTACTGTCAAATAAAGAAATCACCCCAACTTTTACTTAATACGTATGTAAAGGTATAAATAATCAAGGATTAGATTACAAACAATGTTAAAAAAATGTCATGCTAACATACAGTTTTCGTGATGAAAATAATAAATTATATAATAAATCATGATTTTGTCCTAAAACAACACAATTAATAATTAAATTTTTGGTAATGTCGATGCTAAAACGAAAATGCGATCGATTTAAGTTTCAATTTAGATGGTGTTGTAATAAAATGTTCATTGATACGGGGCGTATCTACTTATAAGAATGCGATTAGGTAACATTAGAAGTAAGAAAAAATTTGTTATAGCGTAGGTATAGGAAAAAGGTATTAAGAAGCTGTTATTATAATAAAATTAAAATTTTTCCAAGTTATTATTTAAGCAGCCGATCTTAATTATTGAGTGAGTGACGTGCAGCACGAGATATAATAACATTTTTAACTTGTAAGTTGCATTTTAAAATAAAATCAACTGGCATTAACAGTAAGATAGGTAGATATCCGTCATTTCCTGACAATGTTGATGATGTATCAACTTCGGCTTACACGACACATTCAGTTCACTAACTGATGAATAATGCAGCATGCGAAACTTGTCTCAGTTTGCTGATGTAATTTACTGGCCAAAGTAATTAAAAGGTGACGATTAATGACAACAAGAAGCGATTGGCATGACAGTTAAAACGTGTCATTTATTCGACCTCAAATACTTACCACCAGATAGCAGCTGTATGTTTCAGAAAAATTAATTTGTATTGTTTTCATTCGCATGTTTCGAAGAAGCTTAATCTAATCACTGTCATTCCACTTATCATTTTTTTTTAATTACCTACATAATTTAATTCGCGTCTTCTCTTTAACCGACAGCTTTCTAGTTTTTCGTCTTGTTCCAAAGAAAGTATCATCCTTATTTGTTCTTTTATAAATGTTTGATACCTTCATTCATGCCAAGAACTTTTTTTGAGTTATTTTTAAATTAATGTATTTGACAAAAGTATCATTTTTGCAACACTTTTCCATAGAACAAACGTTGAACACACACATTTAATTTATTTTGCAAAAGTTGTGAAAGACTCAATTTGAATATTATATAATAAAAACTGAATGCTTGACATAAATATAATTTTTTTAAAATTAATTTCTTTGCGTAACGCAATAATTTTTTTTTCGCTTTTGATGAACGCACACATCATTCGACTCTTATTTGGTTGATAAATTGCTTCCGTATTTTAGTGAAAATATTTTTAGTAAAATTTAATTGATTAATTAGATTTTAGAAGAAGATTGTTAAGTATAAGATTACGAACATTTATCTTTTTTTTTCAACAGATAAAAGAAGTTACTCAATTAATGGAGTTTTGTTTATGTCCTACAGTACAAATGTCATTATGCAAAAAGCTTTTTGTGTTTACCATAAAACTTCTTAGAAAAAGTGTTTCTGATTAGTATTAAAATTAATTTAAAGATTGTTAATGTGTAATTGGGTATCCGTCTGTGTGTGTACTTTTTGTGTTAAATGCGAGTTTATTTCTCAACAGTTGTAATAACTAACGATTGCCAAGTACGGTTTCTACAAGAAGGTGTGGGTGATAGCATCGTCATGTCTTTGATTTTTATAAGTTGTTGGCCTTGTGCAGTACATTATTCTAGTGAACGTTAAGGAGAAATGATAGATAGGAGACCGTTTCGATATTATCATTCACTATAAACAATCTGTATTGTACTTAAATTAATTAATTTTTTATTGCCAGATTGATAGTCCATAGTTCTTGGGTAGGTAAGAGTGAACCAAAAATCGAAAACGCCTAATTAAATTAACAATTGTGTAACTGAACGCTGTGGTGCAGAACACTACTAGTATTGGACAACTGTAAGCATTAGCGATTAAATTACATTAATTAAAGTTAAAAACTAAAAAAAAAGCACTAATTACATAAACGAAAACAATCATTAATTAATGTTAGGATATAACGGTACTATTAACGAAATGAAAGGTAATTAATACGATCTCAAATAATCTAGTAATATACAGTTTGAAAAAAATGTAAAAGGAAAATTAGGTATAGTTATGTAAAAAGTTAATTTCTCAGCATCGGACGTCACAAAAATGATTAGACGCAGTTACTCTTTTACGACTTTATTATTTAAGTTTTTAAGTGCCATTGAATTATTAATAAAATATAAATTCTTATGTGTTCCCAGATCATTACAAAACAAAGCGCATTTTGTATAATTAGCATTTTGTTGTTTATGAGGAAAATTAATTATTGTGACAAGACGAATTTCTGAAGGAATCGCAAGAACAGGTAATAATCGACAATCGAAGAATGATATTACATATTTAAAATCGCGGTAATTTATAAGCAATTCAATCTGAGTGTCGTACTTGTGCATTCTAAAGTATTTTCAGAATAATCTTTATATTGTAAACGCATGATATTAATACATAGTACGGTTTATGGTAATGATAATGTGAATGTAAGTGGAATACTAGTGTTTCCCACAGAGTCGTTCGACAAGCTTTGGTAAGGAATGCAGTGCAAAACTATGCAATCGAACTGCTGCAATATGTGAAACGAGAATAAAAAAAGACATTTACAACATTTTATATAAATGGGCTTAATAATGCAGTAATAACGTTAAATAGCTGACATTATTTCCTTTCCACTTCTAACTAGCTCGATAAAAGAGCAGCAAATCTTCAAGATTAAATCTTGCTATTAGAAAATTCCCACTTGAAAATGGATAATATCTATATTTATGTTGAAATTATTGGACTACAGATATATCATCGCGCACGTAAACAGTCCCAGCAAAGGGTCTTAGTCGTAAATCAAGTTGTACGTCAGGTAGAAATACCCAAGGCGTGGGCCACCCGTTTAAGGAACCCTATTCAAAAGTAGATACATTACCATTTCTTAAAGTAAATTAAATCAACAAACACGAAATTTTGCACTAGTTTTATATAAAAACTTTTTATAAAACCCCAAAAAAACATAAATCATTTATAAAACGACCCTTGTTCTGCCCCGAAACTAAAACAATAACAATGGGGTATACTCGCGTGGGAATGTGCTAGAGCAACTAATTAAAACTATTATTAAAATACCACAAAATAATAGTCCTAATGGTTGGGTTTGCCATAATCTTTAACGTTTTACAAATCCCTCATTGCTAAGTTATTATGACCTGGAGTATACAATTACAACACCAAATACTTGCACCCCATAATTACGGTGAATGTAAGAAAATTATTTCTTTTCCTTGATAAATGTTTTACAGAAGCGTCGTACTTTCGTAACAGCATCTGCTAATATTTAAGTTACGATTAGAAGTGTAGCTTATCAAAAAAAAAAAAAAAAGAAATCTAACTTTATTGCACTAAGGATGTAGATTAAAACGAGCGCAGGCAGTAGCCGACTTAGGATTACTCAAATTATGAATGAGCAAACATACTATTAATAAAATTATTACTTATTTTTATGTTGGTAAATTATTCGATATACACCTGTACACACCTAAGAAGATTAAGAACTTAGTTGTCATATTCTGAAAGATTTAACGGATTGAAGGAAAGGTAATACTACAAAGTCAACACAAAAATATTAGCTTATTTTGGTACAGGGCATTTCACAATATGCTATAGCTACGTCCTGCTGAAGGCTCACAAAGATCCCTTGCAGTGAGGATTAGCCGCTTTGTGGTCTGTTGCTCATTTTGGAACTACGATTAGAAGGCTACACCACGGGAGACAACTTATATTGTTCATTTAAGCTAGTTTTTCAACGCCACTCATGCGTCCACTAGTTTAATAAAAAATTACCAACAACAGCATGGCCTTATCATATTTACCCATCAAAAACTCCCCTGTTTGTATAATGTATTCTATATATAATGTAAGCATTAGCAGTTAGTTATACTAATGGTCATTAATACACTAATTCATTATCTTTCGGGCGCAATTTTACAAAATAAATTAAACTTTTTTTAGGAATACGCGCACCTACTACAACATCGATTAGATACTATTTTTTTATAATCATTAAATATCGATTAATTTTGTTAATGGTAAATATAAATTTTAACTTGTTGCCTTAATTAACATCTTAAATTTACTTTATTAATGGAAAAAAAAGTAATTGCTCGCTCTAGAATGGAAATTTAATTTCCTGTTTCGTTCTTGCAAAAAAAAAATTTACAATTAAACTATCGATTGTTCTCGATTAAGATAAAACCAGATGATTACATAAATGTCAAAACGAAAATGTACGTGCAATAACAGGGTAAAGAATCAAGATCATGCAAGTATGAAAATGGGTTATTTACCAGACACGCAATCTGTTTTGATTACACATAATCGCAGATACATAACTTTTAGAACGAGTTGTTGATACATATAATAAAAATAAATCATCTCTTATAAATTCATTACTTAATTTTAAATACTAGTAACTAAGTTTTTCGTGTAGTAGGTAAGTAAAAAAATTAGTCACCAATTTATTTTGCGTTCGTGAAGGACAGTTTCAAGTTGCAGAATTCCTAATATCTAAAACTATTCTCAACGTGAATATAAGGGTTCTTTGTGTTGGTTTCGAAATTTTTTTAAGGGTAGCTGATGGGTAGGCCATTGTGCATTAGGATGGAAAGGAAACACAATTTTAGTTGAATGCATTCCCTGTACTGGTAGAGACGGTTTAAAGGTTCACTGCACTTGGGACCCAACCCCTCGCTTTCTAAGAAGTCACTGTTACATCTGTCCCGACTTAAAAATACCACAGAGTCATCACAGATAAATTTCCTCTACGATAACAAAACGTGTAAAGCAACAAAAATTCGGATAAATAAATTATTTATTATTGAAGAGGGATGATCGTTTAAACAGAAAACGTTCCCCCTCGCGATATTGCATAGTTTAACAGCTGAACGTGTAAATTTGCTTAAGTGTATTTATTTATTCCTCCATTATAATTCGTTAAAGCGCATATTCAAATTCATACCCCTGATTTATTTAACGGGTGCTTACAAACAAATGCACGGCTAACAGGGCTGCGGCTGGGGATTCGTAATTAGAAAGTCAAAATCTCCCAATCGCCTTTCACAGCCAGGCGAGGGTTGTGCAGATGGGGTTGAAAATTGTTCGTATGTTCATAATATATACATACCAGTTTTACGTTGTCGAACAAAAATTCCAAACGCTTGCCTATCATATTTTAATTTTGTCTAGAAGAATATAATTTTGTATGTACTTTTAGTAATAAATTAAAGTGTAACGATAATTTATTGATCTAATGCTCATATACCTATAGATTATAGTGAAATGGAAAATGACGATAAGCTAGGTATAATCTTCATTGAATATTAAACAAGCGATTTCAACTTTGGGTGAAAAGATGCGACCAATGGGGTCGTCGCGCGAAGGGATGTTTCCTCTCCTGACAATAATAATCACTTTACCATGTAATGGCCCTATTCGTATTTATCACTCATTCGATTTGTTTATTAAAGCTCTGGAAAAAAACAACGCCAAAAAAAAAATTCTGCAGCAGATATAATTTTGTTAATGATGCTAAACTTGTTCAACCCCCATATTAACTTAGCATCCAGTTTCCCGGCATGTGAAAGTTTTGAAGGTCTAAAATAGCAGATGTGGGTTTGAATTTTACCACCCCAGGGGTGAATGTTGTCTGCACGTGTTTCATATTTAGTCCCACCACTTTGAGAGAAGAATTACAAAATCTTTCAACAGCAGCTAAAGATAAATATACTACATCTTTCCTACTGACAATTATTAATAACTCAGTCGAAGATATAAATAAAATAAAATTAGTGTGAATAAATTCTAAACCGATATATATTTGATAACATTAACACGAGGATCTATCAACGTTTTTGTTCGATCAAAAACTCTGTCTGTTCTATATAGTTGCATAATTTCCTCTCGCAAAAAATTATTTTTTAAATGTATTCTGAAGTAGGTACAACTCGAGTTATATAGTAAATAAACATCGAGTTGTCAATATTTCGTCGTCTGTGTTTTACAACTATTATAATCTAATCAAACTGATAATTTCTTTATCAAATAATACCACTGAATACAACTGTTGACATCAACTATATAATCACCAATATCAACGTTGTTAAACACAGGAACATAACAAGTTAGTGTTTGCCTTTTCTAAACATTGAGTAGGTACCGTTTTTTTGAGTTAAAAAGTACTCTTATAGTGTGCTTGTACAGTGGGATTTTGAAACACTAAAATAGAGCACAGCTCCAGTCGTACCTGTTTGGAGAAGACGGCGATGTCTTCGTTGAAGGATTCCGAGGAACACGTCGCCCCCGCGACCCCCGGTTCGCGAGGCGTGCAAGTTGCTAGCTCGCATTTCTCGAAGATGAGTGCTAGCAAGGGAAACAACGGGTGCCTGTAACAAAGAGTCACCATATTAAAAACATTTACGACGCAACGCCCGTTTTAGTTAAAATAAAACTGCATAACATCTATCATCCATGTGCATGTCTTAAGTGTTGCGATTGTCACTATCATTACCCTACGATCCGTAAATTATAGTAAGATGGCACGTCATAAATAAATCGCAACATTTATGAATGCGTCTTGCACTGTGTTATTTGATAGATACCCATTCATAACTTAATAGTGTACATTCCACTCAGGCGGTTTTATTCTTCAAGTACTAACATAACATATGCGTTCGAAACTAAATGTATGATCGATTTCACGGTTATTTGAATATTTCCCATTTGGTAAAACTTTAATGCGCAATATAACACCGGATTAGCTTAATCCGATTAACGCGAATATAATATTTATATGATATCGTAAGTACTTTTTACATGAATACATACATAAAACCAAATTTTACAAATAAGCTTAACCCAAAATTTGTAAAATCTGAACACACATCCAATTTTGGCACGTCTTTTAGTTTCTTCAGCCATAGCAAGTCGACACAAAAACTTCTTGACATTTAAATCCAACCACAAACACCAAGATCTTGTTACAATAAATACAAACACCTAATTTAATGGCTTTCGTTCTATTGGCAAAAAATCGGGTTACTAAAAATGCGTTAAAGTTAAGTAGTTACATTATTACTGAAATATTTTAATTGTACAAGAAAAGTGACATACGCATTAAAAACGGCTATTTATAATAATTAGAGCAAACATATGTGTCATATGGCGTTTTTATATTAAACTCATATATTTATGTAAAACGAGAGTAGTTTAAAACGGGACTAGTTTTAAAAATATATATAAGTATTTTTTTAAATATAATGGACAATTAATACGAGATGGAAAAAATTTCTCCAGGAAATAAATAAATCATCTCCCACGCGACGGTCTTCTTAATATAAAATAATAATATTTTAAAATTACTATATTGCGCTCGCTATGAATGATGGTGGGTATCTTAAAACTTTTTTATAATTAGGCATCTAATTTTGAACTGCGTTGTTTGTTTAACATACACTCCTTAAAAATTAAAACAGCCAATCTAATGTAAATTTACTCATTCAAAAATGTAAATAATCTCAAACCAAACCAACTTATATTGATATTAACGAGTAAGCACTAACTAATTGGTAACACCTTTAAATAAACAAAGTTGAAGATTAATGTAAATATTGTTTTACTGCGCTGGCATGCGATGATGAAGTCCGGCAAGAGCGGACCGATACTACAAAACCCAAATCTTCAGATTGGTACCACACACGCACTACACCAACTTCTATGCTAATCACGAAACTTTTATTATCTATTACTTAATCGAATCCTAATAAACCTGACTCAAATTAATTGATCGCAATTAATACCTCATTTATTAAGGAACCTAACTTAAATTTATATCCTATAATGTTTGATAAAATGGTTATTGGTTAGCTTACCCATAGATGGCGTCCTTGTCTCTTTTACCGACGTCTGGTACTGCACCTCCATGACATGGTTGGCGGCCGCGTTGACATGGTTCGCATGGTAAGGATGCATACCGTGATTTAAATGTGGGGAATGGTGAAGACTTTGTAATGTAGGTCGGTGGGCTACGTGGGGCTCATAAAGGCCACCCGCCGCCGCCGCACCGCCGTCCATATATCCAGGATGAATTCCCTCGTCATACTGCAAGCACACCGCGTGAATAAAAAACCCACAAGAACCAATGTAAACAAATTCGAGCCAATCGATATGTTAATGCCCATTCAATAAGCTTCGTCCACCGCCCCAACACCCACACACGACGAAATAAGTATATTTCAACGGTAAATATTATATGATTTTGTTTCAGAACTATATCTTGTTTACCGACGGTATATGGTTGTTCTAGCCTAAGAGTTGAAAAAACTTGCACATCCAATTAGACAAGTTAAATACCGATAGTATTGACAAGCCGATCGCATTCCGTTAATATTTGTATGACATAATTAAAACTAACAATAAAGATGTCGCACTTAAACCACAAATCCTAATATGGACGCCTTTCTTTTCTGCGGTTCTAATAAATAAAGGAACTTTTAATTTAGATGAGAGACAACACTGTAATTATATAATTACAAGTCGAACAGTTTTTTAATTTCCCTAATTAAATTGTAGTATTTCCGCAATAAAAATTTAAAAATAACAAGCAACTAATAATAAAAAATGGCAGTAAACCGTATCCTTAAACAGAAAAAAGAGTATTAAAGAATTATATTTTACCGTGCCCGTTCCGTGAAAAAATCGCGGATGGTTGTTTTAAATGCCTAATATCCAATAATTATAGTAGATAGAGAAAATGTGGTAACCAAATCGACTATATTATATAAATCAAAGATTAAGGACTTTAATCGGTGACAAAAATGAAAATATTACCTACTTGATTTTAGCATCGTCAAAGTTTAATGTATTCTATGTATTTTGAAAAAACTTGATGGGTGACCTTTTGTCTTGTTTTTTGAGGATGTTTACAAGTTTTTTTAATGTTTCTATGGGAAGACGCGAATTTTGGTTTGCCGTAATTATTTTTCAAGGATATTAATGTACCTTGCACACGCTGTCATAACAATGAAGACAAAAGTGCTTGTCATAATGTACGGTTGTTTTTGTATAAACAATCTGGTCACACTTCAATATTTTATGTATCAATCGTTACTGCCCATTAATGCCAAAAATAATTTACACTATGTATAATTAACAGAGCGTATTCGTAGTATATTAGTATACTGCCATTATTTCATTGTAATTCACACAGCATTAGCAGTAATACCTAATAAAATAGTATTTGTAAGGTAATGTAACTAATGTTTCCGTTTTTATTGTGTCAGTAAATTCGGTACCCATACATAAAAAAGGCAATAGTAAAACTACGTATTATACTAAAAAATTAAACACTTTAAGTGCCGAAATACAGTTACCTATGAGATTTTTAAAAATATTCTAACTAATTGATCAAAATTTGCAATTGAAATTTTTCGCTATTAATTATGAATAGGTAATAAAGTTAATATTTGAAGCGACCAGGACATTATAATATTAACTAATTTTACTTTTATATAATAATTTGTTTTTTTCTTTATATATTCTATAAATTAAGGATTAAGATAAAAATGCTACCTTTCTAATCATAAGTAAATTAAAAAGATTACAGTAATCCGTCTCTAACTTAAAGTTTGCCATATAAATACGGAATTAGGTTAATTAAGACTCAAATCTATTTGTTTAAGGCAAGTTAATTAATAGTATAAATTTAACATTTCGTTGGAAAAAAAAGTTACATTATTATGATTATTGTTATGTTTTACATAGATTTTAAAAGTAAGCAATTTTTCTTATCTGCGTCTTAATTATTTTGCATTAAATTAAAATATATAATTCCAAAATCGTTTCGTCCTCGTAAAACGGTGAATTTTGAAAAAAAAGGATGAGAAAATGAAATCATACTTTTTCATTTATTGTCAATAAAATACGCCAAAACATATTTTCGGTGTAAAAGGAATAAATATTTGTAGGGGGTGAAAGCTATAAAGTACAATAATTTTGTAAAATTTGGAAAATGTTTAGGTATATTTTTGAAGCTGTGCAAATAGAAGCGAGGCGTCCGTCGCTCTCCGTCGGTGTGCAAAAAACCGAAAATTTAAATTTTTAAAAATTTTGTAAAAATTGCGTTTATATTAATTTGCGCTAAAACTTGTTTGCGATTATTTTTCTCTTGTTGGCGTAAATCACGCACGGAATACTCTTAGTGGTACCTAGTCGACCCGTCGGTAGTCTATGTTATTTTGTAGTAATTTTCAACAAAATAATAATAGTGGGTAAATTTTAGTTTTTTTTAAACGATCGGCCATAAATCAATTTGGTAATTTTTCACTTTACTGGTATTAACTCTTAGGTTTACGATAAGACTTACGTTGTTTTATTAAACTGTGATAAATTTGAACACTAATCACCACAATTATTATTAATTTTTTTAATATCTCACTAATATACACTGAGAATTTTTTTAATGAAACCGGGTATTTTTTGGAATTTTTAAAACCAACCACTCCCGAGCGTAATTTTTCTGCGGATGAAAAATACCAAGTGAGTTATTTTTGGGAAATGAAACAACCGAATGTAAAATTGATTAACATGCTGTCGACTTAGTTTCAATATACCGATAATAGCATTAGTGTTATTTTAGTTTTTAGAATCGGTTTTACGGGGATCTAAAGTAGGAACTTGTTGGAATGGATGTCGTCGTAAAATTTCATGGAGTACTAAACAGACGCGGAGTGTGTTATACGACTTAAAGTTTTTTCTAAGTGTACAAAATGATTTGAAGATGTCATTTTAACTGCTTGATATTGTTGGAAGATTACTAATTGAGCGTCGCTTAGGTGGAAACGCGCACCCCTACAACAAAGCTTTTCCGCCGCAACTTTATTGGAATGTAATTTCGTCGAAGAAGAGAAAGAAAAAAAAGAGGAGAAAATTCGAACATTTCATTTCTATTGTTCGACTCGAAATTTAAAACAATTATTTGTTTCTTTTTCGTTGCTTCTGCTTGGAGGAACATTTAATGTATGTTAATGTCTCGGCGACGGGTTCGATTTAAATGAATTTCTAAAGAATTCTGAAGTTTTTTCTGAAGTATGTGAACAAAAATGGTAGAGAGATGTCCGGAATGCTTCGATGACTGTACAAAATGACAGCGAGAAGTTTAAACTCAGGTATAAAGTATATTATTATCTTTATATAGTAAAATGTTTCTTCAGAAAATTAAAAGGTATGTATTGATAATCGACGGTCGCCATGAGTGAAATGTATGGGATTGAGAGAACATGTGGGAATGTCAACGTATTTTGAGTGATTGCGACGGTGATTCTTATAGAAAAAGCTCTCAGGTATTAATTGAGACGAATTTAATTAAAAAAATTCCTGTTATGTACTACATATGTAATGAATTTATGAGCATAAGAATAACGCCGTCGAGTGTGGCAAATGTATTTGTGATATGCAGAGTGCGTAACCCGTGAATGATATATGAGCGGGCTTCATTCATTACATGTAGATTGATAGCACTGCAGCACTAGGAAAACATCACAGCGACGCTCCGCCGCCCGCCGTAAGATTTATCAGAACACCGATATTAACAACCCTCCGACGTACACCGCATGATTTATGCTGCGAGCGAACTTTTGGTGTTTTCCTCCGTTGGATCACATTTTAAATCCAGACTTATTGGCGGGATAACAATGATCGGCTCGAATTTTCTTCTCGACGACCTACCCGTGGCTGAGCCATGAAAGCCCTGCCGGTCGCACCAGGGTAGTCTGCGTGTTGGGCCACCGTTATACCGAGTCACAATCCACTGCACTGCACATATAAATGGGCCCGGGCCCAGTCACAAATTCACTCGCGTTTATAAGAAAAATTCTGATCGCAGTCGTCGTGGTCACATCACACGCGGCGCCTCCACGTGCTGCACCTGGAGATCCGAATCATGAGCATGAGCAGGGTTTGTTTCTGCTGCTGCGCCGTGAGGTGATCCGGAGCGCGTGCGGAGATCCTGCGCGTTCCGCAGTCGTCTGCCAACTGTCAATCACGGCCGTCGGCGGGGGCAGAGTGGGGCTTCAGATGAATGATCTGTCAGGAAACTTACCCGCCCCACAGCCAATGGCGGCTGTAACACCGCGCTCGCGCTATTCTGATCGCCCGTACTACTAATGCCCACCATGCACATGCACAGCCCGATTGCGCTGTACCTGCGTAAGGATCAAGGATTTTGCGCGCATTTAATCCATGGAATTTATTTTAAATATTCCTCTCGCAAAACCTACACCCCGAGTTTCTACAAAAATACTATAATCAAATTAATAAAAATTCAATATCGCTCAATTACCCCAAACCACCCACCTACTAAAATATTAATTTACATAAACTCAACAATAACCCCGAGTTCAAATAACACAATACGACTTAAGACACAATTAACACAGCACCGACTAAACCGCAAAAAGCGCAACCATTTATAACGCACCACTTCCTCCCAACCACAACGTCTGAAAACGAATTTCGAAAAACACGCACAAAAAATCACATTCGAATGAGCGTTATAGGGAATTCTTTAAAAAAATGCGCAACTAAAATTGCCTCCAACAATTATTAAACTAATTTCACCCGACTCGTACCTCGTCAACTCAGCTAGTAAACATTTGAATCGCATCTATACTGCAACCAGAATTAATCTCTCGATTTATAACTGAAAGCTGGACTTAAATTGCTTACTTATGACTAAAACGCTATACAAAAAAAATTGATCTTAAGCGTTATGTTCCGTCGGGTTTTCTTTTCGCGAATCCTTTTTTTTCCTCATGGTCAACGTAAAGAAAGAACATGTTCAACCGAGTGCAAATTTGTATAATAAATACTTAAGTTGCATAACTGGGGTGACTAAGAAATAATAATTTCCTGAGATCGGTGGTTATTTGGTGTGTCACTCTGCATTAGGGGATAATTTACACAAGTAAGTGTATGTTTTCTTGTAGGTACACATTCAAATAATAGGTAGAAACAATATTAACTGGAAATATTGAACCCTTAAAGTGTTTTATTGAGTAAAATTGAATATTATGTAGCAAGGCCAGGGTGAGTTGCCTTAATTTTTTCTATCATCTACTGCGAAAATTAACAGAACCACTAATTTTATACAACACCATTTACGATTAATTTATAGGCATTTGACGTATGGCCATGGGAATAGTCGATAGGTATAAATAATCAACGGTGCATTTCTATTGGTTCTCAATATGTGTCGTTACAACTTTTATTGCAGTAATTGTGTAAAATTCTAATAACAGAATTATGTCTATCATACAGTTTCTTCTAAAAACGATATTCTTTTTCAGTTTGTATGTACAAGAGCAACCGATCAAAGAGTATAGTACAGAGTCATCCATCATCATTCCGTAGTGTACTGTGCTGTAAGCCTTGCACGAGCCTTGCAAGCACCAGACTGATGACAACTTGTCAGTGCCAATCACCGTTGCCTCCGGCGGCGTCTCCTGCGGGTTTGTCTAGGATGCGCTCTCATGAAAAATGATTGAGCGGCCCGAATAAATCTTTCAAACACTTAGAATTGACGTAAACAAGTGATAGCAAAGAGCAAGCTTACCGCGTTGTCAGACAAATCTGACAGCGTCCTCAAAGTCGTTCAACACTTCTGTTTGTTGATATTATATCAGCTGTGATGTTGCACTTCCGAATGATTCCCTTTAAAATAAATAACACGTAACGCTATATAAAATACACATTTTCTCTATTTGTTTATTAATGATATCCATTAAAAATAAACAAAACGAAATTTTTATTTTCCTAGACAGCCTAATATACCCTATTGTTTATAAGTTACGAAAAGCATTTTACTCTCGGCGTATTTTTAGATTAAAATAAAAGCATCTAGAAAATTGTAATTAATTGCGCACTGATAGATGTTTATATTCTGGACACGGTGCTGCGCATTCTTTTAAATACTCAGTCAGTAAATCGATTTAAAGATAAACGTCGTTTTGACAACACAAACCAGCATTGAAAAAATTACATGCCTATAAAAAATTCCGTTTTGTTTTTCTTTGCAAACAAAAACTTCAATATAAATTACGCATATTAAGTTCGTCGATTGACGAACGCCAATTAATTACACGTAAATTCTAATGTGTGTAGGTAGTGAAAAACAATAAGTAGTGATTTATTATTATTAGTATTTCGAAAAACAAATTGCAAATGTGGAATCCACCAATATCACTTTTCTTAAGTTAAGAAACTCGTTTGATAATTTGAATAAAAGCAATTGTATGTATTCATGCGTAAATATACTAAGTAATGTTAAAATTGTCGGTGCGCGAAGCACATGAATGATTAAATTTGGAAATACCATCATAGCTTATTTCAGCAGTATTTTTAAACTTAGACCATATATTTAGATACATATTTAATGAGACTTTTGAATAACAGACAACAAAAACGTAGGTCAAAGTAGAAATATTTTTTAATAAAAAAAAAGTTTTAAGTTTCATTTCCGTTAATGGTTAAATTTTCCACTTTCATTCGCACAAAACAGTTTGATTAATTCATGCCAAGCAGTATTATTTTAGTACCTATATTCTTTCTCGTTTACAGATGATCATTTAGAGACGAATCTGTGCAAAAAGTAAGAAACTTAAGTTTCAAGATGTACACCGAACAAATTAATTAGAAATATTTATAGATTCTTGTTCACTGATTATAAAAATTTGATAAAACAATAACTGATCAAAAAAGGAATTTTTGGGTAGTGTGTGGTACGTACACTGTGGCACACTTGCAATAAATCAAATAGAAAAATGAGAAAAAAATTATGAATGTGTAAGTGCTATAAGGAGATGAAAGTTGATACTACTATAATGTGAGTTATTTAAAATTTTTTGTTGCATTAAATTAAACTACAAAAATTCTATTTAGTGTCATTTTTAAATTTGCTGTATTTAAAAATTAGATATAAACTGACGAAAAACCTAAAGAAAACTAATATTACTTACCTAATTGTTTTTTACTAGGTTGGTAAATATCTCAGATTATCTAGAAGATATGGTTGTACACTTGAGGTTTTAAACGTCCTTTTATTATAAAATGGTATATTTCTAAACATTTTGTTCATTATAAATCACTTTTTCAGAAGATCATGTTTTATTTTTTTTGGAAATGTGTACTTAAAGTATTGCACGTTTGGCACTTTTTTTTAAATCGTGTGCAAACTATGATGTTTACTTAATTTGTTTTTGATGTAGGTTTCCAGCAGAATATTTGGTGTAATAATTTAAATTTGAGTAACGGCAAACGCAATCTTAGTAAATATTTTGCATTTGGAAAAGCCATTACATTTCTAATATGTTTGTTCAAATTCAAATTCTTCAACTAAATCGTTGGCAAATAAAAATAAAAAATACATACGTTAATTTCATGATGTTATAGGTATTACAATAGTTATTTGTGTATATGCTTTTTGCACATGTTACACACAACATTTTTTCTAGGATGGAAAAATTAAAAAAAAAAATAAAGTAAGAAATAAAAAAACTACTTTTTACACTAGTGCAAAAAATTAATTTACTGTTTGCACTAATAAATTGCTTTAAAAGTGAAACTTTTGGCACAGTAGGTAATTGCTGCAAAAAGTGGTCACTTTTTGCAGGATTCTAGAAAAAATTAATTATGAAACTTAAGTTCCTTTTCGCTAAATAAAATATTTTTAAAGGAATAACTAATATTAAAGAAAGGTACTTTAGGGTTTTGTTTGTTTGCAAAATTCATATTAAGAAATTAAATTCTCCATCATGGTTTGTATTTAATTTTTGAATTATTATTGCTATTCTGTATTAATAGAAAATGAAAAAGTTTGTGTTCAGTTAAAATTAAAATTGTAAGTAGTACGACCAAGCATTAAAAATAATAGTAATTTTTTTATGGAAACAATGGTTCTTCACGACTTAAACCTAAAAACAAATTCAAAACTTGAAAAAAAAGTGTCCCACTTTAGCATTACCAAATAACAACCTACTTTTTTTGAGATTTTGTGTGAGTAAATTGGGCTCTTTATGGACTATTTCCACAAGAACAAATTTGAGGTTTGACATAAACATTAGGAAAAAGGAATTTCATTGAAAATAATTGAAAGTACCTAATTGAAAAAAAGATGACTGTCCGCAATCAGGTTTTCTGAACTTATCAACATTTTTGGGTTTCGTAACTAGATTTTAGAAAAAAAATCCCTAATACTTTTAATTAGATTTCATTGTTGGTAGACGCACGTTAATCTTCTGCGTATTGCAATTAAATGTATCATATTTTGTAGAAATCCTAGTCTCATACCCACTTCAACTAAACTAATGAGATTGTGGAGCATCTAGGTTCGGATAAATTCTATTTACCAATGTTATTTTTATTCACTTTGTCAATTTGGTTTAAACTATTTCCAATCTTGATAACTTTCAATTCTATACTATTCGATAGATTTAAAGTAGTTAGAATTTTTTGTAGGGATGAGTTTTATGCCGAATTATGAAAAATACATTGGGCAAAATATGATTTTAACGTTAATTATTATAAGACCCACAATTCAATCTGGATATGTTTTTAACTTCTCAAAATTAGGAAGATTACTAATAAAGTTATAAGAAAATATAATAGTTTTTGAAATTTAATTGAAAAGTCAAAAGAAATGCTGTACTAATAGTTCAATAGAAGATTTTATGTTTAAATTTCAAATTACTTTTATTATAGTCCGAGAGCAGAATCACAAAAATAAAAATATTTCATATGACGTCATGCGTTCGTGCCGTTACCAGTTTCTCAACTCGTGTCCGTAACAGATGGCGTAGGGGTGGTTTTAATCTTGTAAAATAACTATACATGTTGTAACTGCTTTCTAAAATTAAAAAATTGATTAAAGAACAGTAAATTAACAAAAAAAATTGTGTGATTTATATTTTTATAAAATCCTGATTCCACAACTAGTTGAAATAACCTTACACCAAATTTTTAAAATGTGAAACAATTGCTTCTGTTAAGTTGTCGAAGAATGACGCTAGTTTGGTACACCCTGTGAGTATTGAAGTCTTTCCCACTTTAGTGTTAGGAAAAATATTGAATATATAAGAATTTGAGCACCTAATATTTTTACAATATGTCCTTATAGTAATTTAAAAGAAAATGTTTTTGAGCTCGACAACGTCATATAGGTTTTATATTTAAAACATGATCTAATAGTTAAAGATAAGAAAAAGGCAAACTACATACGAAATTAAAGAAAATGCTGATATTTAATGTAAATAATACAAATAAAAAACAATAGACTAAGATTAGAAATAATAAAAGAGGTGGAGTTTGGAAAAGTAGAAGAAAATAAATAGAAAAAAGTCAACGAAATAAAAATGAAACAGAATTAAAATGTAAAATGGAATCGGAAGAATATATCTATAGAAATTGACAGTGACAATAAATAATGTGGAAGTCCTAAGAAAGTGGGCAATAAACGGAGACAAATTAATAAAAGATAAAATGATAGTAATATGCTGAGATATATCGAATTTAAAAGAGAAGCAAGAAAAAAATAAAATTTAAAATCATATCTTGAAAATGATAAGAAGAAACAAACAGATAAAAATAAGAAATCTCAGAGAACACATCGATAAATACCCAATAACTTACATTAAAAATTAACTAAGTATTGAAAATAATATTTTAGGAATAAGGAATGAGTTAGGATAAAAAATCGACAAAACCAGCAGAAACAATAATCAAGACGAAACATACATTTATTCTTTGAGAATCTTTTTTAATAGGTAGACTGTTTTATGACCAATATCGTAAGTTTCATCCATAATCAACGAAAATCTGGTTGAGTTCATTTTCTGTTGTTACAGGGCTGAGTACATAATCGGCTAACCAATTTACTTTTTTTCTGTTTTTAACTATTTTTTGAAATTTGGGTATGTTGGGAATCTGAAAAAGATCTAGCTTCATTTGCCGTTTAACATTTTCTTCTATGGATACCAGACTTTTCATGTCTTTTTAAATAAAAAAAAACACTTTGTTGGTTGTTCATGGAGCAATTTAACTGTGCAGGTCAGATATTTGCACTAACATTGATTTAGCCATGTTCGGTAATGTCACATCGTTACCTTCAACTACACTAATATTACAATTTTAATGTTACTTCCATGCGTTCGTAATTAATTGAAAGAAGTTTGAATTTAGTGCTCTCCAAATAATTTTTTAAAATTGGTACTAAGTATTAAACACACCATTGGCGTCCCATAACGATTTAATTTTTTAGCAGTTGTGCAATTTGTGAAAAATTGAACACTCGAGGTAAAAATTTATTTTGTTACATAATCTACAAGACAATACAATTTTAAATATATTTAGATAACGTTGAGTAAATGTTGAATTATGGTGTAATTAACAATTGTAAAAAATCTACATGCAGTTATAACATTTGTTCAAAATGAGTTTTTTTATTTTAAAGAAGTCCAGCCAGCTGTGTTAAGTCTGGTGAACGTGGAGACCATCGGTTTTCACTTATTAATCTGTCACCGTGAAACTGTCTTGAATGATTTAATATTATTCGTGCTGTGTGGGCTGTGTAGGCCCAATGATTCTACGTCTTGGCATTGCCAGTCAGCCTCCATTTTTATGGGGATGAAGTGGTGTTTCAACAAAAATGTGTGGGTTTTCTGTTGACCATATACTACTATTCTGAGACTTAACACATCTAGTAAGATGAAATTATGCTTCACCATCATTGTTTAAGACTTCGTTAAACCATTGACAATATTGTAGGTATTCGACATGGAAAATCAGGAGGCAGTAATTCTTGTGTTTCAGTCACCTTGTAAGGATGTAAATACAAGATTTGCTTGCAAGGTTTCTCACATGGACCAAGCGATAAATTGTCGTAGATATTTCTTAGGACACACTTCCATTCTCTGCCAAAAATTTTAACAAATCTTTTAGTCAAAACAGTAGAGCGGCCTGTAGATTTTCCTTTTAAAACTCTACCCGAACTAGAAAACCTTTCGACTGTACGACGAACATGTTATACAAACGAATCGTGTCGAAACCCTGCATCGGGAAACTTGTTGTGGCAATTTCGATGTAAATAATCCCATGTTCCTTGTTCATTGCTGATTCTTGAACAAAAGTACGCCTCAATGATGAAGGTGTTGTGTTGATCGGTAAAAACCATTTTCAATAACCTAAAAATCAATGTTGTATTTTTATGTAAACAAGTAAATTATTGTTCACTGACCAATAAAAACGTGGCAATAAAAAAAGCCTTTTGGTAATGAACACTTTAAATACTAACAAAAAGTTCTCAAAATTGCAAATTAAATAAGCACCACGCTAAACAGTAAATACATAGTCAAATTGAGAAACTGAATCAACGTTGTAAAATCAAAGTTACTAGAATCACAACGACCCAATTTCAAACGCCTTTCAATCATTTATGAACGCAAGGTATAAACTTCTCCAGTTTCAGAATAATGTGTTACAGTAGCAATAATAATTGATTTTATTACACAATACCTGCCCATAGTTAATATTAATAATTAAATTAGAAACTCATAAAAAGCATAAAAATACCTTCATTGCCTTTGAAAATATTATTGATAATGATTGTAGATTTTTACATGCCGTCTGCTTTTTGATTACAACATTGATTAAAACACCATGAACTTAATTTCCAATAATTAAAATACTAGCAATGTATGAAAATAATTTATGTAGTTTTAAAAATTCTTGATTTTGGTATCGTCGCATAACTTACTTCAATCAGTTATAAAAAATAGCATAAAGCATGCAGGAAATATGAATTTTCTAATTAATATTGTACAAGAAATACAAAAAAAGTAAGTTATAAACCATACTGCAAAATATAGAGGAATAAACCACATTTATTAGAAATTAATGCTAAACATTCACGCAACACTAATCTTGACTATCAAAGAAGGATAATTACATCAAGGAGTATAATTTTCAATTTACAAATTTCTTATAACAGAATTTTAAAATAAATACAAGCTATTTCGATTAATAAATTTAATTTGTCCAAAACTTGATTGCTTGTGAACCAATAGAAACATCCGATAAAAGTAGTTTTTCTCAATAAAACAGTTTCTAATAGAGAAAAAATCAAATATAGCATTTTTCAAATATCTTTAAATCTGAAAATGTTATTAATTTAAAAAAACCAATTTACCTGAACTGTAAAAATATCTCAGACAAGTAATTTGATGCTATCATTCTTTTTTGTTGATAACGCCAACTAACTGATTTGAATATATAATATCATTTAGCTTGTGACTTCAAGACACATTAGCAAAATAGTTATCGCTTGAATACAAATTTATTGTTCCTTTAAACGTTTTTTTTTGTTTTCGTTGAACATTCTGTTCTACGTAATTTTTATTGTCTTGACTTGTTGGTTGATTTCTGATAGGCATATATATTAAGTAAACTACTGTAATTAAACTTAATACAATTATAAATATTTTTTAATTACTCAAATGTTCGAAATTTTTACTGGTGGGAGGACGCTGACGAATTAAAAAAAAATCGACTGAAATTACGACAAAGGCAAATTTTGTTATTATTTACGTATTACAACATAAACTTCGCTCTAAGCATTCGTAACCGTTTATTTAATTTAAATAACTGTTTGTTACGTATCTTTATGTTCCAAAGTTAATTTGAACAACACCAAGTTAAACCCCCCAAAAACGGTTTATTATTATGAACAGTATAAAAGTAATTCGCTTGAGTTATGGCAAAATTAATGGATGTAAATCATTTTTATTTAGGTACGTTCGTTATAAGCTAAGCAAAGAATAGGTGAGCACGGCGGACATCTTAATTTATTTCCACACCATTTAGATGTTCATCAAATTTATAGCAGTTGTCGAACTTCCCATTTAATTACTTAAAAAAAGGCACGTAATTCTAAATTATGAATCGTGCGCGTTACCTTAAATTAAAATGCTTTTCTTATTACTTTTAATTAACATTAACGCTTTAGTAACAATTTTCTACTATGTAACAGTTTGCGTTTTAAAAACGGCGATGCATGATCTCAAGTTGCAACTATGAGCCCTAAAACTCGAATAGTTTCTGGCCCTGTACTCAATAGGCTTCCTTTGTCTGTACGATTTATGGTTTGACACTTTCGAATACGGGCAAAAAATAGATGCTTGAGCCTTTCTTAAGGAGCATATGGCATAAATCACTTAGTCTCACTGCTTCGGACCAGATACGGCACTTTGCTGTCGGTCGTTATTTCAGTGTCACTCATATAAACCATTGTTACTTTGGTTTGTTTTGTAACACGCTTTAGATTTATTACCGCTCCTATGATATGGGCACATTAGCAAATCATTAATTGAATTGGATTATTTACAACTAACGCAATTTAATTTTACTTGTAAGACACGACTCAACTTTATCCACTAATTGCCCACAACAATGTTAATAAAGGTTCTTAAGAATTAGGGAGAATAAAAGCTCAAGGTATATAACCCAATGAATAGGATTAGAAATCCTCTTAAGTCTTTTGTAATAAACTCGACAATAGACCAATAAGATTTTTATCTTAACAATTACTGTTAGCTTTAAAGCCATTTAACTTTATTTTTCAAAACCTTCATTAATGATAAATGTGAAGATCATAATCGCGAATGTAAGTTATTTTTCGATTTTCATTCATGTTTACGTGTAGTATTTCAACATCTAACATGCGTGTCTAAAAATTATTAAATTCGCCGAGAATCGGTATTACTATAAAATAGAGCATTTCTAAGTATTCGTACTCATTCTTTGATTCTGCATAACTAATCACAAGCATTCCACCGATCTTCAACAATCGAATTAGTTACTTGTTTATTTAACAGTTTACGAAGTAATACATATATCCAATTGCAGTAAAACCTGAACGAATATGATTTTTATATCCACTCTAGTGTAAATATAAGACCAATCACAAACCCATTTTAAAAATCAGACCGACTGCTTATTCGAATGTCAATTAATTTACATAATTCAATGTTAATGATATCTATGAGTCACAGAAAGAGTGTGGATTGTCCATATCGCGCTTTGTTTTCCGCGTCGTGGTCAAATTTCGTCCTCGTGTGATTTGGACTCATATCCACTCTCATTGTACAATTCATTTATTTATGTTATTGAAAATATAAAACCACTACAAGAAGCAATTCAAAAATTTCTATAATTACTAGAATGTTTATGAAAATAAACATTATAATTATAAACAAAGTTTTGTAATTAGGTCGAGAACTGGTGAGAATAATAGACGGCAATAATTCTAGAGAAGTTTATATTTCTGTATACAGCATCTGCATAAACATTTGCACGCCTGTCAGCGAATAAGAAGAATGGCAGACGTCTGCATATCGTAGCAACCAGGCAGAATTCAACTACTTTAGTAGCCTCAGCATAATCCGCTAACGTTGAAGACGAGAGGATAACAAAATATCAAAGTGCATTGCGTTATCCTCAAAATGTTAACTTCATATCGTAAATATTATTTATGTTTGTAAGTAATAATATATCTATCGATTGAACTTTATCTATGCGGTTACCTATAAATTAGTTAAATACATTGTCTACAGCTTACACAAACGTATCGTTTCGAAATGTATAAGAGAAAACTGAAACACTGTAAAATTGAGGGATTGAAAAATTAATGCAAAAGAGGCGTATATTTCAGAATACTAATTTTCGTCACTATTTGATTTACGTTTTATTGATTATAGGTAATCATGTAAAATTACATTGAATTAAATATTACCTTACACTACTTACAGGAACGAGTACTTCACAAAAAAAAATTTTGACAAAAAAAGAAGTGGGTAAATAAAAAATGTATTCGGTACTTATTTCATCTTATGAATAGTATTTAAAACGACGTACTTATTGAAGGGCAAAACAATTAATAAAAAAAGTAACAAAACTCAGTATCTCTACTGTTTAATGCTCCAGTCCATTTATTGAGTTTCGCTTGTAAACTTACTCCACGAGAGTCTCTTCTATCGAAATTACTAAACTTTAGGAGCACCTACAATTAACAGTAGAGGAGAGCTCTAGCAACAGAATTTGATCGTTTAATATTCGATTAAGAAGTAAGTTTCCTGTCAGCAGACAGTTCAATACTTCAACTGAAAGAAAGTTATCATAAAGATGCAAATTTATTGTGTCTTCCTATAATGTGTCGTTTGCTGATGGGCAGAAGTTCAACTTTGATGTTGGTACATACATACATTACTCTCCGGATATTTTTACACTTTCATTTATATATTTTTTTAAAAGACTTAAAAAAAAGAGGTTTGATGAAGTCAAGGACGACAAATGCTTATTACTACCTGGCACAATTTTGATGATTTCTTTAAAAGGGTTTTAAAATATTTATTGGTGGCCACATACAAATATGATCATGACTTGATGATATATGAAAAAATCATCAACACACTTATAAATGTTATTTGTACGGTTCTACGTAGACGGGTTCTAATGTATCTTTTTTTTTGAAGGGGATTCATAAGAAAATCATTATTCTTCAATTTTTAGTAACCTCAATAGCTCATTACTGTGAGAGCTAATTTTTATTAAAAATGGACAATTCAACGGCGATCCCATATAAACCTATCAAAATGTTATAATGGAATATACGAGAAATCAAAAATTCTTCAATATTGTTAGCAACACTGAAAAAAATTACCACAAGTAAGTTTCCTCCAAAATTAATTTATTGATAAGTATACTCTTACTGTGCCCTTCTGGTGGAGATTTTGTTCATCCCAACCTTCACGTAGAAAGAAATGACTGTAAAGAATGAACTAAAAGTATATAAAATAATTACTATCAAACGATGAATAATATAACAACAAGTGATTGGTCACAGAACTCCACTTTCTAGGCCACAATAAAATATTTGTGTTTATACAGGGTGGTCTGAATTGATTGTAGGAAACTTAAAAGGTGGAAAGTACATCAAAAATAAAGGCCGAAGTGTCATATAAACTACGGACGAAAAGCTATGACCCCTAAAGGTGCTCCCCAAAAACAAGTTTTTTATTTTTAATTCTTAAACAAAAAAAGTTATTCAAATGAAATTTGGTAGGCATGTTCAGCATTTCGAAGTGGTCATTTGGACGTTTTTTCAATTTTTGAAAAAATCTGGACAGATACGGGGGCCATTCAAAAAGTTTGACAAGTTTAAATTTTGTTAAGGTGTAACTTTAGAATATTCTGACGCAGCTCATATCATAGCCCATACTTTTTCCTTAGAAAAGCTTCTCTTAACGTTTCTTTTTATTTTGCGTAGTTTTTTTAATTATCGTCATTTTTATAAACTAATAGATGATGAGAAAAATTTTATTTTTTAACTTTAAAATTACAAAGATTGAAATGAAAAAAATTGAATTATCACAAGCCTTGTTCAAAGTGCATGCCATTGGCATCAATGCATTTTTCACATCTCCCCGCTAGGGGGCACTTTTAGTCCACAGTTTATATGACACTTCGGGTTTTATTTTTGATGTACTTTCCACTCTTTAAGTTTCCTACAATCAATTCAAACCACCCTGTATATACAGCGTCATCCCCAAAGTCCGCACCAAATGGGAAACTTATTTATTATGAATTTTTCGATAAAAAGTTATTCTTCATAAAAGTTTGTGTATCCCTGAAACTAAAAATGCACTAACAAAATGTGGCAAAGACGCGTAATGTACGATGTGCATTCGAAAGTTTGATTTTGAGTCAAGAGTAAAGTGCCCTTATTTCAGTAAATATCAAAAAAATTTATTTGAAAAAGTTGTTCATCATTAAAAAATACATCAAGATTTAAAGTCACGGCTATCTAAGAAAAATTTGAATTTTTTCCAATTTTTACAATGGTGGCTATAAGAAAAAAGATTTGCTTTAAATGATAATTAAACAATATCTTGTATACAACAGTTTATTTAAAAGAGCTTGTAATTTACAATTTGCCAAATTATTGTGCTAATTATGGTCAATTTTTTTATTCATTAGAAAAAACTTTAAAATTTTGGGTGCAAAGTTCTTGTGATTTTTGTTGACACCAAAAATTGTTGAAAACAAGTCAGTATCTTAACAAGAATATCATTTTCAATAATATTGAGGCACTAAACATCAAAATTAAATTACATTTCAGTATATCTATCCCGCAACATGCACAGTTCGGTTCTTCTTACAACATCGTTGACTGCACTCGTAATGTGCCCTCACACAATTAGTAATTACAGTTTTTAAATGTTCTCTATCTCTAAAAGGACGGTGTTTGTAAACCTCGTTCTTCAATAATCCCGAGAAGAAAAATCCATTGGGGTTAAGCCATCATTTTAAAAAATTCGAAAAAATTATAATTTCTCTTAGATGGCCATGACTTCAAATCTTGATGTTTTTTTAAATGAACAACTTTTTCAAATAAATCTTTTTTGATATTTACTGAAATAAGGGCACTTTACTTTTGACTCAAAATTAAATTTTCGAATGCACCTCGTATATTACGCGTCTTTCGCCACATTGTGTTGATGCATTTTTAGCTTTAGAGGATGCACAAACTTTTATGAACAATAACTTTTTATCGAAAAATCCATAATAAAGAATTTTCTCATTTGGTGCGGACTTTGGGGATGACGCTATATGAAGAGTCATTTTTCAAAATGTAACAAGTCCAATTTTTACGCCATTTTCAGGTCAAGGTGGCGCTGCATTCTTAGGAGTTTACTCTACTAAACAGTAAACATTTTAGCTTTCTAAACGAAACGAAACAAGTCTGTTTGAAATAGGTATACTTTCTGGCAAGTATTTTACAAAATGCAACAAGTTCAGTAAGTTGTGTTTTTCAAAGCGCAATATTTCCACATTTTGTTTCAAAGTGTAAGAGGGCCGAATAAATATTTTAGTTTTTAAACGTTTACCATTGTGGCAACGTGTTCCAGTTGGTGTAGTGCTGTTGAAAGTTTAATTGCTAAAAATGGAGCAAAAAAATGAGGTTGGATCGGCGTTGCTTCATTTTCTTAGGCATACCTAGTTTAACAAATCTGTAATAAAATACGTTTCTTCTGTGACGTATTCTGGCGGCCAGAATAAGAACAGCCCTATCTTGCACTTCCTGATAAACTGGCTTCATAAGGAATCTCAACCATATACTAGACAAATTGAAGTCGTTCTCCCCGTGCGAGGACATTCCTATTTGCCAGCTGATCTCGTGTTTGGACGAGTGGAGAAAGAATTACGTAGACACGACAGATGACAGAATTATTTTATCTTCAGACTGTACTGACATCTACAAAAAAGTTTGGAAATGTTTTTGAGATGGGGAAGGATTGGAAAGTGTAGGATTTAAAAGTTTGCTCATGGCATTTTAATAAATACGTTGAAATAAGTGAACAAAAAAAATCTAAGCCGAAAAACCATCATAACGTAACAATACTTTTTATAGAAACAAAGACCATCAACAAAAAAGAAAAAATCCTTGTAAAAAGAGGGAAATTTTGATCTGATGTTTCGTTGACACCGTTTTCGATCAACCATAGGATCTCTACTGAGAGGGAAAAGCGGTCAACAATCTTTTAGATGCGGCCTTTAGAAAAATCTGGCTTAGGTTGGTATTTTGAACTGCTAATTAATGACATTCGAAATCCCGAAGAAGATGCTGAAAATAATAATCCAGTCGAGCAAGACAACTGCGATTGTATCCAGGAACAATCTGAACTAAGAACCTAGTTTTTTTGTCATCGCCGAAAATTTAGAAAATGGACTTGTTATATTTTGAAAAATAGCTCCTTATATATAGTAATAAACCATGGAAAAAAAACCCAACATTAGTTCTCAATAGTCCTGATTAGAGTTCTGGTCTCCATTTTAAGAGTATACCTAAGAGTTCTGTTTTATTTATAAAAAGAGTTCCGGTTATTAAAAGTAGTACCAAAATAACAATTAAAAGGTTTTTATTGAGGATGTGAAGATAATGGTAAACTGAATCACCGCTCTTATCAGAAAATCCAGTTAACATTAAAACTAAATCTAAGTGGACTAAATACAATTAATAAATTAACAAAAATAACGTCACAATGATAAAACTACAAACGTTCTATTCAGACGAACTGTTAGTGTTAGAATCTTCTAATGTGATCGTTCCCTAAAAACACAGTTATCAGTGTAATTTCCGTTATTTTATTCGGTACCATTAATAACCTTTTATAGCATACTCCGGCTGTTATCCATGACAATACCAATTATAAATAGTTACGTCTAATGTTGGAAATACTAGTATTCAGATAAAAATACTTACCTATTTGTTTTCCTAATAAACATTTTTGTTATAATAAGAATTGTTTAATAAACACACATAAATTTCTTTAATAAATTTTTGCATTGTACTTACGCAACCGCTAGTCAACATAAGGTAGCAGTAGCTAATTTTGGATGCAGTCATAGATAGCGTTGTTTTTATTCAACAAAAACCACATTTATGCTGACATCACTGCTATATAATTTTAATATTTTGTTACGATAAAAATGCACGTTTAGTAGCTTTTACTTTTCTAACGTTAAGATTTTCCTGCTTACGTGTTACTTTGGTAATTACGACCCTGTCTACTTTCACCGCGAGTTTAATTATCTTTCCGCGACCGCTTTAACAGTGAGTTATAAAGAGGATAGTCGACCGGTTGTTGGATAGTCTGCGACCTGTTCACCAACCAAACTGTTTAGTTGGCTCGGTGTGCGCAATTGCAGCCCAACCTGACTAAACAATCGGCCGATAATAAGTCTGCTGTCTGCGGCGACTCTAATAAGACAAGGTCAACGTCTAAATCCAATGGCGCTCGTTTTACTTTTTTTCTTTTTGACGTGACTGTCAACAAAGACAGTCGTGTTTTGTAAAAAAAGGAACTGCAAAAGGAAATTCTAAACACAAGTGAGGGATTAATCCGAAGTTGTTATAACCATCCGCCTGTTGTGAAACGTAAATTACGCCGGATATGTAATGATTAATAACCGGGATGTTGTTTAGAATGAACGTTTGCAGGTGAGCTTACTGACCTATATTTCAACAAGTGTCGAATAGTTTGCTTCATTCGGTTTTTCTAATTATTACAGTTTCTTTGTCCGTTTGTATTTTCTGGGATTACTTTGCTTGATGTCTGCTGAGATTTGATTACGTCTAGAAATTGTGGGTTGTCTTCTGGAACCGTTCCTGCCTTATGCTGTTGTAATTGGAAGGATTAACCTCTCGATCACGTATGTGACCCTAGTTAAGTAACTTATCTCCAAGTAACTATATGTTAATGTCGAAGAATTGTAGGTCGCTGGACCAATTACTTGTACTCGACGGTTTCTTACCCTGTTTGCTCGTATTACTATCAAAGTAACCTTGACTGCTTTGATGAAGTACGTTTTAAGTCAAGGTGATGCTTATAATTTAATTACTTATTGTTACATTTAAATCCACACGCTCTGTGTGTGTATAGCTAGCGGGATAAGTTCGACGCTCAAGGAGGATAAGAATCTGTCTCACTCAATAGCAACGGTGTAAATATACCGATTAAACTGCTCTTAAACGGATTGAACTATGTTTTTAATTGCCCATTAACGTAAGTTATTGTAACAATCTACAGAACACTAATTTTATTTTTATAAGCAACCGGCAATAAAGTACCGACTTACGACTGTACCGACTTACGACAGTAAAGTACCATTTATACGCCTGTAATATCAAGAACTTTACCTAAATGGAAATAATTGCCGCTGTCAATTATCGTTGTACTATAAAAAAGAAAATGCAGAAACGTCAAACGTCGAACGAACCGGTTATTCATCACGCTTGCTTCGCTTGCTCTTATCCTAATATCAGGCTCGTTCGATAAAGAATCACTTCACTGACTTCATACGTAAATAAGTAAAAAAAATTGTATTTTGTAAACTAAATCATACATTTTTTACAGCTATGAAATGATTATGAAAGTGCTATAAGCAATCTGAAACTAAACCGTGCACAACGAAGATTTTTACACATTTTTTTTGTATTTATTTAATTTAAGAAAGGTCATACCTTAAGAAGGAAATCATGAAATTATATTAATTTCATAATTTTCACTGATTTAATTCCACGAAAAGGGCGTTCAGTTCGAAAGTTTTCTAACAACATTTCAATGATGTTTTGATTTGAAAATCTTAACACTTCTTTTTCACTATTATAATATAATAATTATAATCAACTTCTCTGTTCTAAGGCCGGCTAGTGCTTAGAAGTACTTACAAGTGAGTGCGAATTTAATAAAACTTGGTATGCCCTGTAAAGGCATGTCAGGGCTCCAGGCACAAAATAGATTCTGGCCTTTTCTAAATAAGGAAAACATATTGAGTAAAAAAAACTTTTTTCACTTATACATTTGAAATAGTATATTAAAGAACTAGTTTCAGAAGACGCATTTTATAAGACGAGTACAGTCGCTAAAATGCCTTCTGAAACGAATTCTTTATACTATTTTTTCTATTTTGGATTTTTTCAGATTGATTTTAAAATAAAATTTCGCCAGTTTTTAAATTTAAGGAATTTTGAAGTGTTATTGCTAAGGTGGCAATATTTTCATTAAACTTTGGTTTAATTGCTAGTAGTATAAGAATTCGTTTCAGAAGGCATTTTAGCGACTGTACTCGTCTTATAAAATGCGTCTTCTGAAACTAGTTCTTTAATATACTATTATCATATGTTTCATTAAAAAAATGGGTGGAAATAAAAATAAGTACATAAATAAATCTACTGAACATTAATTATGATTTAAATTAATGCACACCGAACGTAATGACAGCTTGGACGTTATCAGTGTTACCATCGTTCGGAATAAAATTGTTCTATTTCTATAAAGAACTCAAATTTCTATAAAGAACTCATTTGGGTGCTTTTATAGCTCTGTAAGCGACCCAAAATAAAAAAATAAGCTTTTTATAGAGTTGTCATAGTTATGTAAAAGTTCCATTTTCGTCTCTAGTAGTGCAAGCTACTTTCACTTTTAAATTGCTGCAAAAAAAACGACTTTGGATTTTACGTGAAAAACTGCTACAAAGAGGTCTTTGCACATTCCTAACAGAAAGCAAACCACAGACATTTTTCAAAAATCCAGATTTTACATAATCACCCTATATCTTTGAAATAGATAACGATATGTGGTTATCTCCATTGCGTTGCTCATTGAACTGAATGACAAAGCTATGCCTACGCCGTTCAAGAACGACATATTCAGAATGCGATTTTTAAAATCGCACGCAAAAATTTAAGATGCTTAAAAAATAAAAAAATTAAGTAAAGCATAAAGTGTGTCACATTTTTGAAATGGGAATTAATGAGAGAAATAAAATAGAAAAAAATATACAGGGCGTTCTATTTAAAAAAAGTAAGTTTGGTACGATTACTTTTTGACGTAACCCTGTATACTCATTTTGAGTCTACGTAAAAAGTGCTGAAGCAATGTTTTTGCAGAAATTGAAAATTTCCAACAGGAAACAATTTACAGACATTTTTCTAAATGCAGATTTTCGAAAATCACCCTGTATCTCAGACAGTACAATGGATGTCGCTATGTGGTTTTCGCCATTGTGTTTCTTATTAAAAATAAGCCTCAGACACCGACATCAGTTTTTGCCTATCTCAATTGGATGAAGGAGTTTTCCTTTAAAAGTGTTGAAAATGGCCCACTCTGTACATCACAGTGTTTACAAAATAGCTATTGCAGTTTTTCCAGAAAAACTCAATTAAAGATGAATTTTATCTCTTAATTTTTTTTAAAACGATTGGAACTTTTTTTTTAAAAATTAGTTCTTTGGGCAATAACGTAGTCAATAAATTAAGTTGTCAACAATCTGTCGCTCTCGATTTTTTTCGGGATAACACGTAGACAATTTTTTGGTAACATAACTGCAGGGTAAATATTTCTTCAACCTGCATTTAAAATTGGGTCCGGACAAATCGCCAAATTTACAAACTGCCAATTGAACAAAACGCTGAATTTGTAGACAAATCGTCGAAAAACTTCTGTGGACAAATCGCCGAAAAGTAAAAAAAGATGCCTCAGCGATCGTAAGCTCACATAGTCCCTGAACTCCAACTGAATCCGCGGACAAAACGCCGAAAATGCTTAAATCGTCGGAAATGTTTTTGTGGACAAATCGCCGAAAATGCTTCTGGGACAAAACACCGAGAACGCTTTTGAAATTTTTATGTGATCAGGGGTGAACGGTGTTGGTTGGTATGTTACAGTTATTACTATTTCTTTTTTTTTAAATTACATTCATAACAACAATTTGAAGAACATTTTTTTTAATCAATATAAGTTGTTTCGTTATAGAAGTGTAGAGCATACTTGTTGAATACCTACTACTGGAAATTCTACATCAATGTTAAAAATTTTATAAAGCAACAACAGGTTTATTATCTTTCAGTTGCAGTCACAATAAATTTTACAATATAAAGATAGTATAAAAAAGCATTGTAGATTCAAATACTTACTTTCATTGTATTATATTGTTGCAGTGTTTTTTTTGTTTCTCTTGCTAAAAAATAAGCGGTGGTATGGACACCATCAGATAATATGGTATATGTATGATGTATACTTGTGTAGAATCAAGAAAGTTAATGCCTTTTCTATTGCTGTCGATATCATTTACTGTGTGTTTTTTTGAAATTTTGATGATATCGATTGTGCATATACATGTGAGTTAAGGTTGATTTTGAGCAATTGCCTAATTAAATTGTTGCATAATAAATGTTTCTTTCATCATTATTTGTATTTGTTTGATTGTAATTCTTATACGGGACACCGTGTTTATTATTACTCTAATGAAAGTGTACTCCAGTGTTGAAACATGTTTATTGTTATCGCTTGTTTCCAAAAAAAAGACAAATGCAGCAGAAAGTTGCATTACCTACCAACTTTGTTCGAGGCTAGCATGTTAAACGCTTATTTGCGTTTGAAAACTGTTTATTTGCCAGTATGTCGACAAGTACCGATTTTACGAATAATCAATGTTATATAAACTTAAGCTTATTTTGGACCACGAATAAGATAAAAATATAAAAATCGGCATGTTCCAATTGAAAAAATTGATCTTTGACGATTTTCAAAACTACTACTTTGATACCAATTTTCAAACACTCTTTATAATTTTTTTTGACAATTTTGCACGAATACTGTTGAAACGGACCCAGCTGAAAATAAAAAATACACAAACCAAGTAAAAATGTTTTTGAATCATTCAAACTAATTTTGTCTGCAAACGTCAATTTTAACATAACATTAAATAAGTCAGAAACGATTGAGGTGAGGTATGTGAGATTCTACATAAAATATGCCTAGAATTAGACTTAGAATCTAAAAATGTAGTAATAATAAGGTGTTCCATTTAAAATAAGTTAGTTGATACATACTTCCGGTAAAACCAGAAGTTCTGCCATCTTTAAAATATTTTGGTTGAATGACCCGCATCGACTTTGGTATGTGCGCAAATTTTCAAAATTTTCTATGTACAGTTTTTCCATAAACAATCGCGGCGGTTCCTGGTGAATGACCCTGTATATACGTGAAATTAGCATTAATTAAAAGAAAAACGTTGTAATGAATTCTTTGAATCTATTTCCATTTGAAATGGTGCCGTTTATTTTTGTTATCATGAGTGACCATACATTAATTACTTTTAAGAAATAATACCACAATTGCCATCAGTGAAAAATGTTCATAAATCAAATAGTTTTTTTCACCACTTCAACTTTAATTTGATGTAATTTTTGTCATGTTAGTGATAATTCATTACATTCTTAAGTAGTCGAAATATCACCTGAAGATGACAACAACGTAATTATAAAAGTTGTTGAAACTATAGTCGTTTGTATCAACAAAATTAATTTAGTAATTTAGTATTGACTGTTATCTCCATTACTATAAAAAGATTTTCAGTCCCGTTTTTTGACTAAACCCACTTTCGAGATTCGTGACGAACTATTGAAAATACGCTAAATGTCATCGACACTTGAACAATCAAACAAATAAATACAAAATGACAAAAAAACGATTCTTTCGTATACAGGGTGTTAATTAAGTATGTGGCTTAACTTCAGAATATTTTTGTTTAAATAAGAAACAAAGTAAGAAGGCTATGGAGGGAAATAAAATCTCAAATAAGTTTACTACTTTTAAATTTAAATTAAAATTAAATTAAAACAAAAAGAAATAAAATTTTTGAATAAAATTTTTTCTAAATAACTTGAAGACTCAAACAAAAACTATAAAAATAGCACTTGATGAAAATCTCCTCCTTTATCCTACTTTATCCACAAGTAATATCTCGTTTTCATGTCAACTGTCGAATGCTGGGCGTTTTAGGTGTTTACGAAAAAAGTTTTTTGTTGTTTAACACACGTGTAATAAATACAAAGCCATTTAGGACCTATATTTATATAAATTTAAAATGGAGTAAGGAACAACAATCTTGATTTTGGCTACCTACTTAATTAACACCCTGTATTGTTTATATTTCCAAATGATATTATCAAAATTTTTATGTTTTTGTAAACTCCACTCATAAACCTAGACGTTTCAATTTTGATTTGCTTTAATGTAGTTATTGGTAAATCATAAGTAAGTTTTAGCTAAAAACATTTAATTTTGTTATATTTTAGTACTTTGGAATCGTAATGATAGTAAAATGGAAACAAAAAATTTAACTGAGACAAAAAATTAAATAAAAATAAAGTAATCTAAAAATTTATGATATTATTTATACGAATTGATTTCGGTACATATAATTTATGAGAGCGCGTTATTACTATCAGCTGCGATGTCCGAGTGGTTAAGGAGTTTGACTCGAAATCAAATGGGCTCTGCCCGCACAGGTTCGAATCCTGTTCGCAGCGTATTTTTTTAGAAAACTGACCTCTTAATATTGTTTCTTTCGTTCGCGATGACTAACAACATATTTATTGATTTGACATAAAATATTGTTTCAGCATTTTACGTTAGGTTTAAATTAAGAAAATTAAAATATCGCGCAAAACACATGCACAAAAAGTAACAGTACCTGCGTTAACATTTTTATTGCTTAATAATTATTCGTTATTTTTATGCCACAACTTTGTTCATAGTTCCTTCCGTTTTGAAAGTCATCATTCTGAGAATGCCCTACTTAATATTTAACGTGATCGATTATTGGCATTATTCACACCTGCGGGAAAAATAATTAGTAGGTTTTTTTCATAAATTGTGACACCAAAAATTATTAATAGTGTTGAATTTGTAGAAATAGTAGGTACCTAAGTAGTAATTACGAAATAAATACGTGCTACATGTTTCTAAAACGTAGTGTGTGAAGTTTCTGGTCTGATGTCCACCAGTTTGAACATATAGAAATACATAGTATTAAAAAAAAATGCAACGAGAACATTTAAACCTTTAATGTTATTATTCTCAAATTTACTTTTGTAAAGATTAATTTTGAAACTTGTTTATAAAGATTGCCAACATATTTTCAATTTAAACTCATATCTTGTACGTACACGAAATGAAAATAATCATTTACTTCAAAAGTATAAATAGTATATAAAAAAAGATGAAAATGGTGATTTATAAGCAATATACAACATGTCCAAGATAAGGTTTATTTTTGTTATTACTTTTGCTGTATTTAAATTATCTCCTTGATTCTTGAATTCAATGATATGTCACACTTTATGTTTTTTGATATATTTCAGATGAGAAAATTCAATGTAAAACTTTCAAAACCAAAATCTACGGTTAAAATTAATACCAGAAACATTAGATAATTGTAAAATTATTATAAAATTATGTTTTGTAATTTTCTAATTCTATTCATTGAGTATGAACTTTCACATCAATTAAAAAATAAAGTTAATGATGTTGCTAAAAAACGAAATGTTGTATCAAAAATTAGATAACGCTATTAATTAAGGCCAAAAGTTGCAACTGTGGTGTTCTTTTTTTGATATCTCTTCAAATAAAAAATAAAAATGAAAATCAGAAATTTAAATTTTTTTCGATTATCTTAAAAACTAAAAGAGATATTCGAATTCTACAAAGACGATAAATACATCCCCTCAAGTTCACAACTTTTGTTCTATTTAACCGATCTTCAATCTTTTACCGTTTATGAGATTCCCATAGTGGAAATTCTTATCTTGGACACGTTGTATATTTTATTTACTCAAGTTACTGTTCTATAAATTTGATTTGTTTGTAGCTTTTGACAAGTATATTTACGAGACATACAAATACGAATTTTTGTTAATTAATACATTGACATAATAATAAATAAATAAGGGTTACTACAACTACAAAAGAATGACAAAAGATAGCTACAGATTTTCACTGATGTGAAATGTGTATCCGAAAATTGTGGATATTTTTCATATTCATATTTGTCATCATTTAACATTTGAATTTGAAAATAAAGTGCTGTAGTAACACAAAACCGAAAATTACTTGCGAACCTAACAAAAATAATCACAATAACTAAAAATTTCGTATAACAACAAAATAAAGGGTGTTTATTTCTATATTCCACGTCGGAATTCTTGTCAACAATGCTATTGTTAAAGGATAACAATTTTTCAAACATTTATTTTAGATTTTATGTATGAATATAGGATCCATTATTAATCAATTTTAAACAAGAAAAAGGACTACCAATGGTTCTCTTCTTTCACCTATTTTAGCTGAACTGTTTATAAATAATTTAGAAGTTAATTTCATTTCCAAAAATTCTATTTTTAATAAAAATATTTTATTCTGGAATAGATACGTTGATGACATTCTTTGCATTTTCGAAGGTTCTACATCATGTTTTTCTAAATTACTTAAATAATTTACACCACAGAATTAACTTCACTTTAGAAATTTCTCAAAACAATTGTCTTCCTTTTCTAGATACGTATATTTGTATCGATTCAAATAATTCTATTAATTTTGACATTTATAGAAAACCTACAACTACAGTTCAAACAATTCCTTTTTCTTCAAATCACCATTTTTCATTTTTCACAAAAACTATCAGCGTTCTACTTTCTTTTCAACCGTCTATTCAACATACCTCTATCAGAAACAAATTTTAAAAAAGAATTAGACACAATTTTTCATATTGCTCATTTAAACCAATTTCCATTCAAAATTATTTTAAACATTTTTAATAAATTTAATTATGTACATAATTTAAAAATCTAACAACATTAATTCCAATTAATAAAAACCAAAAATAAATACATTTAAATTTTTTATTTCTGAATTTATTAACATAATTAAAGATCTGAATAAATTAACTGATTATAAATTTGTCTATAAAGCTCCTATCAATTTAGCTAACATTTTTTCACAAAAATTAAATATAAATAATAGTCTTGAATCAAGCGGCATATACCAACTACTATGCTGTTGTAACAAAATATATATTGGTAAAAGTAAAAGAAATTTTACAATTCGTTTAAATAAACATCTAAGATATCTTAAACAACCAGAAAAATATTCTTATAATTTAGATGCAATTAAATCAACTTTCGCTAAGCACATTATCCAAAACAAACATAAACATTTAAATCATTCACTCATACATCCTTTTAAAATAACTAATTATAATAGACAAATTTTATGTAAATTAGAAATAATATACATTAAAACAACAAATCCAAATTTAATAATCAATGATCAATCAAATTTTGACGATCTTACATTAAATTATCAAACAGAATTTTATGTCCTTAATATTAATTTAATTAACTCCAGATTCAAACATTTTACATACCTAGTTTATATTTAAAAAAACCTTTTATTACAAACCAATTTATGTTTTTCTAAATTTTCATGGAAACCAACTGTAATATTTAACGTTTGTAGAAAATATTTTTTAATTCTGAAGATGACTCACAATAATTTTTTGAGTTGAAACTAGTAATAAATAATAAATAAATACTAATATTGGATTGCTTAAAGCGTAAATAATTTTCATCTGATGATACTGTTAAGTCGGACAAAAAAAATACAAAAAACAAAAACGAAATTCTCATCGACAAAGCCATCAATCAAAACGTTGTCAGCATCTTGTAAAAAAAGCAGTTTGTGAATCAGGAGACGATCACAAATCAGACCCCAATTTAATCTTAACAAAATCAAATAGATTCTTCAATCTAACCGAAGCTCAGTTGCAAAACGATCCTGATTACAGAAAAGTCCTTCTATTATATTCAAATCAGAAAAGTTTCACAGATAAGCACCTAAGCAAATCAAATTCGAAAAGAACTATAAAACAATACCTGCATCATCCTAAAGTTTGTACTGTTGATATCCATACTGTTACACCTGAAATGACAAACAGAAGCATTTAATTAATAGTTTAAGAAAAAAATCGCCAGTTAAAGAAACCGAAATAGAAAATCCGGGAACATTTCAATTTCAAGTTACACCAAGCGGAAATTTAAAAGTGAATTCACAACAAGTAGTTTTTGAATCACAGAAACTAAGCGTTTTAGTAGCAGATCCCCAAAATACAAAAATAAATATTAATTCAGAAATTGAAAGAATTGCTTATAAAATATATATATTTATTTTATAACTTAAAAAGTAAGGTTAAGAGCGATATTCTGTAACTTGTCATTACAGCTCGAAAATATTTCTATGGTCTCTAAATGTTTTGAAGTTCCTTGTACGTTGCTGTCTTGAAGAAAATGATCAATGCATAAATAAAACACAGACAAATTATACCCTGTCGCAATTCATCGAAGTCTTCGTAAAAATTTCAGTTAAGTTTTCGTCCAAAATTTGTTACGACATTCAGTGTAATAGAATACCGGCCTAAGTTTAGGTGGTCGAGAAATTCTATTGTAGTGAGGTGGCAAGTCCTCAGTCACAAAATGTAAACGCCGACTAGACGTATTTGAAAAAATGCAAATACTGGGTATATCTTAGACCATATGCGTTATTACTTGGTATATGGTCTAAACATCTAAGAACCGCTGGCGCTGTATACGAGCCACATTTTGCAGTCGGTCCGGACCACAAAAATACAACCGTTCGCTAGGCCTGTAAAGTTCGGCCAACTACTCAGTTGACAAATTTAAAAATATTTTATCTAGAAATTATGTAACAAACAGAAAACACCAAAAACTGCACCAAAAAACTTTACTCGGACACGTGTTTCAGCTATTGAAACGGTTTAATTTTGTGCTATTTATTGTTAATAACTAAAAATTTTGTGCTAGTAGTTACATTTAACAAGTTATTAATAAAAAAAAGGTAAAGCCGGCTTCAAGGTTGCATTCTAGATTATCAAATCATTTTTTTTATGGATTACTATACTTTTATAGTTGAGAAGATATAGTGAAATCGGCTTAAAATCTCTGTTAACACACTAATTATTATGTAATACAGCCATGTCAAACTCAAAGTCACTGGTGGGCCAAATGCAAATTAGACAAACTACTGAAAATCTTAACGAAAAAAGTACTATTATGTTAGAAGTATATTTATTAAATTTCCAATAAAAAGGACATTACAAAAACTTACAAACATTAACTTCTTTTGCCAGATATTTGACATCTTTTGTCTTTAATTAAGTTGTCTATTTGTGGCGTGAATTTATCGGCGGAAATAACTTTTAAAACTGCGTCCAAGTGTGCGTCCGTCAATCGCGATCTTGCGGGAGACTTGTTTCCTTTCATCAAAGAAAATAATTGTTCACACTAATAGGTACTTCCAAACATTGACAGGATTTTACAGGCAAGTACTTATAAAATTCGAATGTACCAACACTATCAAATTTTTCTTTTAAATGGGTTTGACACTGAATCTCAATCACTTCCATCTGCAAGTGAGGGGAACTTTATCAATATCGATAGTGAAAAGACCAGTAAATAAAGAAAAATTGTTTTCTTGGGACTTAAAATCCTGAAAACGCTTTTCAAATTCTGACAGAAGGCTTCCCATTTTCTCTGTATACATTTTGTATGATATTGGGCCACTTGTACTTTCCTGATACGCCTTGCAAGTCGGAAAATGTGACAGATTATCCACCGCTAACTGGTTTTTCCACAGCATCATCTTACACTTGAAAGCTTTAACATGATCATGCATATCTGTTATAACTTGACGTGGTCCTTGCAATTTCGTATTTAAGTCCGACAAGTGTTTTGTGATGTCTACCATAAATGAAAGATCTTGTAAAAAAGGTACGTCGGATAATAAGCTGACATCTTGTTCTTTCACTTCCATGAAAAGGCGTATTTCTTCTTTGAGTTTCCAAAACCGATCGAGAACCATAGAACACGAAAGCCATCGCACTTCTGCATAATAAGGTAAACCAGTGTACTCACTTTCTAAATCACGTAAAACGCACAAAACTGTCGCTGATTCAAGCCACGTGACCTTATGAAGTTTATCATTTTTTCACTGACTTTAAAACGCTTTCCAACTTGATCACTTTTGAGCATAAAACTTCTTGGTGGATTATGCAATGAACATGATGAAAATCTGGTTTGTCACTGCCCGTTTCTCTGATATTTGTTTGTAATATTTTAATGAAGCCATTATTTACTCCAGTCATTGAAGGAGCTCCATCTGTTGCAACGGAATACAGTTTTGACAAATCTAAATTGTACTTTTGCAGAAGTCCATAAACAGCATTGAAAATATCCTCCCAGTTGTTGTATCATGCAATGGTACTAATTCCATCAATTCTTCATAAACGTTGATATCTCTATCAACAGCACGAAGAAAAACAGCGAGTTGCGCCACACCACACACATCTGTACTTTCGTCACAGGCAATAGAAAATGCAATGAAAGAGTCTGATTTTGTTTCTATCTGTTCGCTTATATTGGCAGCCAACTCGGTAACTCTTTCAGCGACAGTATTCCGGGACAAGGATATATTTTGAAAAGCCTTCACGCTCCCGGGACTTACAATTTCCGCGGCCTTTACAAGGCACTCTTTATAAATTCACCTTCAACAAATGGTTTTGAGTGTTTTGCGATCAACTCCGACAGTACGTAGCTCGCTTGAACGGCAGATTCATTTTCTTGCTTTGGACGTGTAAACATAAGCTGTTGATCTTTTAACCGTGATTTTAACTCTTTTAACTTTTCGTTTCTAATCATGCCTGTATACTTGTCAAACTTAGTTTTATGACTATCATAGTGACGTTTTATATTATATAATTTTGGGACACCGACTGTACTGTTACAAATCAAGCAAATAATTTTGTCTTTCACTTCACAGCAAAAAACTCTAATTCCCACTTTTCTTGAAAGATACGATGCTCATCTCCAAGTTTCCTCTTACTTCCACTTGGTTTTGAAACAGACATGTTAAAAACTTTACCCGAAATAAATAACAATAAGTACTGTTACGTGTTGTAACAATAAGTACGCAACTAAACTCGCAATTCTATCGCAACTGACTCATAACTGACTGAACAACTGAACTGAATCGAGCGGTATTGGCTTATATACGGATTGTGATTTCTCGACAGTTCTTTCCAGAATGTTCAGGTAGCGTCATCTGTGTTCTCGCGCGATAGAACTTTCCGGAACAAGCCAGGCTTTTAGGTTGAGCGCGCATCTTAGTTCATCATCACAGTACTTTATTTTCGGTTTTAACAGGCTCGCGGGCCGCATTACATGGCTGTTTTCAAAATTGATTCGGGGCCGCAGGAAAATGCTCAGTGGGCCGCATGCGGCCGCGGGCCGCATGTTTGACATGGCTGATGTAATATAATCCCACAAGTGAAAGAACCTGTTTGGGAAAATCCTTTACCAGTCACTGTGTTGTCAAGTCCAGGGACTACTTTTCAAACACACGTTTTATTTTAATATACAAATGAAACTTATTGCCATTTCCAAAAATTTCCTTGAATGCGTACCATACATTCTAAACGACAGACAAGTGTGAAGGTCCAAAGCGGATGTCACTCTGAAGTGTGAGGATTTTAAATCTTTTGTTCTGCAAGTAAACCGTGCCGAAAAGGATTTCTCTATATCTTGTACTATATCTGACTATACAATATTATCCAATTAAAGTGTCAATTTGAAAAAAATTTAAAAAATGAGTTGGATTTGCAAATGCTCCACCAGAGATATGAAACATTATTTAAATTAAAACTTAACAAAATTTACAGTTTTGTAGTTATTATTTAATTCAATAAAGAATTTTCTACATTATTCGTTCGTTATGGAATTATAGAAAAAAGTATAGTGTTGAATTCATCGAAAACATTTTTTTAAGCTAGTAAACATTACCAAAGTCGGCTTCGTCTCATTTGATAAATATTTTATTGTTTGAGATTAATCTGAGTAAAAATGACATGTACAACTCGATAATACAGATTAATTCTGTCTAATAATTCAAAAAAGAAAGTAACTTTCACTTCTAGAGATGAAAATGGCATTTTAACGCTACGGCAATCTCTAGAAAAATCCGACTTTCATATCTATAAGTAGAAAAATGTATTTTTATACTTATACGCATGAATGTAGATTTTTTATAGTGATTGTCATGCTTGTATGATTAGTCAAAAATTTCTGATTTTTATTATTTTATTCTCATTCGTTGAATTGCACCATACGTATAATTATTGGAACCATTAAATCTACTCCTCTCGATTGGCTTCCTGTTCTTTGTAATATTACTCCATCGAACATTCGACAAAAAGCTGCGTTAAAACGAGAATGGGATAAATGCCAACTCAACAAAAACTTACCCATTTCAAATGACATTGAGAACCCTCCTGCCAAAAGACTTAAATCTCGAAGTCTTCGAAGTTGAAGAGTGGAAAAAATTATGGTCTCGAGTTGATGTTTTCAATAAACATCTCATTGATAATCCAACTAGAAGTCCCGGGCTTAGACCAAAAAAGAAAAATTTGGTCAAAATTAAATCGCATTCAAAATGCAACTCTATGTTGTTTAAATGAGTTGTGATTTCTAATCCAAATTGTGACTGTGGAAACGAACCAGAGACCGTTACACATATTGTAGAGGATTATCAATTAACAAAGTTTAAAACAAGGTTTGTAAACATTCATAACTTAACAGATGAAGCTATATTATGGCTTACGAATCTGAAGGACATCTGAAGTTCAGTAATATTTTGTATTCTCTGTCCTGATTATCTGTTTTTCCATTTTTTTGCTATTTCTTTAACCTACTATTTTTTCGTCATTGTCGTGACTGGTGCTTGGACCGGTCGATTATATGTCGTCATGCAATAGCTGTGCTGTTATATTTTATGTTCTTATGTACCTTCTATAATGTTTACACACTTAATTAATTTTATTACATATGAATACTAAGGTGAGTAAAGGTTAGCATGTTTAGGTTTTAGTGGTTTTCCTAAACCTTGAAACAAATGCTTTGCCAAGACGAACCAATCCACAATTGCACACGGTTTTGTCATCACAATACAATATTTAAAATGTACCACACAAATAAATAAATTTGTTAGAAAAATTACTATTTACTATTGACTTAAACATAAAAAATAAGTACAAGCACAAAAAACCCATCCAAATCGAATCAAACTGTTTGTAAAAATCAAGAATAATGTGTTCATCAATAATACACTATTATAACGTGTTTGATACTGATTATAGCCGACTTCATATGTTTGGTTAATTAATTACCTAATTCAATTTGAATTAGCAGTAATAAATAGCCAAACATTATTCCGCAATAAAGATTTGAATTGATTATCTGATTATGACCCTTGAAGGGTGTCGGCCGGTTTGCGCTCGACCGTTTTGAGCTCGTACCTAAACTCGACCAGTTTGCGCTCTGCAATTTAATTATATAAATTTAAACCTTCCCTATTATCTCCAATCGACCGATTTGCGCTCTCTTGTACTATAAACATTTTGAAATTATCGAGATTTAAGTTGTTTTCATGTGATCGGGGGTTAAACGGTGTTGGTTGGTAGGTTACAGTTAGTACAGTTTTTTTCTTTAAAACAAAAACAAAAAAAAAACAAACAATTATTTCAAGTAACATTCGTTTATATTACTTATGTTTGTGTGATGGGGGTATTGTTCAAGGGGGCAGTGCGATCGGAGGGAAACGGCGATCGGGGAAAACGCCTTTAGTTAAAATACTTTCTATAAGGAATTAAGGGATTTCTCGGCCTAGGTATACAAATAACTTTTATATTACAAGAGAGCGCAAATCGGTCGATCGGAGACAATAGGGTAGGTTCAAATTTCTATAATTAAATCGCAGAGCGCAAACTGGTCGAGTTCAGGTAAGAGCGCAAAACGGTCGAGCGCAATCTGGCCGTATTCCTTGAAGTCGGTCGTACCTATTTGTTTTTGTTAATAACTTTTTAAATATACTACTATCTCAGTATACTATTGGCGCGGAGTAATAAACCTGTCAGAATTATCGAATCTCCCGTATTGCAGTGGCGTAGGTACCTGATACGTTTGGAAAATCATATTTTTAGTAGGTAAATATATCATAATAGTAAAATCTACCTTGATATGAATTATTATGTGGTTTCTTTTATTGTTTCAATCCTTACTTTGTGGAATCTATTTTTTATAGTAAATAATTTAATTCAGCAATATTCCACCGTATCTTGGTATAATACCCACATCTACGGCTATGATTCTCGTGTCGTCAGTACCTGGGCTGATAGCAACGTGTTTGCACAGATTAAACTATTGTTCTCAGACCCTAGATGGGTCGATATGTTGCAAGAGCGGCACAATGATCGTATTTTGGTTAGAATTTATTGGTTTTTACTTAACCGTAGAAGTACCGCTTTCACAAGAAAATAAAGAATTATTTCAAGCAATTATGATTTATTACTCCGCGCCAATAGTATACAGACTTTAATTTTAATTATCAACAATAAATAGCACAAAATTCGCACACAATTATAATGTGATAAAAATGTCGAACTGAAGAAAAGGGACGGCCAATTGGCTACGTACCCATTTGTTTTTGTTAATAATTTTTTAAATACACCAGCACAAAATTTTTAGTTATTAGCAAAAAATAACACAAAATTAGTACAAAATTATACCTTGATAAACATGTTCAATTGATGAAAAGGCTATGGCGACGTGGCTACGTGAAGTTGGCCATACCCATTTGTTTTTGATAATAACTTTTTAAATGCGCTAGCAAAAAATTTTTAGTTATCAACAATAAATAGTACAAAATTAGCAAAAAATTTTTAGATAAATTATTTTTAAATTCGCCAACTGGGTACGGCCAGCTTCGCGGACCTCCGTTAGCTACAGTCGAAACGGAGTCGGTATGCAGTTCGTTCCCGCCGAAGAGTGCTGCCTGTAGCCGGCATGGGTCATATAATTGCAATCCAATACCTAGATATATAGGCCAGTGTCGATCTTGCAATCGTTCACGTTAATATAATATGCTTGAAAAAAATTTCAATGGTAGGTATATATGCATAGATCTTTGATGACAATGAACATTTGCTCTTAAAAATCGGGGAAATTGTTTAAATAGTTTTGAAAAAAAATACATTTGCGGATTACTTACTTATCAAAAACTATAGGACCTACACCAAAATGGTAAATTACTTTTTGTAGAGTATAAAATTCTCTATAAAAAAATTAGCGAAGAGATACGAGAATGTATTGATATCTAGTTAGCCTAGACCAGTTCCTTGCATAAACAAAATATTGCGTTAAAATAGCAACGAACAATAACTTATTAGAAGTGTCAGTGTAAAGTTTGACGTCAAAAAGTAAACCAGAGTCACGCAATAAATTAAATGAAAAAGATGTCCACCGAAATTGTGAAAATCGAAAAATTGGAGTATCGAGCCATCATTAAGTACCTGTATTCAAAAGAGTTAAGAGGTAAGCAGATTTACGAAGATATGCTTAATACCCTTGGTGATCAATGTCCTTCGTATGCGACCGTCAAAAATTGGAATGCAAGCTTCAAAAGAGGTAAATTTTCCATTGAAGATGATGACCAATCGGGAAGGCCAGTTTCTGTGTCAGTCCCCGAAAATATCGATGCAGTTCATGACATGATTTTATCAGACCGTCGAATTGGGCTAAAACGGATATCTGAAGCACTGAATATTTCAAACGAACGCGTTCATCATATGGTTCACGTCAATTTGGACATGAGAAAAATTGCTGCAAAATGGATCCCCAAATGTTTGAATGTTGACCAAAAGCGTGCAAGGGTAGAAGCATCGCGTTCAATCTGTGCTCGATTTGAAAACGATGTAGATTTCTTAAATCGAATTGTTACTATGGATAAGACTTGGGTACATTTCTACGATCCAGAAACAAAGCAACAATCGATGGAATGGCGACACTCTGGTTTTCCAAGACCTAAGAAGTTTCGTGTCCAAAAATCTGCTGGAAAAGTTCTTGCTTCAGATTTTTGGGATTGCCATGGAGTAATCATGATTGATTTTTTGGATAAGGGTAGAACAATAACTGGAGATTACTATTCGACATTACTGACGACTCTACGGGAAAATATTAAAGAGAAAAGACGCGGAAAGCTATCCAAAGGTGTTTTGTTTTTGCAGGACAACGCCCCTGCACACAAATCTCATGTTGCCATGCAAAAAATTCGTGATTTAGGGTTTGAATTACTAGAACACTCCCCTTATTCACCCGATTTGGCTCTGTCCGACTATCACCTCTTTCCTCAACTGAAAAAAAGTTTAAAAGGTCGTACATTTTCTTCCAACAAGGAGGTAATAGAAGCTGTGGAGGTCTGGTTTGCAGAGCAAGAAGAAACATTTTTTTTTAAAGATCTAGAGAATAAATGTATCCAATTAAGAAGAGAATATGTTGAGTAATAAAATATTTTGACATTGAAATTTTGTTTGGTTTTATAGTAGGCTAAGAATTTTTCAATATATCCTCGTATGTATCTTGTATGAAGTCTCAGACACCCCCGAAGACGGTGCACCCCGAACATTCTTAACTGTCTACGTTTACTTCTTTGGTACAAAATAAGAAGCACTGGCGCTTTTTCGTCGCGATTCATTTTAAAACTGCCCATTTTGTTTGCGGTTTTGTAGTGGTTCAATCGACTGAATAATTAAGTCAATGCAACCACAAGCAAACCGCAAAAATGAGGTTGACTTTGACCACAATTTGAGACCGGGCTAACCACAATTTGTGGTTATCTCATTGCAAAAATGTGGTTGGCTCAACCACAATTTGCAGTAGGGCTAACCACATTTGGTAGTTATAGACCGGGAGCCAGAAAGAAAATGATGATATGATTCGCCCCACGTCAAGGCTCTGGCAAAAGTTAACCAGTAGTATTTTTTGCACAAAAATGCAAGTATGGGCATCGTCAGGTGTCACCTTCCTCTTGGGGCGAAATCTTGAACGTGTCAAAAAAATACATGTTTTTGGGGAATAGTGATACTTATATTATATTAATCAGGAGATAGCCAAAGTACGAAAGCGCAATATGCCATACCGATGTCCGCCATGCTTGTCAAAACGTGTCACTTTCTTAACGCATGGTGGACATTTGGCGTCGCCGTATCGGTATGTCATATTGGGTTTTCGTACTTTGGCCATCTCCTGATCAATATAATATAAATATCACTATTTCCCAAAAACATGTATTTTTTTGACACGTTCAAATAGTGATTAAAACAATAAGAAAACAACCTGAAGGGGAAAATTTTAAATGGCTAAAGAAAGCTTAGATATAAACGTTATTCTTCAAAAGACATTAAAACGGCATACTATTGAAGTACTGGCAGACGCTAAAAAGGTTTTTGCTGTTCTGTTTTGTTCTCTGTGAACTTATATTTACTATTTTATTTCAGGAACAAGGATGGTGATGTCAAACTGATATCATAAAAGGAAAACTATTCCTAAGTTTTAAAAGTTTAATTATTAAACCTTAAATTTAAATAAAATAAAATAGAAAGTATTGAATAGGGCAATTAGGTAATTATTCAAACTTACCAATATAGTACCTAATTAATCCTGTCTTCAAGAATTGTTCATACGTTGTTTTTGGCTAGAATTTTCAGTGGAGAAAGATTTGTGGTTATTGATAGTGAATATTAAGTTCCGGGGGTATTATTGAGTGGATCTCTAAGGAAACAGTTTCAGGTTTGGTAAGTAACTTTTTGAAAGTGCCATCTTCTTCATTGCTTTCAGCTCTTTCTTCTTTCAAAAACTGCAAAAACGTCTTAAAACTTACATATTACTTTCGACCTACAACTGCGGTGAAATAATTCCTTCTCTGAAATGTATTCTTCAGCGACCTTCTCCTAAAGGAAGATCGCTAAAATTATTCGTAATGTACTCAGTGTTTAGCACTGATTTTTTCTTTCTTTCTTTAAAACACCTTTGGAAATATCCCAAAAAACACAGCAAAATTCATTCGCCCCACTTACAAATACTGTAACAATTTATATATAACAAATTTTATTATTTAAGTAAAATTAGTCGACTAATGGTTTAGCAGCGCACTATACAGGGTGGTGCGAATTTTATTTCCCACCATTGGCATCTTATGAACCGTAAGAGATAAAAAGTTGGTTGAATTACAATTCCATGATAGGAACTTGAAGTGTAATTTGCAGGCAATTGTGGTCAGAAATTGCTCATTTCAAATATGTAAAGCTACCTAAAATACCTTTGACCGATTCTGAAATATTCTGAAAAAACTAAAGAAGTTTAATTTAAAAAATTCTCGCAACTTTTTACTATCGCAACTCTCACTTTGAGAAACTTTATATTGTGACATTGCTTGACATAAGACGTCTGCTGGGATCAATTGTTTCTAACCCCACTAGTTTTATTTTTTCTAATGGGCGCCATATTGGATTGTAGTAGTAGAAACAAAATTTCTCTTTACAACAATGTAACACATGTGTATCATTATTGTTTACATTCTACACAAAAGAAATTAAATAAAATTTTACTGAACAAAAAATCAAGTTGTCTTGATATAAACATATGAAAATTTGAAATACAGGGAGTTTGAAAAAGATCTATCTGGTTTTAACATGGTATAGAATCTGTACAAGGTAACTTAAAATATTCTAGTTTGTGTTATTAGATATATAAATTGTCCAAGTTTTGCACAAATTCATTAACTGCAGTTGGCAGGCCTGCTTGACCTTGAGTTTCCGGCATTCAGATTCTGGCATTGTTGACATTGGTTTTCAGTGAAGTGTAATGGCTACTCCGCAACAGAAGGTTCAGTGTGTCATTTGGCTTTTACAAAAGGGAATCTGTTATAACAGTGCAATGTAATTTTAGACGCAAGTATGGCACCTACATCAACTACTATCCGCAATTGGGTAAAATCTTTCAACGAAACCGGTAGCGTTTTGAAAGGAAAATCACCAGGTAGATCGAGAACTTCTGAAGCTACTGTTGAACAGATCTGTGCTTTGTGTGTTCAGAGCCCAAAAAAGTCCTGGCTGCAGTTGAGACTGTTACACTTGGTATGTTGGCGAATACCTGGCGAGAAGTGGAATATCGTCTAGACGTGTGTAGGGCCACGAATGGATCCCACGTTGAAATTTACTGAAAGGTAAAAAAAACTTGAAGATATTTTATGTACTGGTTGATGTAGTCTTTCATTAATTTCAACATTAAATTTATACATAAAACTAGCTAGTTCTTTTTCAAACACCCTGTACTTCCAAAAAAAAAACAATATGCAAATTTTGTTCAAAAAAAATTATTATTTATTCTAAAAATAATCGTAATATTTGTGTGTGTCACAATTGTTTTCAACAATCGACATAATTAATTCTTATCAAAAATCATCTAAGACTCCATACAGATGATCTTTATTAAATTTACTTATTTATTATTTCGGCTGAACGTTAATAACTACTTAATAACTGAATAGTGAGCAAAAGTGAATTTGAAATTAAAAACTTAACTTAAAAAATAAGATGGTTTCCAAACCAAAAATTTTAACACTCTTTTTTTTACTTTTTTCGACAAATTAGAGTTTGTACGTTATAATGAAATAAAAAAAAAAAATGTCCGATGGACAGCCGGTCGGCCTACAATCAACAAAATTATAATATTTATCCAACACCTCTTTATTATGACGACATAAAATGATGATTTTGATTGAATTTTAGGGTCTATAAAACACTACTCTTTGCTTCATATTTTGTCACTTCAATGTTGTATTCACAATCATATTGGCGTCTAATCCCGAATTTTTGCCCAGTATCTTCTTAGAAATGTCCATTTTGCTGCGAAAGGTCGCCTCCAGTTACTGCCGATGGTATTTTGAATACATGGTTGTACTGTGCATTTCTCATTTGTAGAGCACAAAGACCATCTTGTGAAAAATATTTTTAGGTCGCAGAGACATATATTTTCTACAAATATCCAGCACATTAACTAAACATCCTTCTATCATAATCGTAAAGCTACGTAAAAACAATGTTTTTGTATCTGTCACAGGTACAGCTAAATTTCATTCCAAAATAACAAATTCGACCTACCTTTGTCATCAAATATTTTTTATTAGGTGCTTCTGCTAGAAACTGTTGAATGTACTCTCTTTCTAGCTAGAACTTTTGATTTCTTAGACTTGTAATTTTTGTATTCGTTCATCAAAAAATTGATTAACTTGTCATACTGTGAAATATCTGTCTTTTCGTGAAGCTTTAATGTCGATCTTAACACGCTATATATTGAATACGTACTGACCAGGAAGTCCTTTGAAAAACTCATTCCAATATTTGCTTTTACTATATCGGTGGAACTAATTGAAGGAACACACTATTCATTCCTTTTTAATTTTTGTAACGCATAAATTTGGGAGAGGGCAATAGTAATTCTAATATACAAAAAAGGAGATAAATTGGATTTGGAAAACTATTGACCAATCTCGCTGTTCTCATAGATATACAAATTTTTCAGTAAAATTCTAACAGACAGGTTAACAAACAAGCTTAACGATTACCAGCCCGTCGAACAAGCAGAATTTCGAAAAGAATATAGCACTAACAACAACCTAGTAACGATAAGAATTCTCCTTGAAAAATGAAGAGAGTACAATCTGAATATCTGTCTCGCGTTCGTAGACTTTCGAAAAGTGTGTGACTTAAAAGAACACTGGGCCATAGAAAAAATACTGATAACGCAAGAATAGACCATCGATACACAAATCTCCTAAGACATATATACAAAACAGCAACGCCAACAATAAAAATACATGAAAATACCAAACCCATAAAAATAGAAAGAAGAATAAGCCAAAGCTGTTCACGTTAGCCCTTGAAGATATTTTCAGAAAAATGGATTGGAACGACAAAGGAATCAATATTAATGGTCGAAGACTCAACAACATCAGGTAAGCTGACGACGTTGTCCTAATAGCGGATAATAAAGTAGACCTCGGACAAATGCTAGAAGTGCCCGAATCAGTACAAATAGGCCTGGAAATGAACAAAAAACTAAAGTAATGTGCCAAACTGATCCACAAATACAAGTGTTCAATACTACAATAGAGAACGTTGACCGATATATCTATTTAGGCAATGAAATTATGATAAGCAAAGAAAATCAAACCAACAAAATATTAAGAAGAAGAAGAATAGGGTGGGTAGCCTTCGAAACCTCTCACATGTACACAGAAATAAGAAAATTCTAATTAAACTAAGTGTTTAACCAATGCATACTACCGGTGCTGACATATGGAGCGCAGACCTGGACCATCCCCAAACTAAGAATTGAAAAGTTGCATTTCACACAAAGAACAATGAAAAAGCAAATGCTTAATATATCTTTGAAAGATAGAAAAACGAACAAGTGAATACGAACAATTACAAAAGTTAAAGATATAGCACAGGAAATATCACAGCAAAAGCAACAAAAAAGAAGAACACATACATTTCACGTTACAACCTTCTTCATCTATCTTAACATTCTCCGGGTTATCAATTGGGTTTTCATCAGGGTTATCATTTTCATCAGAATCGTCATCAATGAGCAGACTAAAATTCTTGCAGGAATCAGAGTTGCAAGATTTACACAGAGCAGTGCATGCTAAATCACTTTTGTGATACAAGCAAGCATTGCCAACACACTCTTTCGTAGTTTGACAAAAAACATTTTGAAGAGTGTCTCTGGAGTACGCTACTGCATCATTTTGGTTGGTACACTGTTGAACCTGACAATATACTTTGTGAAAGTGCTGTCTAACTGCATCAAATGTTGGTAGCAAAGTGGCCAAGTTGACTGCATGCTGCTTTAACACAGCTATGGTGAATGATATGTAACGATAATTATTGTCAATATCTATTTCTGAACTTGGAGCATTGTATAAAACTAACAAAGCAATAGACCTTGCTTCAAAAATTTGTGTCGAGTTCGATTTGGTTTTCTGAAAACTTCGACAGCCTCTTTCACCAAAAACTTTCTATTTTTACTTTTTGTCTCAAAAGATTTGACTATTCTTTTTTTTCCCTTTCTTAAAAACCATCAAAGTTGTATCACAACCTGTGAAGGCGTGAATGAATAAAAGATTTTTCTGGAAAGAAGGATATTCACAGAGACTTCTAGATGACTAGTATGTTTTCTTGTTATTCCCATTGGCCAATAACTGGAAATATTTTTTTGGGCTTGGATTTCTAAGGGTCGGTTGTACAATCTCCGCTTAAAGTTAACTGTGGTTTAAATGTTAAGGTTACAATTGTGACAACAATTATCGCCTAAGAAATTAAACCAAAGTTAACTTTAAGCGGAGATTGTAGAATTGGGTCTTAGTCTGCATTAATTAATTAATATACACGAGGATTGTCAGGAATTATTCTCTACGATAATTGTTAACCCAAGGCTGAGCCACAAATTGAGGGAAATTTGGCAGAATTTATTTAGTTGTATTTTTTGGGGCACGCTATCCTGGGGTGTGCTCAATAATTGAAATCAAAAGAAAAATGTATCCTGTTTTAATTTATATCTTTACTTAGTTATGAAATCGTTGCGTATACATATATAGTTTCAATTTAAAAAAAACGAGTTTTTTGACTAATTCTTGAAATCGTATATTCTATTTTTCACGTAAAAACTCTGTGGAAGTTATTATTCAATTTTTATGGAAAGAAATGCCAAGAAAATATAAAGTAGGAACAATAAGTTTTGCGGCACTTAGTGTCGACTTGTGTTAACGATCACGTACGTAAATACATTCGCGTTAAGGAACTTTGTCGACAGATATGTAAAAGCAGTTACATAAGTCAATCCTTCGATAATTATAGCCAAAAAAGTGTAATGAAATACAGTCAACACTAGGTGTCGCAAAACTTATTGTTCGAATATGATGTGCCCTGCAGTAGGGAATATAGGTTGACAGCACGCATTTGTACAATAGCGAACTTACACTCGAGTTCTATCACTCCTTAAGAGTCCCAAAAAACCGAAATATCTGTCGAGTGATTCTCGGTGTTTGTTTGTTATTGTACCACCTCTTATTTCTGCTAACACTTTTTTTGGCAATAATTATCTAAGGATCAACTTATGTAACTGCTTTTACATCAGTAAATTACAGTTTTCTTAGGGGCTAGATGATCTAGAAGTTTCTTACTAGTCTCAAATAATAAATTATAGTCTGAGCTAATATGTCAATAAGTTAATGTCACAATTATCGATGTACTGAGATTTTCATGAATGTCGGAGGCTCTGTGTTACAGCGTATTAGCAGAGTTATTGAAAAACAGGAAAAAAAACACACAGTGTCATGAAACATCCATATAATTTAACGAAAAGAAATTACTTTGAATTTTGCTCCCCGACTCCTTGTAGCAAAATTATAGTAAATCCAATGAGCGCCGTCACCAGAAATGGTATTGGCGGCAGTACCGCGGATTTGAAATAGCAGCTCTGCATTTTAACAGTTTTTATAGGAAAACAAAGGAAATTATGAGAAAAACTTCCAGAGACCTTTTTTAAACAGAATGATCTTTTACTTACCCTGCTCAAAAAGTTTTTCACAAATCTTACACTTTTTAAAATATTGGAACAAACGTCGATTTTTTATTTTGAATTCGATTTTTTTGGGTTTAGTTGCGGGTTTTTGGTAAACCATTTTTTTCGTAATATTTGTGATAAAAAGTAGTAGTATGCTAAATTTCATACTGCTATGACCGATTCTTGAGTGAAAACCTAATTTTACTGGACTAAGAAGGTTATCTGCCGAACTTTGGAATGTTTAATTAAATAAAGCGCTCTCACGATTTTGCCAGCGAAAGTAAAATATAAAAAGGTATCTGCTTAGTTCTTTTATCGCCATCAAATATATTACACACTTTATTTTCAAAGTATATATGCTTCATTTTTTGCAAAATTCGTCATTTTGAATGAAAGTTCAGATTTTATTGGAACAGTTTTCAAATTCTTATTGCTAAAAGCGAATAGTAACGAACGATCAGGAATGTTGTAATTTTTGAAATTAAAATAGTTGTATAGAAATAAAGTGAAGGTAAATTTGTACATATGATTACTAAATGAATGAGTCAATTTCCATATATAGGTATGTACACTCATGAAATTTAAAACTTGGACACCACAATTTCTGTAAACAAAAGTTTGCACATTGTGAAGCGGGCTTAAGGGTATCATTTACAATTCTAACAGCAGGTAGTCTCAGCAGGGGTTATCTTATAGAAGGACTGTAGAATGAATCATTACACTAAGCACGTTTTAGAAAATAGGTAATTTACGTTGCTTACTTAATTTTTTCTTTAAAGAATATATTTGAAGGTATCGCTAATTAAACACCATAGCTCGATTAATTATCGAATCAAAATTTTGTTTAGGAAATGTTTACAAAATAAAATTAGAAATAATTTTGATTTAAAAACGTCTACAAGCAATAACTTTTAAATTAAATCAAAAACTAAACATGGTTATTTGGGTTGACTGATTATTACTTATTTTTAAATAAATCTAACCTACTAATTATTGTAAGTTATTAAAAAAATCATTAAACTCTCTATTCATAATATTTAGTCCTTACAAAATGTATATTTTATGACGTTTCATTTTTTTCTGTAGTTAATATAAAAAGTGAAAATAAAAACTAAGGCAATTCTTATTGTCAACGTATATATTTAGTTTTTGACAAGAATTTATTACATAATTATAATTAAGATACCAAGTTATAGTTTAAAATTAAATGAAAACTTTTTTTTAAATAAAGGTATTACTATATAAATAAATATAAGAAATCAATAATGGGTGTGACCTCCATTATTATTGATACATTCTTGGAGGCGTCTGCTCATTGACGCTATCAAGGTATCAATATAATTAATATTAATCGTTTCCCATGCGGTATCAATGGCTGCAATTAGTGCATTACGGTTTACTGGTATAAAATTTGGCCCTTGTTGTCTTCGGATAACAGCAAGTATTCGAGCCCAAACATTTTCGATAATGTTAAAATCTGGGCTTTTTGCTGGCCAGGGTAACAGCTCCAAGTTATTTGCTTGTATCCAGTTGCGCACAACCTGCGAAGTATAGGGTCATCATATCCCGATAGTTAATTATCGAATGTTCCAAGAAAATATGTGTAAATAGTAAATGGAATCTACTAACGTAACGTTAAGTCGTTAATTATAGTTACATAACTCTCCTTTCATAAGATATAGTTCATATTAATATGCTTATTGTAAAGCTTCGTACACACCTGAACAACAAACCGAGGAACAAACAGAACAACGAACCGAACGGCAATCGGAACATTAATTTGGACGGTGCTACGTACGAATTTTAGAACAGATTCGCAAGTCCTGATTGTTCCACGAACGGTTTGCGGCGTTCCCGCAACTTGTCGGTTTTTCTCCGACATCAAAGAAAATGCGCGCGAATGCGTTTGCACGAATCTAAACAAAACGGCGAACAAACTTATGCGGGAGAATTAAATTATTTATTTTTGTCCTCCCTTTTGTGGGTTTGTTGTGTTTTAGGTAATATTATGGAGTTGACAGAAGAAAAATGTTTTAAATTAATCAGTGTTTAAGAATGCAAGAAAAAATGATGTCCCTATTAGCATCATTTGGGCGGGAAATTTCTAAAATAAAAAAAAGCGAAGTAAATTATAATTTTTACTCTTCTTTGTGCGTAAAATTTGGTTGGCACTATCTTCTTGTTTTCCACAATTTTCTCTTCTCAATAATAAATATATATGAACTGAAAACTACTGAAAATAATTATTGGAACAGCACAAACGTTCCGTTTGTTGTTCGGATTGTAAAAATCATAAAAGATCGTTTGTCGTTCTGTTTGACTTTCATAATTTATTTTTGTTGTTAAAGGACAACGCCCCTATTCATACTTCGCGGGTTGTGCGCAATTGGATACGAGAAAATAACTTGGAGCTGTTACCCTGGCCAGCAAAAAGCCCAGATTTTAACATTATCGAAAATGTTTGGGCTCGAATACTCGCTGTTATCCGAAGACAACAAGGGCCAAATTTTATATCAGTAAACCTTAATGCACTAATTCCAGCCATTGATACTGCATGGGAAACGATTAATATTAATTATAATAAGTATTAACACTCCTTAAAGTTTCTAGTGAGGAAAATCCCAATGATTTGGGCCTTCTTGTAGGAGTAACAACAGGAATAGGAATCGTCAATGACACACCATGTCCTTAAATAATGCCAACGTTTCGACTAGCAATGGCCAGTCTTTTTGAAGGCAATCTAAAGTGTTGGTGATATTAGATTGCCTTGGAAAAAAAAGACTCTGTGTCTAATAACACACTATTACGAACGCAATTTTTAAATTGAAAATTCAAAGTTATGGTAGTCTTTTTATCTTCATACACAACATTTAAATTGTTGTCAATTGTAGGCAAGGAAGAAAAATTGATGGACTTTTCTACGAATTGCTGTTTTGTGAATTTCTTCAATAGAATTCAAAGCGTAAGATTTTCTATTTCGATTAATTTTAGGATAGAATAATTTCTGTTCTATTATAAAAATAGAATTATTTTACTTTTTTTGTGAACATTTCTTTTGAAAAACTATTAACAAAGTTATACACCCTTGACAGATTTGTAAAAAAATTAGAAATAAGGCGACAATGAAGCAATGATTTTTTACAAAAAGAATGGTTTTGTAGATTGTGTAAAACCAGAAATTCGTAAAATAACGAAACAAGAACAACAGACATTTTTGCACAAATAAAACTTGCGAATTTGTTGAAATTCCACATAAAATAAGTATGTTTTGATTATATCGCATTTGAATAAAGTAAAGGAGGCATGAACCAGACAGATGGTTCATTGAGCTCAAGTGTAATTCGGAAAAAATCAACATAGAAATGTTCGAAAGAAACTAGAAGACCTTCGAATATTAAAAAAAATCCATTGGATTGTTTGCAAAGATCCAATATTTTCTATGAACAAAGCCAATTAACAAACAAAATAATTAGCGTAAATTATTTGATTTCGAGAATAATTTTTATTTATGTGTAAAAAGTGAAAAACAAACTAACTTAATGATTTTGAGTCCATTTACTGACTAGAAATCGAGAAACTGCGTGTGACACCTTCGCTTTCGTAGTAAATATAAGAAAAATTGCTACAACCAGTCAATTATTTTGAATTTGATGCAGATATGCAAATGCGTTTGTTCCTCGTTAGCTAAAGAAGTTACATGTTTTACATACCTATTTTTTGTGTATTATTGACACGAATCACATACATTTTTAGAAAATGTTTTTCGAAACGTAATTGCGAAAAAGTAATATTTTAAACGGGCACGAATAAACGAGGTCAGACAGAAAATAAACTTAATTCAGTCTAATTTGCATAATATACCGTCATAAAAAAGGAGCAACAGGAAGAACATTGTTGTTTACGAAAATCCAGATGAAAGGTGGAAGATGAAAAGACTACAAAAAGAAATAGCCCATAAAGACTTAAGTATCTGGGTTAGTACGATGCAGTGGATTTAAAAATTATTAAAACGTTATTGCAGTTAGTGGGAACGTAACTGTGCATCTGTGTATATCTAACAATCTCTAGTATTGCGCTATAAAACTTTATGTGCCGCTTTTATAGGGCACTCCACTCTAGCGTGTAATATCGAACAGATATCGTTTATTGGGGGTCTGTAAATCTCCACTTAATGAAGTATCAAATGTCACAGACACCTGTCAAATTTTTATAACTTTTACCGTATTTTTGCTAGACTTTTTTTTTATTGCACTAACAATCGAATTATCCTAATTTGCAGAGTAATTAGAATGTTTATCTGTTTGGTGTAAATATAAAAAAGTGTAAATTGCGACCGCTATTAATAAACGCAAATATTAATAACACGGTCATTATTGCACGGCGTTTTAACACATTGTATAATAATTAAATTTCTAATAATCTTTTTGACTAAGTACAATTAACTGCTAATTAATCCAACAAATTTGATAGTTCTTAAATTAAAATTTGATTAAAGACTTTTTTAATTGGTAACTCTCCATCTGTTTATATTAGCCATTCGGTGTACCGTCAATAATAACTGTAATAAACATGCGACATAATTACTTTTTAACACTTAATTCAACAACGTTGTCTCAGGTTAGTATTTCTTTGCAATCGAAATGTTTTAATTCAATCTTGATTATGAAATAAGGTGATATTTGAGTTTTTATACTGTTATAAATCATTTCTGCTAACTTAATAAATAAATTAAGATAAGTTACATCTTTATAACTTTATCGTTTTCATTTAAGACATTCTTCTGATTAAGGTTTAGAGATTTCTTGACTGTCAGTTTTTTCTTGTTTGTAGTTATTGATTCATTAATTTTAGCAAATATTTTGTTTTTTCAAGGTTTATGAATTTTACGTTAATTTAATATTTAAAAAAATCACAATAGAATTATTATATTCTTTAGTTTAAAAGTCCTTTTGTTAGTATGCGTGCTTTATTTAATCAATTTATCGACGGGGCTACTTTGCACCGCGGTAATTTTTTGTTGATGGTACAGCTAGGTTTTTTCTTTTGTTTTAGGTTAAAATAAATAAAAAATAGTAAGAACAAATAAAAGAAACCTTAGAAGCAGTTTGAAACGACATGTCCAAAAAATGGGCAGCAGAAGTGTATGTGGTTAACGCTCGCTTCGTGTACAGGAACATTGTTGATGAGCTTCAATGAGTGCAATGGTCTAAAGAGATTTATTACCCTGGTACTTTATTAAATATTACATCTTTATGAAAATTGGAGACAAGGTGGTCCACCAGGAAGAAAATACTAATAGATCCTATGGATGGTTTGACATGAACTAAGAATGGCCAACACGTTACTGTAGTGGTACTGATCTGTTGGCATTTTTAGTTATAGATTGACGTGTTCTCATACACGAGATGTCGTTAAGGCACATATTTCACTTTGATATGAACTTTTTCCGGAGCTGGTTTTTTACAATATTATTGTTCCATATTGAAGCTACCCGGGAAGGGGGCCAGAACGTGGTGGAAGTAGAGGAAAAGTTGGTAAGCCACTTTTTCCTAAAAGTCATCAATATGTAAAGAAAAACAAATTTACATGATCTAGATCTAGATATAACCTAGACAAAATAAAATGTAGGAAAATTGTGAATCAACGGAGAAAGGAAATAGTAGTCTGCCAAAGAACAATTTCCACAGATATTACCATGGTTCTGTAAAGTGGTACTAAAGAAAAAGAATCTGCAGTCTAATTTTCAGGCAACTGGTTTACAACCATCAAACCCACATGAAGTTCTGAAACGCATTCACGGTGCATTACAAGAAAATTTTGAAAGCACTGCAAAATTGCTTGATGCAAGTATAATTAAACCGCTCCAAGAACATGGAGCGTTCCAAGAAAAATCTTCCGATTTTGAAGGTGCAACCCGCAAATGTTTCAGTAGATCAAACAGCATCCACCTCCTCTTCTAGTGGATATGTTAGACGAGACAGCAAATAGAATGTACCTGAAAATAAAACTACTACTGTGCAGGACAAGGAACATGCGGAACGGTTTACTCATAATTATTCGAAAAAACATTAAGCAGAGGGAGGATAATTAATCTAAATGTGCAGGAATGTGCTACATTAATTGGAAAAACTATAGACATAAAATTAACTGGCTTCAGTGTATTAAAAAAAAACACACGTGTGTTTTAAGCATTTAAAGTTATCGCTTAGATAACACTATGCACTTTAACACTCACAAGTCGTTACAGTTAACTGTTGGCATTTTCTTAGTTTTCTTACTTTTTAAGTAGGGGATCAATTTTGGAAGCTTCCCAAGATTTATATTCGCTTTCACATTTAACGTACGCTTCAACATCGAAAAAGTAAACCGAACTGTAGGGGGCTTTAATTGCCTCAATTTTTGTTCTAGGTATGCTAATATCACATTTTCTGTAATTCCTTGGACTTTATTTTCCAGGTACCAGTGAAGCAATTCAACAGGAATTCTTTGGGCGGTCACAACCTCATCCTTGTCGCTACTACTCATATTTTTAAACAAAATTATGCATTACACGTACAACTAAATAATTTGTTCGGCAATGGCGATGATTGTTTGAAAAATAATTTTACGTCTCCTTAGCTACCTACTTCACAGGAAGACTTGACCATGTATTTATATTGAAATATTTAAAAATTTTTATATTCATATAGTCTATCGACCTATTTCAAAGCAGTTGTAGAAAAAACGTTGTTTGGTTCACCGTTAAAAGATATGCTTCAGGCACACTCAATATAAAAATAACTATTTAAAAACCAGCATTGTCCGTATTGTCCGTAACATTAAAGCTAAGGGATTGTTTCCACTCTAGAATTTCCACAAGTAAATGTGGGCACGGTCTAATGAATCATAATTTAATAGTGCATCAAGGTATTCTGTTAAAGTACTAAAAATATGCATTTATAAATTACTGCAATCAAATCATACAATTAATTATTTATTAATTATAGCTGAATATCCTCGCACGTATTCGTCGAGATAGAGGGATGAAATTAAAAACCACTACCCTGGTCTTAGTCTACGTTTTGCCCAATCCTGTGTTAGCTTTATCAAGGCTTCTTAAATTAGGGAGTGGAGTTGTGGTGTGACTGCACTTCCTAATTTAAGAAGCATTGATAAAGTTAACACAGGACTGGGCAAAACGTCGGCTAATTAATAACAGAGTATAGTGGTTTTTAAATTCATTCCACCACCTCAAGGAATCCTTACGAGGATATTCAGCCATAACTACACCTTTTCCACATTTAATTCAGAGTATATCAAGAATATTTCAGAAACCATCAGATGTAATTCAGATTAGAGAAAAGATCAAATATATTTCAGATTAGTAAATTTGATTTCAGAAATCGTCTATTGCAATTCAGAAAAATGAAAACAGTTAAAATCCAGTTGTTAGAAAACAAAATAACCGCGTTCTTTTTGTAATTACGCAATGATAAAAATTTTGAGGCGGTTTAACGAAGAGACAACCACAATAATTTGTATTTGTGCTAACTATATTTTTTACCAACACGACAATGAATTTTCGAGACACTTGTGCGATTTGTAGTGTTCCAATTTCCAATGGTACGACATGCATGGTTCGTATAATACCGTGTAGGTATTTTGTCCATCAACGATGTGCTGAACCATTAGGCGATGCTATCAAATTGTTTACATTTAAAAAACAACTTGAATTGATTCGGCAACCTTATATAATCCATGTCCAACACAGGTTATATGTATGCACATGTAAGCTGCAGCATCAGTGTTATACTACCAGTACGTGGTTATATAAAATTCCAGCAAATCATGTTTTTGTTTATTGTTTCTTATATAGGCTTCTATAGCCAATTTATACAGGGTTAATACGCAGAGTTTTGATTAGAAGTTATGGAAGACGAATTTTGTTATAATATTCTTGAAAATACACTAGTAATTGTTTTCGTGAACGTTAAGTGCAAATAATAATACCATAAATGATGCATTTCCAGTACAACAAGGAGTGGAGACAAACAATTCCAGTACATTTTTTGGAGAGCACATCCTTCTGACCAACTCTCCATTTATGAGTTAACCACGTTGGCAGATGATACTGCCGCGGCGCCATATCTTGCAATACCTTTACTGAACAACTTGGTATGATTTACAAGGACCAATGTCCGTTAGCGTATCAAACAATTATTGATGACTTTTATGTTGACTACCTATTCACCAGTTCCAGCTCTGTTATGTTTTATGTTCTTGTTTACGTTCTATAATTTTTACACACTTGGTTAATATTATTACATACGAATACTAGGGTGGGTAAAGGTTGGCATGTTTAGGTTTTAGTGGTTTTCCTAAACCTTGAAGAAAATGCTTTGCCAAGACGAACCAATCCACAATTGCACACGGTTTCGTCACCACACTGTACAGGTTTATACAGTGAAAACTCTATTAACGGACACCTCTTAAAAACGGACACTTCTCTTTAACGGACAATTTCTTATTCCCCAAACTTATAACGTACAAAACTATATAGCAAACGCCTCTTAACAACGAACCCTCTATAGAACGAACGCGGACACTAAATTTAACACATTTTTGGCATATTGCGTTAAGAATTACCTCTCCATAACGTAACCCTGAAATATTATTTTAGTAAAATTGAAAAAAATTTCGTTTTGAATACTTCTTTCTAATTTCAATACTTACAAGTATAAGCTTATCTTAATGACCTGTCAATCACTAAAAACCGGGTTGTAGTTTTCTTAATTGTTAGAGGATTACCGATTTCAATAGATGTTTATTTAAATATGTAAATAACTTAATTGTAATGTTTCTTAATTCTTTTTGTTTGTTGTAAACAAAATAAACTGCACTTTTAAGTTGTAGCAAAGAGTATGTTTAAAAAAAATCGAATATTCTTGGTGGATTTCCATATCGTGTATAATGTGTCAGGTCGACGTTTACAAGTTTGATAAATAAGGCACATTGTTTTAATTTCCACAGGCCACTAGTCAGAAATTATTTAATAAAATAGAGAAATATTGTGTGTCGAATGTAAATACATCGATAGCAGGAAAATGGTAACAGATAGGTATAGGAAACCCTTATGAAGATTAAAAGACCACTTAATTCTCCATCACATAGAGCAACAAGATACAGGGTGTTTTATTTAAAAAATTGACTTTTGGGCAGTTGAAGTTAGTCAGATTTAGCCAAACATTTTGAACGCCCTGTAAATAATGAGATGTCAAATTACACATAATTTAAAAACTTAACAGTCCTCCTAAGTATAGCCCAAATTTTGTTACTATAACTTTCTTTTTCAATCATTGACAAGCGTTTGAAAACAATACTACAAAACCAATTTTTCTCGAAAAATGAGAATATCTCAAAAACTATTGATTTTTCATATAGGTTGTGCTACATGAAAGTAACTCAGATTTTAGCGTAGAATCCAAATATACAAAAAAATATATCATTCCATTTAAAATAAGAAAATTGGTAGTTACTTCCGATAACCGGAAGTGCTAGAAGAGCTGAAATATATTAATTAAATAGAACTTTTCGAGCAATTTCCTATTCCAAATTTTTAAACAAATATTTCAACGGGAAGTCCATAAACTTCTAATGAACGGGTTAGCTGAATTACCCTGTATATTGTCAAGCAACCGATTACTAAACAAAGAAAAACCACTTAAAATTAGGTAGATACTATTGTTAAGCTAAGCCATTGTCCAGGTAATTACAATAAATCCTTTCATAGAATTTTTAGGTATAAATAGTAAAATTTTTAATTTAGGGATAAAGGGAAATTCCACAACTTTTGTAATTTGTAACGACATTGTAAATTTAGGCACTGACCATATATTATATTTATTATGTAATAAATAATAATTTTCATTCAAAATACATATGTTTCACTCAATTAAATTAAATCCTCTTTTTAGCGGACACCTCTTATTGAGAGGTTTTACTGTACTGATCTTCTGAGCACCATACATATAACTTACATCACAATACAATATTTAAAATGTACCATACGATTGAATAAATAAATAATCACAGCTAAATAATATTTTAGGATGTATTGAACTTCCAAAATGGCCTTCAAACAGTACCCAGCTTCTTCAAAGCATCAATCCTCAAAGTGTCCCTGCTCATAAATATCACTTTAACGATTCTGATTCAAAAACATTAGGCCTACGCTGAAGTCATCACATCGATCAATTATTTTATTTAATTCCACGATACGAAAACATAATAATCTCAACAAACGTATAACGTTATCAAGAATCTCTCAAATTAAATAGTTTAGAAATACCACCTTTTGTGTTATAGCTTTTAAACAATCATTTATCGAGCTACATAGGTTTTGCAACGCATCTATAATCGCTTATATTAGGACTATAATAAATGAAAATACATATACCCAACTTTTTTGCGCAAAATCTCGTGTGGTCCCATTAAAAACATTAACAATAACACGAGTTGAGCTTTGTGGAGCTCTACTGTTAGCAAAACTATTTCAGAAAGTTGTGAACTTTCTTAAGATTCAATTTGATGATATCAAGCTCCAACATTGAGACTATTGAAAGTATTTATACAGATCCGTATTAGTGTGGTAAAATAAGACGGTATCTTTATTCCATTAAATTTTTAATCTCAAAATACTAATATTATTCAAAAAATCTTAATACTCCAATTGTCCCAAAATGTTACTATTTAAATTTCTCTAAATGCCAGTGCTAAAAATAAAACCCTGGCTTATAATTGTGTTTATAGCATTCCAGGTACTCGTAGAAGTTTACACTATAATACGTTCAGCGAACACATGGAGTTAAACCACTCCTTTATTAATTTGTGATAATTTGTATCAATAAATGCAGAGACTACTTACACTATGTAAATTCATATAAACGCGAATATTAAAAAATAATTTATTTATACGTTATAAAATATTGAAAAATAATGCTTTGTAAATAGAATAGAAACGAGAGCAAACTACTAACAAGATAATAACCAAAACCTTTGTGAAAACTAAAATGTCGAACAACTCAGAAATCATGTCAGTTGGTTGTAATACTAACGCGGATTTATAGGGAGTGGTTTAACTCCATGAGTTCGCTGGAACGTATTGACCGGAATGTTACTGTGAATGGTGATCGTTATTACGCCATGATAACATAGTATATGATACCTAAAATTGGAACTCGTGATCTCGACGAAATTTGGTTCATACAGCACTTGAAATTATGGCTTTACTGTGAGAACAATTCGGTGAACACATCATTTCACGCTTTGGACCAGTGAATTGGCCGGCTAGATCATGTGACATAACACCTCCTGCCTTTTTTCCTTAGAGCTATGTAAACTCTAAAGTATACATAGATAAGCTTTTATTATGCAACAATCTTCAATTATAAAACTCAACATACCAAACTGGCTACCCAATTTGTTTACTCAAGTAGCTTAGACAACGTTTTTGTTTTGGCCACCCTGCGTTTATTGTTTACTACTACCAAATGATTTAACATTTAAATAATTTCTAATCTCCATATTCTTGTTTCTTGAATATGCTACTTAAGCGGTGACGTCATTTTAAACAAATCTTGCACCCCATTTGGTGGGTCATTGACTAATTGACCTAGTTAAAAAGCCATCACTGACTACTACGAATAGGTTAATGTTGCAGCGCCGAAACAAAAACCTCACCATTTTGATTAACAATTTTAGTTTCATTTTATGCCTTTTTGATAATCTGTGTAAACAACTGATATTAGTTTAACTTATGCGTTTTCAATGAGCGTGATAAATTCTCTAGATAACATGAATCTACTTCACGTTGTAATTACTGAGGAATATGTGTATTGAGTATGATGAAATATAAATAAACTAGAACGATAATGAAAGTAAAATTATTTGAGAAACATCTGGTAATATTTATAATGAGTCTTATGAATATATACATTTGTTCTTTGATTCATCAATTTGTATATGTTTTATTTATTCAATATTTTTGCTCATGTTGTAAAGTTCTTTGACGGATGAGTGGCGGCCGTATACTCTACACAAACTGAAATCCAAGTATATTAAAGAAATAAAAAATAAGTAACATATAATCTATATATCGTCGCGTTGGAATAACAAGGTTCTATCTGCAGTTTTTACTAAAATACAGTTTTCAATGTAAAATGGTTCTATCTGTTTTATTCCACATCATTTTAGTAACACTAACGCGATCTGTTGATCATAACTGAAATAGCACTATAACCGAGTTCTATCTGCTACCTTTGAATCACGATTTTGATATAACAAAGTTCCATCTTCAATTAAACATTACTTTAATGTAACATGGTTCTATCTGGATGCAGATGGAACTGTGTTATCTAAGTTGTTATTAGACAATAACCTAAAATTGTAGTGTGATATTTTATGCACCTGTTGAATGTAAGGCGTGTTTAATATAAAAAGTGTTGACAAAGATTTATATACTGCGCCAATTTTCTCACAATCCATAGTATGGAATCGCGAGCATCGAAGATAATCAAAATGGGTAAGCTCAGTTAAGCAATCTGCTGATTTTTGTTTGCAATGAAAATGTTCGCGTTTTTTAGCAATGGCTTGTATGGATGTTAATGTACATAAAGAATATGGTACTCGAGGATCACAAGTTTTGAATTGGGATGTATCTACTTCTAACTTAATTCCTGCACAAGAAGAATGTAAACAAGATATTCAGAAGTAAGTTACTTTAATTAAAATATAGCTTTACATTAATAATCCTTCTTGACTTGCTTTATAGCTTCTTATAGTTATAGGTATATTCACACTAATGTTGGTGTTGTTTTCTAGTGTAGTCCAAACAGAAGTTTGCAATCAAGATTCGACAGTATCCTGTCAAAGCAATATTATTTTTGAAAAAAATAGAACTGCAACAAATGTGCAAACAATTGAAATTCTTGACGATTTAGGAAATGTCATAAATACCATTGATGACCTTAATGTTACAACACAGAAAGAGTTAGAAGAGCAACATCTTTTGTAACATTAACGCAGAATGATGTAGAATACCAAGCACAGAAACCAACAGAAACAAGCAAATTGAAACCACGAAAGCGTAAAGTGAATTCAAGCGAATGGAAAATTAATGTACGGAAAAGAAAATGTCAGTCAGGTGAAGAATATGTAAATGTGAGAGGAAAAGTGGTAAAGGCAAGAAGAGTACAAAACAAAAAAATTGCTTGCAGAATTGTAAATTTAATTGTGCAAAACAAATATCAGAAGATGAAAGGCAAGAAGTTTTCCAGTCTTACTGGTCTTTAACACAAAACGAAAAATATGTATTTTTAAAGAACACAACAAAAAACTAATAAAGGGCCGAAAAACAACTGGCAACAACGATTCCCGAAGATGTTATTCATTTACGTATTTTCTACAAGTTAAGGGAGAAGACATTCGCGTATGCAAAGCATACTTTTAGGTACCCTCAATATATCACAAAAACCTATTTACACTGCTCACCTAGAAGTTAATCAAATCAAAAGGATAATAGAGGAAAACAAAGTAAAGCAAGCGCAAAAAAGAAGAAATAAAGTCTCATATAAATCGTTTCCCTGTTATAGACTCCCATTATTGCAGACGTACCACTAAACGAAAATACTTGGAAGCAAATTTAAGTGTAGTGAAAATGTATGACCTATATACCAAGTGGTGCAACGATAACGATATTTCCCCGCCAAACTATCGTATTATCGCTACATTTTACTACCGAATTCAATTATGGATTCCATGTTCCAAAAAGGACAGATGCATAAAATGTGAATCGTTTAAAATTAAAAACAGGAAAACGTCGTAACATCTAAAGAAACAGATTACCAAGAACACATTGAACTTAAAAACCAAATGAGAATCGAAAGGACCAAGGACCGAGAGAGTAAAGTTCCCACATTATGTTTTGATCTAGAGAACGTAATCACATGTCCTCGTACTGAAGTCGGGAATTTTTTATTTTCAAAAATTAAATATTTACAACTTGACTGGTCATCTTTCAACCACTAAGCAAATCTATTGTGCTATTTGGACTGAGGCCAAACAAGGTAGGAGTGGAAATATTTTAGCTAGCGCATTCAGAAAATTTTAGATCAAGTTTTAAATGAGAACAATATCACCGATTTGATTACGTGGAGCGACTCCTGTGTTTCTCAAAATCGAAACTCTTTTATCTCATTTGCTGTTATTGATGCAATGAGACATCATCCTGAGGTAAATAGTGTCACTATGAAGTATTCTGTCCCTGGGCACGGAGCTATTCAAGAAGTTGACAATGCGCATAGCAATATTGAAAGATACATGAATAAAACAGAGTTTTATTCGCCTTTGAGCTTTATAAAAAATTTAAAATCGGTGAATACAAAGAAACCATACTGTATTTTACAAATGAGGGACGAAGACTTCATTGATTATGAGGCGTGTTCCAAAAACTTTCATTTAATAAAATCCCGTTTTCTAAGGTGGCATCTTTGAAGTTTACTCAAAGTTTTTCGGAAATTGAATACAAATTAAGTCATGCTGACGAATGCTTTAAAAAGGAAATCTTAAAGCCTGACAGGACTTCTACACGGCGAAATCAAAGCCCGGGAAATACAACAGTATCAAAATCACTTATATTGACATTGAAACCAAAAGTTTTAACTTCAAAAATACTATTTCAGAAGATAAAATTAAGGCTATTAAGAAAATGATGGCTGGTTGTATGCCAGACTTGGACAAAAAGTATTTTTCAGCATTTTAAAATACCCTTAAATAAAAGGTTTATACTTATATAATTTTTTAAATCCGATTTTTCAATAAAGTATTTTTGTTAACAATAAAACCTTTGCATAACCATAACTGACGTCTTATTTGGTCCTTGTTTTTTTTAAGTTGAGAGCTTAGAAGCTCTGAAATAATAATACAAAGGTTTATCTGTCACATAGAACCTTGTTAAATAAACTCATAAACGTTAAGGTAGATAACAAAGTTGTATCTGTTTGTGCCTATATTAAAATTTAGAATATTGGTTACTCCAGATTACTGTTTTGTAATTCCTTTTATGAAAGTGTATTATTCTTTCAATTTGTGCAAAATCAGCTTTTGATTTGAGGCTATAATAACAAAACAAATTAAAATTAAATATTTGACAAATGATATCTTAAAATGGCATCGGAGCCAGATAGAACTTTATTATCCTAATGCGACGATATAGTATTTTCGCTGTAGCTTTGCGGTTAAGTGATTAGCGCTTAATTTCAGAAATCACATACTCTTATAGTGTTGTCCTCTTCTAACATTTTATAGTATACCTACCTAAAATATTGGGCATGTCTAATCGCCTCGAGCAATAAACAGGTAAACAACACCATTAAGTATTGTTTGGTGACAATGGAATAATGAGCTCTCTTTTGTTCAAATGTAAACTTTTAAATAAGAAGTCAGGGGTTCTAAACCATTTATTTTTATAATTGTTACATTATATTGATATCTCCTCATTACCACATTCATCGTCATTTTCACTATCACTGTCTTCGTTCTCGCTGTCAGTTTCATCATCTTCTGCTAAGTTTATTACAATATTATTTACTACACAATGCTTCCTAATATTTTGAAGCTTTTGCCAATAATCCATAATTAAGTTTTCGGTTTTAGTAACCGTATTAGACCATATTTCCGGTGTTACTTGCTGCTGGGCCAGTTTCCATTTCCATTCCAATTTTATTACGAACATTTGAGATTGAGAGTTTAAAACTTCACCGGGCATTTTTTTGAGATAAACACTTAAACACACGTAATCAATAAAGAAGAACGTTCTTGCAACGAGTGGCCGAAGCGACGTCTAATTGCTTTATTTATTCTAATAATAACAATAACAAGCTCATTAGTGATAAGGAAAATGAAAATAACATTCCTAGCCAATTGCAATTTTAATGACGAATACCTATGTAGAAATTTTAAGTACCACTGACTTTCACAAATATTGAAGCATACAGTTTGCAAGTGGAAATCCCTAATCACTTAACCGCAAAGCTACAGCGAAAATACTATAGTATAAATGTAAAGAAAGTTTGTTTATTATTCCCTCATCGGGAGTAGAAAGAACATTACAAAAATATTCTGCCTGTTTATCGTTTACCGGTTTGTTACCTACCAATTTGTTTTGAGTTTCAATTCAATTTGCATAAAATCTTTAAATTATGTGTACGGCAAGATGGCGGAGAGTTAATTATTTTGTCCCAATACTACGATCAGACAGTGAGTAACGATTTAATTAAACTAATGTATGGCGATTTTTTAAAATGCTTTTTAAATTTGGTTCCACTTCTGTGAAGCTCATCATAATCTAGAGTGGGCGATAGCAAACAACATTAGACCCGAATTGGAAGACTCATACTCACAATGATCTAGCAAGAATGGCAAAAGCTAAGTTCTTATAGAAAAATCTGAAAAGAAACATGGAGGTATTCCAAACCAGTAGGAGTTTGTTTCCAAAATCTTGCATCAATCTGTCACAAGAGATATGAAGGGGGCAAAAAATGATTCAACAAAAAAAAACCCACAAAGGAAAACAGTCTATATTGCAACGTAAAATGCATGTTCCAACCCGTCGCAGGAAACAATTTGTGAATTTGAATGCAAAATAGAAATCATAAAAAGGAACATAAAATGTACCCTTACCTTTAGCACATGGGAGAAAACCTCCGCTCTATGAAAGCAAAAAGTTTTGTTACCTTAAACTGACTACGATGATAAACACGTAAGCTATTATGATATCACATCGAAAATATGAAAGTACTAAGAAGGCGTTTAGGAAATTAATGGACACAAATAATCAAATCCAATACAAAAATAGATAGAACTTCTTAAGTAAATCGAACATGCAAACTACTGTTCAAGAAATCAAAACGAAAAGAGGGAAGAGCAATCAGAAATAGTTACTCATTAAAGATCATTGTCAACCAAGCATCAGAAACATTACCAGGAATCACAATCAAAAAAATAAAACTAATTTTAATACAATTAAAATATCTACAAAGATTCTTTTCTGCACCTCATAGATAGTGGTGTGCGTTTGTTTAAAAAAAAACAAGAGTGCTTATTAGGAAATGTCCACTTTACGGCCGCAAGTAAATTTTTATAGACGAGTTTCCTATTTATTATGTTTTTAGGTTGTATAATTTTAAATTCACCGTTTGTTATCTAATTCACCGTTCTATTATTACTTCACGTGCCGGTTTCTAATTCACCACAGCATTTCAAAGGTACGAGATAATATTTTCTTATTTCTTTACTTAATTAACTTATTGGAATTTTACCCTCAAGTTTATGTATGATTTTTTACAAAACCTTATTTATAATTCCGAAGATCTGATAAGATTTTGGGCATGATCTATGTAGACAAAAGGGTTGTTACCCTACCCTATTTTTCGAATTTTTAAAATATTAAGAAAAATATTCATTTTACATTTTTTAGTTTCAAATAAAGTTGTTTATAATTTAATTATACACAACTTTTGTTTAAACAATTTTTTTTATCCGATAAGTAATTACTGAGGTATAACAATCACGTGACACTAATTATTGTAACAATATTTCCACCAATTTGAATTGTGCAAAATAAGTTGAAGGAGAAAAGTTGTTGGAAATTCTATTGTCTATAACTTCTATTTAAAACATTTTTTGTAAAACGCAATTTCATTTTCGCTTTGTAAGAGAGAGAATTTTCAACTCGGCGTACGGAACTAAGGTGCGCGATTCTCCGTTTTGTCCGTCGTACTCTCGTAGGTAGCGTTCATTTAACGACTTAGTAGTTAGATTTTTTTAACTATTGTTGGACGATATTAAAATGTTTACTTCGATTTTACAAATTGTTTCGCCAGGCACCTTCTCTTAATAAATGTGAATTTATAAATAAAATGTCAGGAAAACCGTCGTATAGATTTTTATAAAACTTGCATATGAGTTTTATATATAACTAGCTGCCCCGGCGCGCTTTGCTACGCCAAATAAAAGAATTGTTATCAGTTATTTGTTAGATTTGTTAGATATTCAATCAACGTCTCATTCATCTGATTTTAACCCATTTCCTCCCAAAGAGAAGCGAAAAAGCATCACTGATTTTCAAAAAATCCGAAAGTATGCGTCCGATCGCATATTTTTTGTTGGAAAGGTAGTACATCTTTTGGCTACCATTGCTCCATACATTTCGACCTCCTCAGAAACATGCACATCCACTGTGTGAGGAAAAAGCGGCTAAAAGTGGAAATTTTTGCGATTTTTGCGATTTTCGCGGAAACCGCGAGGGCAATCGCGAAATCAAACGATCGTGACCTATTCTGGATTGACCTGAAGAAGTGTGTAAAATTTCGTTCCAATCGGACTAGCGGTTTAGGAGGAGATCGTGGACAAACAAACAAACACACATTCATTTTTATATATTAGATATATATTAGATAGTGTAGATCTGATTAGATTTTGGGCATAATCTATCAAGCCGAAAGGGTCATTAAACTAGAAAAACTTTGGAAATCTTAGAAGATTTACAAAATATTTATTTTACACATTTTTCATTTTTTTTTTACAACATATCAAACTTTCCATTTGTTCTTTTGACGTTATTAGTAAAGGGCGATGTGGAGTTCTACGGTAAACGTTTGTTTAAAATTCAAAATTTGACTATGCATGTTACAAGTATAAATAACACAAACTGGAAGGAGAGACAAAAAAGATGAAAAACTGCTGAGCGTTCAAGGTAGAACAAAACAGACAAGAATGGGAGACGCAACAGTGTACGCAAAAGGGATGGCTAATAATAGTGATGATGACTATAATCACATTTGTTCCATGGTTCTTTACTTTTCTTATACATTTCATTTACCAAATTACTTGAATTATTACTACTTATTGGGTTGGTAATACATTATATTGTATTATTAGTATCCCAAACGAAAACTATTCTGAAAAATCAATAAAAAAAAATTAGGGTAAGCTGTAAAAGTGAATTGTTATGATCGAGAACTTTAGCCACATCCACAGAATGACATGCATAAATCGTTTGTAATTTAACATTTTATTGTAAACTAAATTGAAACTGAACTAAAAAAAATTTATTTTAGACGGCTTGTCACGAAAGTGACACATATCAAAGTAGCAACCTGAGATCGAAACTTCAATATATCACTGACCAGTGTGGAAATAATTCATATCATTCTAGGTGCATAATATGAATTCGGCCAATGGATGAAGTCCTATTCCGATCGTCAATTTTCTAGTTTTATAATTTATACACAAATTTGGATTATTAGGATTTAAATAATTGTGCACAATTATTATTTGAATAAAATCTTTATTAATAGAACTACGAGAAGAAAGTTACATTATTAAATGTGCAGTTATTGAAATGTATTACTTTTTTATTTGAATTTTCAAACATTTTGCCAAATTTGATGATTTGACAATTGTTGAAGAAGTTGTCATGATGGATGATTCTGCTTCATTGTTCAAGTTATCAGTAATTGGATTAGTTTTTGACGAGGTTTCTGACGAAATTTCTGACGAATTTTGAACGCCCGAAGTGATTGTTTTAGCAACTTTCATTTTGTGCCCAATAGACTCTGCTATGTAACCTTCCGCCACTGATGAAGAATCCCATCCACCGTGGTGTTTCAGGTCTTCAATCGTAGCACCAGCATCCACAAAAATGGTGGACATACAGTGGCTCGTGTAAGATGCGGGTTCCTCTAAACCAAGGTAGGTAGCAATCAATTTTGGGATGCTACCTATCTTGTTCATTCCAACGGGCTGTTTAGTGCATTTGGCTTGCTAATAATTCAAAAAAAAGCGACGTTTAGACGTATTTGGTGGTCGAAGAGCAGCATATTTGCGATAGATACCGTAAAACTCGTCAACTATCGTGAAAACACGATTCTTTTTATTTTTGGTGTCACCTAATTTTACAGTTACGGCCGAACCGACATCAGTTAAATCGTCAATTTTTTAATGGACCAATTTGTTCCTTCGCATGGCTCCACTAATTCCGAACACCAAAATTACCTAAAATTGAAACTTCAATTGATGAAGGGTTTTTGTTTATAGGGATGTACTTACTTTCTGTAACAAATATTTGCCGTCTGGCGCTTCTTTTATGAATTTATTAACTTCTTCAGCAGTTAAAGTTCTCGATTTTTTGGTTTGTATCCTTGCGACATTCTTTTCAGAAAGGTTTTCAATTTAGGATATTGACTAATATTAGTATTCTGGTAAACAATAAGCGTGCTTCTTATCATAGAAAATTACGTCCATAATGTGCTTGGGGCAATTTTTTTCGACAGCTCTCCAAAATACGCAAGCAGGACGTTTGCGAAAACGAAGAATTTACCCTGTTTTGCTTTTGCCACTCCATAAACTTGCTATAAGCTTCCTCATAGCGTTGCCGGGATTTAGGGGCTGGTTTCATTTGCTGCTTCCAAAATACTATCTTCATCATTATCCATATTTCAGAGTTTACAGATCACTATCAATATTTTATCATTTACAATTTAGTGGAGGTATCACACTTTTTAGAAATCCATAAATTCACAGCGAGATTAAGAAACAATTTAAAATAATAAACAACATGACCATAGCAACGGTTTAAGGTATCCAGATTATAGAGGAATTTGTCTTCGATGGAAGTGGAAATTAATAATTAGTTTCAGTTATGTTGTTCAAACAGTCTAAAAAATAACTCGTGCGAAAGTGCAAATATTTGCTACTTTTGACACTCGGTAGGAAAATAACTATTACGATATTCCTACACAGGTGTGGGCTTTCGCTTTTTGTTGAGTAGTAAATACAATTTTTCTAAAATTTCAATTTTTTTACTAAGTAACAAATTTTAAGAATTTGACCAGAGTGTTCCTGAAAAAATTTAACTTTTGTTTTTTTTTTTATAGTCCAAAAGACTTCAGGTTTTAACCTATTTTTTAATTTGTTGATATTTTGAAGTTTCTAGAGCTACTAATTTAAATAATTTATTTATAATTAATTTTATATAAATCTTATCGTTACATTCAATTTTATATAGTACATGTACTCACATTAAAATATTCTGCAATTAAAAATCTATGAGTAATTCTTAATTGATTTTTATCATAATTCTAATAAGAAGCTATAAAGTAGTCAAGTAAGTAAGTTCGATAGGTTACAATAAAAATTGTTTATTTGCTATCATGACCGTTGTATTGTAAAACTAGATCTAAGAAACTGAATAATTGTTTTACTTAATTGGCATCGCCTACATTTTAATATTTTAAATTTCAAATTCAATTCTATTGTATTAAATCAAATGACATATATTATTTTTAGATAATTGTTATGCACATACTAAAATAATATTCAATTTATTATAATGTAAATATTGTTGTATTTTTGCAAACATCAATAATTATGAAAGAATTGTAATGAATACATCCATCTGGAAAAAAAATTACCTACATTAGCTTCGATCGTTTCTAAATTAAAACTTCTTTACACTATTTGGCAATAATGTAACTTTAATTATCTTTTTTATTGACGACATATGACTTTCGCCATTTTGGGTAAACTTTGCGTTGTCTTACGGAAACTAAATATTGCAATAAAATTGAGGGAATGTTATCAAAAGGATTTATTAGTTGTGACAAATATGTTTCATACAATTTTAGATTTAGTTTAAATCTCCTAATTTTATCCCAACCAAGGATGAATAGCGTACTACAAAGTATCTATTTCGACACTCTATTTAGCATAGCGCATTACAAAATACCTACTGAATCGAAATAGAAAAAAAAATGTTTGTAAAGTTAATTAATAAGAAAAGTAATATCTGATAAGAAATCGTATTTATTATTAAGTTTATTTAATGGAAAAACCAATATAAACACTTTGAAAGTTTCTATTACCTACAACAATATCTACGAACTCTATGAATTAATTATTTTATTCAAATTGCAATAATTTACTCAACTTTAATTAATTCTTATTATTTCTTGTTACTTTGACAGCGGCAAAAGTTTTGCAGCGATTAATATCTTCTTACAAAAGTCACCGATTTTGGTACCATTACTAAACCGTTTCACAGAATTCAACGGTTGAAACAGTTTTTAGATATTTCCAGTGGTTCTGTGTCACAAGTGCATTCGTAACCTTAAAACGAATTGTGGTTCAACCCTTTGTCTCAAAATTTGAATATTTTTGGAGTGTCGCATAGTCTACTGATTATGAAATCTGAAGATGTTCCCTACTTATGCAACGATCCTAAGAAGAAATATGAAGATTTGGGCCATTGTCCTTTATGTTTAAATTCGTACCACTTGTCTTGTGCTGGAATCAATACTGTGATTGAATGCCTATACCAATCTTTCGAAGAGTGGTTGTGTAAAGTTAGTTGAAATGACAATCTCTTCGAGCTTCAATCCACACGTAATGACGTACCTAAAATCAAATGCTTATTTTGTCCTTCAAATTCTAAAAAGCTTTGCAAAGAGATCCGCTGGTTAAAATTGCATTGTAGAAAGGCTATCATCATAGGATATCGAAGTTGATGGAACTATTCTCTCAAGTCTCTCCTGGACCTGTAGATGGTCAAGACCTTTATAAAAAGTTGAACTGAGACTCGGATTCTAAAGAGGATAGCTAGAGGTGCTTTATAACGGCTGTTCATAAATTATCCACTCTGATCAATGTATTAGTCTGTAATAATTTCCAATTTTGGAAGGATCTGTCCTTTTTCGCATTTTATGCTTTGAGGGTTCCTTCAAAAATCTAAATCCTTGACTTGGAAAGTAATGTTAAGATTTTCAGACGTTCAACTGAACCTTTACATCACAATCTAATTCGTAGAATTGAATTAAAGGTTTCAGACAGAGACACAAGAGGAAACTGTTAAATTAGCAAGTTTTCATGAACTTTCACTAATAGATAAGGAAACTTTAATCAGATTAAAACAAAACCAACCATTTCCATCAAGAATCTTAGAATTCTCGTCATCACTGAGTCCCCATTCGGATTATTTTATTATAACTTGCTCAATGGTTATACAATCAACTCTTTTTAAAAGATGTGTACGTGCTTATTGCATTGCGTCATTGTTTTGTATAACAATAGCGGTTAGTAAAAAATAACCTAATATGTTATTGGGTCCTTTGTTTACGTTTCTAAATCATCTAGTATCCAGTTTATTTTATTAAACGTACGAGCCCCGTCCCATCTAAATTGGCCCATTGTAAAAAAATACGAAATTTTGTTAATTCACAAAAAAGAACAATGCTAATGCTACAATTCAATTATTTTAACAAAATATCAACCGAAAAAAACTTAAAACTTCATTACATTTCAGTATTTATATAAAGTTAAATTTAATTTTAATATAAAATAAAATTACGAAATTTTTACTTCTTTCATAAATTTTTATAATATTTCTTTAAGAACCTTTGAATATGTGAAATAATCAAATGGCTACGCGTTTGCTAAACAAAAGTGAGTTTGTTTTGTTTACAATTAGTAAAAATACATCGTAGTAAGGTTGTTGATGAAAAAGTCCGCACAATTGTTATCAATTTATTTAAAGAGGAAAATAAAATGCAGAAATTGGGAATATAGTTAGTTTATCAAAGTTTACTGTTAGAAATATTGTTCGAGGTTATAAAACAACCGGTACAATTGCTACGAAACCTCGGAATGTGCCAAAATTTAAAATATCAGATGCTGATAGACGGACTTTGAAGAGGATTATTAGAAAAACAGCCGTTCGAACTACGGTGAATTATTTGTTCTTTGGAGCGATGCTGTGGGGCGAAGTATTTCAAAGATCTTCACAAGTAATTTTTTCCAACAAATCCAAAAACAAGTTTTCTGTAATTTTACTAACTTTTTTTTAGGTAAAAGAAAAAACACTCCTAACATTAAAACAAAAGAAAAAACGACTAAAGTGGGCTAAATCTCACATTAATTGGACTATTGATGAATGGACTAGTGTCCATTGGAGTGATGAGTGCCGTTTTGAAGTTTGTGTTGGGGACAATCAAAGCAGAGTTATTCGTCAAAAAAATAAAGCGTTCAATTCAGATTGTTTGAAAAAGAAAGTAAAATTTCCTGCTTCAGTTATGGTGTGGGGTTCAATGTCTGCTAAAGGTGTTGGAAAACTTTACTTCATTGATGGAATTGTAAACACCGATAAATATTTAGAGATTTTAAGAAAATCGTTGCTTCCAACAATGTCAGATGCATTGTAAAATAATCATAATTTTGTGGTTTGCCATACATCAAAAAAATTTTAAAATGGCTTTTTGATCATAATATTCCACTTTTGGAGTGGGTAGCAAGCAATCTCGACTTGTCACCAATAGAAACTCTTTGACACATAATAAAAAAAGATTACGAATACAGCCAGCTAGAAACGTAGTCCTATTAAAAAACAAACTTTAAAATATTTGGGATACTTTCACTCCAGATGAGTGTCAAAACTTAGTAAGTACGTTACCCAAAAGAATTCAAACTGTAATTAAAAATAAAAGTGACGTCATTTTTGGATCTTGTATGTTTTCCTTGCTTTTGATAACTTATATGTAATTTAAAGTTTAATATTGCAATAAAATGATTTACATTGTTTAAAATGGTGTTTTTAGTGATAATAAAAATAAACATTTAAATTAAATTCATTGTGAATTAGCATGATGTTATTTAGAAACAAAAATATTGGTGGGCTAATTGAGATGCGACGAGGCTCGTATTATATTTACAGAGATAGGTTTTATGTCTTTTGAATTGTTGTAAAATCAAAAAAGGCGAGTTTTGATTACCTTACTCACACAATTTAAGATACATGAAATCTTACCCCAAAAGGAAGAGATTATTCTTTCTAAATTTATAAAAAGTAGACAATCTTTAAATGTAAATCACCCAGCTCCCCCCAAAAAAGGGTTTTCATGTGGCGATTTGAGCTGGTTTTGTGTTAAAGAAAGTATTGCTAACATACATTTTAGCGGGTTAATTTGAAAAATTGAATTAAAGAAGTAAACTACTAAGTGTCCCGGACCAACAAAGCTAAAGGCCACCGTGGCAATATGTCTACCAAAGCTTTAGGTGTAAAAGATAATCTACTTTTAGATACATACCAAAATAGTTGTTAATGATCCCAATAAATGATTAGTGCATCACCAAACATCGGAAACAGACTATCATCATGTCACAGGAGCTCATGTTAGTTCACATGCTATCACGCAAAATCACGGCACGTCCAAAATATCTGCAACACAATTTATGACTGTTTATCAATAGCTTTACAAGTACACTTCAGTCACCTCATGCAGGTCACGACAAGTTACGCGCGATATCAAAATTCTTCTGCATATTTACATATTCTACACACGTGATAGCACCGTTCAAGACTCTGGTGGAAGTGTTTTTAGTGCAAAGGGTAAAATTTTCCAGCACCTTGAAAACCAGAGAAGATAGGTATAAGGAACCATTATACCATTCGAAAGAGAACAAAATTATTCATCGAGTTGTGCAATAATATACAGGGTGTTCTATTAAAAATAAATAAGTTATGATGGTGTGAACTTGATTAAATTCGGCACTACATTTCTACCACTCTGTATGAAATTAAGTAATTTCATGAAATCATGGGAAGGAAGCTAATAGTTTCAGTTGTGTCTTCTATAGATTTTATCTCTTCAACTTTATTATTGTAACATACATATCTCTTTAAATTAGGAAGTGTTTTTTAAATTTTTCTTGAAAAAAATTAAATATCTCAAAAACGGCTAACTTTAAAAATAGGAAACCTTAATAAAAGTTTATCTAAAAATTAACGTGTAATCCAAAATTGTAATAATATACAGGGTGTTCGATTTAAAATAACGAAGATGATGTCAACTTCCGGTACAACCGAAAGCGTTAGGTAAACGCCATTATTTTAGTTAAAAAGAACATGCCCGAAAACGCCTAAAACCAAATTTTCAAAATTCAAATCAAAATAGTCTGTGAAATATGTCTAATGTCTCGTCACCGTGGGACACCCTATATATTTGCTTAATTTTGCTGTAAATTTCTTCCATATTTCTGTTGTTGGTTCAGGCATTACAATCGGCCCAAGTTTATCCAAATGGCATCACAAACAACCTAATTTGTAGCTAACGCCTATACTTCTAAATTAATTCAGTAGGTTGTAATCAATTACAATTACAACGCTCTTATAGCGTACACTATTTTTTAAAAGTTTTTGGAGGCAACTTACTTATAAAAATTAATTAATATCATTTTGTTATTTTAGCGGATAAACCCAAACAATTGTGGGAGAAGTCTAGAAAGTATTACAACATTACAAGGAATAAGTGACTTGCCACAAAAACTGGCCAAACATATTCCCGCATGAAAGTATGAGAACCAAATGTCTTTCCTTCTTTCTGTTTATAAAATTGAAATATCTCTTATTTTCAATAACATGCAGCAATTTAGTCGATGTCGAACTTGATGCGGATGCCGGACCCGTAGAAAATGCGGACAGAGAGGTGTCCCACGGTGATGAAGATACCTTCGAAGACACTTTAAAAAGAAAAGCTTCAGCTGCTGGAGATAAACAAGAGTCGTCACAGGTAAAAATATAAAGAAAATACTCAGCAAAATAAAAATAGCACACTTTAGTAAAAAAGCGAAAACAGTGGAACAAACTGCTGCACATAATGCAAGAGAATACAAATCTAAGAAAAAACAAGTATGAAAACCAATCAGAAAATAGGCAGAAGCACAGAAATATTCGCCCTTAGAGAATTTGGACGATATTGACTGGATTACCTAAGCATGGCTAAGATGATAAAAAAAGCCAAAATATGAACAAACGTCTGTCAAGTTAGCGGTATACAATGGCTTTCTCCAAGCGGAACAATGGAGTTTAGAAACAGAATCGTACTCTCCACGGAATATGCGTTCAACCTCATCATTTTCAATTCAGTCAGCTTATTCAAGTCTTGAAGATGAACGAAGACAAATTCTCATAGAATTTTCATCTATTAATGATTCAAACTATTTGCTTCAATAAACTGAAATTATGAAAAATGGTTTTTCACTTACCTTAAACACACAGTTAATCTCTCTTCGGTACTCATCGGTTTTAGAAATTGAGTATTTTGCTTTCTAATGTCTTCTTTAATTAGCCGGTGCAAAAATCAAATTCATCTTTGGTGATTTGCTCCATTAATTCTTGAACTAATCTATGATACTCTCGCAGTTTTCCCTGCTTTAAGTGGACCCATTTACTTTTGGTTTTTTGTGAACTAACAGAAATGCAGTTTTACTTTGCAATTCTTCTTCAAAATCCGATGAACTCGTCGAGATACAAGATTCCCTTGCCATCTTGTGACAAACACAAAATACGTAATAAAAATGATCTGCAGTGTCGGCAATCTGTTTCTAAGCCGTTTTAGGATGTGCTATTATGCCGACGTTACAACACGTAATCGGACGAGACGTGTCAATAGTCTGTTTCAACCATTACTGTAGTAATTGTAGGTGCAACCACACTCTTAAGAATTTATATCTCTTGCGTCTGATAACACAGTGCTTTCCACTCACCATATACAGTGTGTCCAGTTCAAAATGAACTACATGGAGATAACGGAAACCGTTGAATATACAATGTCGGTCAAATGGAATAAAAGTGGCGTACTTGTATCTGGGTTTACCATAGTCAAATTTTATTTTTCTTATTGGCGCGCCAAAAAGAGTAGGCTTAGACATTTTTTATTACATTTTTCGGAATGGCCACAACCTCTTACACATATTCTGAAAATTTGATCAACGTGCATTTTATAATAAATGAAATATTTAGTCCAGTGCCTTTAGGAATTGACTCACCATTTTTGTATACATTATTTCTCTTACTCTCCATTTGAAAGGGTTTTCCTCAGTGAGTTTAACCCTAAGTTTGCGCAACCTTAAAACCAACTCCTTCGTCGCCTCTTAGATTTGGTATTTTTTTTCGGAATTTTTACATCTCGCGTTTTGATTATCGCACTGTCATAAACTTGGATTCGTTTTGAGTTATACTTTCAAAATGCTATATGACAAAAAACTGTGAAAAAAGACCATTAAAGTGCAGAACGGCTTAAAGTTTTTTTCTTTTTCCAGTCCACCTGACGCTTTTTTGTAACAGAACTTTATTAAAGATAAAGTATTTCAAATATCTACAAAAAAATCTCCCATACAACCACTTCTCGTCTCTCAATCGACGCGCAAATTTGTTTGGGTGTGGGTTTGAAAAAAACTATGAAGAGCGTGTGCGCTCGACGCAGCATTTCATCGTAATACAACATGTCCTGGGTTCATTTATTAAAATAAACGATTGTTATGCATGATACATTGTCTAAATATACCTATTTGTTCAATAAAGATTTTGTTGGAGTGGATTTTTAATTAAAAAAATAAACATTTTGATGGGTATAATGATGATTTTATTCTTTCTAAATATTATTTAATTACATTATTGCTATTTATTACTAATTTATTGGTACAGTAAGAAATTTCTTTTTAAACGCAGAACCGTGTTTTTATTGAAACAATTAATATTTCGACGGGTTTTACCTTTATGAAGAAATTTTTTCTGCTTTTTCCGAACTCAATTACGCACCACCCTTGATGTTGAGTTCAAGGAGCGTTTTTTTTATGTGGTTTCCCCGATAGACTTACTCCACAGTTTTACTTTTTTTAAGTGAATTATCACTCTACCATGATATTGATAGCCATCGTCATTTTCATTTTCACTTATTACAGGTGATTGGCTTGCTTTTCGTTTCAATGAAGCGGTTGATCTTGGTAAACGTACCATCGTTGTAAGTTCATCATCAACTTCGTCGTCTTTGTCATTCGAGTCCTCTCCATCCTCTTTCGAACTCGTGCAGGTTTCTCCTCAGCAAATCTTGTACAAAACAGAACATTTCAAACCTGCTTTCGACATCTACAAGCCATGCTACAGTTGATTGAACACCCACAGGATTCTGTCAGAACTTCGCGGCCGGAAAAAGAGTAGATGACCAAATGACAAAACGACGAAGTTGATGAGAAACTTCAACAATTGTACTTTTATCAGATCAACCGCTTCATTGAAAAAAACAAGTGAACCACCTGTGATAAGTGAGAATGAAGATGATGGCTATCAATATCATGAGAAAGTGAGAAATTCATAAAGAAAAAGTGAAAACTGTGGAAACAAAAAAACCACCGTGAACTTGCCTTTAAGGATGGTGCGAAAGTGAGTTTGGAAAACAAAAAAATGTTTATAAAGTTAAACTTGTCGAAATATAATTGTTTTAATATAAATACAGTTCTGCGTTTAAAATAGGACTTTTGTACCAATAAATTTATAACACATGAAGGTTTATACTGGATCTTCTGGGCACCATACCTAACACTTACTCAATACAATATTTAAACGAAACTCAGATTAAATAAATAAAAACAAATAGCATTAGTGTAATTGAATACTTTTAAAAGAGTAAATTGATCATTAAACCATCAAAATGTTTTAATTTTCCGTCGACCTCATTATAAAATTGAGTTTTACGCTCCCTGAATAATCATAAAGTAACACTTTTTAACTGTAATACTTTTCGTCCGCAAACACTTTTCGTCCGCAAAGTCTGTCAATGTCAATATTATTTCATGTCAAATTAAATAAGTCAAGTAACCAGTATGAAAACCCATTTTAAGAAAGGATGAATTTAGTGACTACATAGGATATTACAGTACTTTAGGTACATACGAAACATTTTAGATACGCAGAATATTGTTTGTTTACTTCCATTTATAACCTCAATTTCTCAATCCCACACAACTTTAGAACAAAAACAATTTGTTGTTCAAATTACAAGTAAAATGATTTAAGTGCTTTGAAATGATATAATAAATTGTTTTATAGTTTCTACAATGTAGCGAACATTAAGAGCTGGTTGTAATCTCACAATACTCGATACATTGTTTTCAATATGTAACACTTTAACTTCTTTAAAGTTATTCATTTATAAGGTAAGACAGAATTCATACGACTTAGAGATTGCTTTAGACAATTTTATTAGGTAACATTTTGATACAGAAGGGAGTTCCGATACAAAATTTTCACGATCATAAAATAAAAACTTACAGTAGAAGTGAGTTAATTATGGGTACCTTTCTATTACTGTATTTGATTGATGTAAATAAGTAATAATGCTAATGGAAAACACAAGAACAGTAATTACTTGAGAAAAATCATTTGAATATTGATTCTGTGGCAGGAAAAAACAAAATAGAATCATAAGGCCATCAACATTACTGGGTTCAAGATTTATTCTACACAAAAACAAGGTGATTTCACAGTTTCAATAAGCTGAAAGAAGATTATTACATTTTTGAAACATTTTCGAGGGTGAATCAAAAACTACGTTTGCATACTTCTTACGGTCAGGCAATATTTTTTGAATATAAAATGATTATAAGTCTGACACGGTACAAACTCAGTCTTATAACTATTATATGTCCAATTAGTAAGAATCGACTTTAATGTGTTTAATAGGAGAAACTTCATTACATCTTTCGATCATAAACAAATTAAAGAAATGCATTAATTTTGAGGTAGGCTTCCAACTATAACTACATTTTTAAATATACTTTAAAATAACACTACCTAAATGTAATTTTATTATTTTAATAAATTATAAAAAGTACATGTTTTACCTATACCTATCATAATCAAGTGCTTCTTCTAAAAATTATGTGATTGTTGTAAACAAATGCTTTATCGGTACACATATTCGAACGCGAAAAGCTTTTATTTCCTTTAAAAATTTTGACACAAATGTTACAATACTGAACGGTGAAGTGAACATTAGGTAAGTAAAACCAGAACAAACGTAAAATTTTTGTTTAAAATTACTAAACATTTTGTTTTCAGTAAACGGTAATAAATAGAAAATTAATTAATTTAAGGTCAACGGAAAAAATTAATATGTACCTCGGAAAAAGTGCTTTTCAATAACTCCCTGTTAGCTTAGCCTCGGCACCTCGGCCAGCAAATTCAGTTCGTACATAAAAGTGCACTTTTTTGTCCTGTACCATAAATAACTATTTTAAATAAAAACCACCCAACAAAATTTTTATTGTACACATTGGAATATTTATACAAAGTATAATGCATAACAACCGTTTATTTTAATAAATGAACAGGAGACAAGTCGTATTACGACGAAATGTTTTTGTCATATAACATTGTTAAAAATATAACTCAAAACGAATCCACAGACATTAAGTTTATGACTGTTCGATAGTTAAAACGCGAGATATGAAAATTCTAAAAAAAAACACTAAACCTAAGATGGCGGAGAAAGGGTTGGTTTTAAGGGTGCGAAAACTTAGGGTTAAACTCACCGAGGAAAGAAAACCCTTCGAATGAAGGAAAAGAAATAATGTATACAAAAAAAATTTTTAAATGCACGGACTTAAGGTTTTGCTAAAACACCGATTTAGTAGTTGCCCTATGAATGGTATTTTAACAGCGTACCTGTTTGAGAAGTTTGAATTAAATGAAATTTTTAAACATTTAAGTTGATTTTAACTCTCAGTTTTATTTATACATAATTATTTTTTTAAACTGACTACAAAAATTTTCGTATTTGCAGTATTTCAAAAACAGATTTAAATTCTGATAGATATTATCATAGGTATCAATTAATAAATAAATTCATTAATTTAATGATGCGAAATACTTCTTCGTTGTTAACATAGTAGTAATTCTCAACTTTACTTTTGTTTGTAAAAAAGGTATATATTTTATCAGTTACTGTGGACTTTTCATTCGAAAACATACAGCCGTCGTTAAAGTACACTTTCCTCTTACCACTCACGTACGAAGCGCTCTTAAAAAGAAAAAAAATCTTAAGTAATATTTTGTTATGTTATGTTTATTACTATTTACGGAATGTTCTTAAGTAAATATGTTATAGTATGACAACTATAGTTTTCAGACAAAAATCTCTAGGTTAAACACAAGAGAAGTTTGAAGCGAAACAATGAAGATTGTTTGATATAACTGTTTTGTAAAATGCATAACATTTTTGCAATATCAAACAAAAAAACAATTTCTAGTTGCCAAATCTATTAGATAGAAACCAAATATGAAGTTTCACATAAGTATTTGTTTATTAATATATTATCTAAAAAAAGTTGTACGAAAAAGTTACAGAACTGTCCATCCAATACAGACATTATTATTATGCTTTTCGACCAACTTATCAACAAAGTGAATTTTTCGTATTCAAAAACACTCGAGAAGTGTATGTTTTTTGGCTGATTTTATTATTGTCGGCTCTAGGGTGGCGCCATCTATCTATATTTTTTCAACTTTACATAACCATATTGACATTAAGTACAATGTAATATATTTTTCATGCTTCCGCCTATTGACAGTTTTGTAGGATTCAAAATCGGCTGGGAACATCAAATTCCCGACCTAGATCTCACAAAAGTGACATTTGGTAAAATTCCCAGAGAGCGGGGTGGCACCATTGTTACTTAATTTTCTCAAAGTTAACAAAACGGACACAAAAGAGAAAAGCATCCAATGCTTAATAAACAAATAAACGTTGATTTTATGGAATCCTCACGCAGATGTAATTGTAACGTTAATGTAAGTACCAATTAATACTTTTACATAAACCTCAACTAATGTGATTACTTTTAGGTTATGTGTTGTGGGTTGTGAAGAATTAATTTTGAAAATTTTTCAATGTTGATGTCTTTAATATTCAGAGTTGATTTTAAGATTAAAAATATGGACCAAAGAGTTGCAGAATTGTTTTTTTTTATTTCTCATCAAAATATGCAAGAAGAACATACTCGTTCTAAATGTTAGTGGTATTATTACTATCGCACAATTTCTTAAAATCTTCATACGCTTTCCAGTACCGAGTTACAGATTTTGATGGTAATAAATTATTAATCACTGTTTCCGCTGTATCTTTTAAGTGAGCTAGTGTTTTCATACTTTGTTTTCCATTAAATTCTTCACCACAAAGTGTCACTTTATTTAAATTTAAATTTGAAAATCAAGTAAATACCAACCAGAAAAAAATAAATCCTTAGAAATAAATTGTTGAACTAAATAACAATTTTATAAGTATTTTGAGATTTGTCGGCATAAAAAATTTAGTGAATTACACGTCCAGAAAATGTTTTGCGAGTGCTCGTGTTGCTCCGCCTCGGCTAGGCGCCTCGGCTACGCGCCTCGGCTACGCAATATTACTCACACTCGCAAAATATCCTTTTCTGGACTAGTGATCCAAATAACTATTTCAGTCCTCCGTCCATAATCACTGATTTAGCATTATTATAAAGCGGCCAGAAACACCCCTTTACTTGGCCGGCAAATAAGTTACTAAATGTTGGCAATATCACATTATACTCCTGACATTAAAATCAGTACAACAATTCTCATGCTGGAATACGTAAATAATACGTTGCAGTACTCTTTTACATCTTATTTTGAAAGATTTTTTAGACCTTTTAAACGCAAACATTGAAAAAAAACATGTATTTTAATATATGCCAAAATGACACCGTGTTGACAGCTGCCAAATGGCATTACTAACCAAAAATGTTTTGACATATAGTAATATTTGAAAATTTAGTTTCAACAAATTTGACCATTTGTCGGCCCAAAAAATCGTGAAACAGTTTTGCAAGTACTCGGACTTGCACGCTGCGGCTAACACCTTTTGTAAAAGTCAATTTCCAAAAACAAAATATTAATCAAGAAGGTTTATTTTATCAGGTCACAAACTTTTAAAACTGACAGATTAGCTTGTAAAAGTTTTAGAAATTAGTAGCAATATGTATATCAGAAAACTTTCTTTTATCGTCATATACTTATGTTGAAAATTATGGTTTAACTATTATTTCCTGTAACACAGATTTTGGATGATGAAAGACTGCTGAACTCAAGGACGGCAACATTACACACATACTATCTTCACTACGAAATAATTTCTTATACATTTTGATTTTTTATTGACCGAATCGTCGACATAACTCATCGCAACTTCAGTGCTCTTCCACACTCCTGCATGCTTTAGTGCTAAAATATCTTCACGCGAATCCGCAACCATAGTAGCTCCAGTTCCGTAAAAAGAAAGACCGGTATATAACTCTGGGTCTTTTAAACCTAATTTGCTTTGAGACACCGTCAATAGTGTCGGTATGTCAACAAAAATCTTACCCTTCTCGTTCTAGGACATTACATACTTTCTGTACAACATGCAGGACTGGAAGCTGCCGCCATTATCGATTACGGCAAATCTTCTTGTTCTTAAATTTTGTGTTTGCCGCAATGTCACAATAACGAATTTTTCCATATCTTTTACATCATTCGTGTTTAAGAAGAAAATTTCATTACATCGACCACATCAAAAAATCCCAAATATTGTTACAAGTCTAGCAAGCAATCACTGGTCATCAGGAGCGTCCTAAAGAAGTCTCTTCTTTACTGAATATCTTGTCTCTTTTGGCGAATCACGCCAAGAAATCTGCAAATGACATGAAAAGAACTGGAGCATTTTTTTTTATTTCCAAGCAACTTTTGAACATAAACCATTTTGCCCCTAAAGAATTAGGACTGAATCGAGCAGATAGTTGATTAACGTAGACCAACAAAACATTTTCAGTCACCCCAATCATACTATCTTTAATCTACCACTTTTTGAAATCGTCGTATTTGCCCTCGTACCTTGAAGCTGATTTTCACCTAATAAACTTGAAGCTACACTGCTGGATTCCTCAATAATTTCTTTTGGCACATTCATTTTCGCTTTTGCCAAAACAAATGAAAAGAAAAATATACATACTAGTTCATGGTAACGCTTCCATACCTTACGACGCGACGTTTACGACAAATTATATATTTAGAATTTTTTTGTAATCAGAAATTTAAATTTATTTAACAATCTATTTTTACAAATGAGAAACAAATGAAATATAAAACAATACACGCAAGGTAACGGGTTTTACTGGCTTAAAGAGGTAACTGACCTGGGTCGTTAGTTATATTCTCCATTCGCCAGTAAAAACCTTCTTACCTTGCTAGTAATGTTATATATTATTTCAATGAACCTTATGAATGGAAAAACAGAAAAATATGTTGTGTGCACCTCTGTCAAAAAATGCTATTTCGTACTCGTGTGATTTTTGGCTTTAATCTCAAACTAAGCCATAAAAGATACACGCTTAGGCTTTGATACACAAATAACTATTTTGATTGTAACAACCGTATTCACAAACTTTGATTATAGTTTAACGTCTCCGTTACTTTCTGACTTTGCCGTTTTATTATGGCATGTAGGTAGGTAATGATAATATCTGAATAATATGTATACTCTATAAGAGTCTCTCAAGGAGACACTATGTGTTTCTAACGTAAAAGTAGCGTAGAAACATAAATCAATGAGAAAAACAGTTCGAGTAAGTCAAAAACCAAAATTAATTAAGAAAAACACTAATTTCAAGACAGATTAGGATAACGCAGAAGTTCAACACCCGATATTTTTATGCAGCAGAAAAATCATGCAAAACGCATACAATGGGAGAATAACGGATCGTTCCCCTAATTAATTAACATAAAACAAATTAACTTCAGAAAATTAATAGCAAAGTTGTAGAAAACTAACCGGAATAAGCGTAGTTGAAAAAAGTACTAGTAGATGGCGGTACGATAAGATGGAAAACTTAGCTAAATTTCAAAATTAAATTACTATAATAGTGGACCATGGAATGAAAAATTGTAAATATGGATGCAAAGCGACGCCAAGATCTCTTCAGTATCAGACCGTGTAAAATAACGACGGCAACATTTAATAAAATTAGAAAGAGAGGGTTATATGTGACGTCACAAGTAAAATTCGAATAAAAAAAATAAAATTTGAAATGACACAAAAATTAAAACAAGGGTTAATTAATTAAATAACATCTTAAATTGCAGTACGTACACGATCTGGTACTCGTTGAAATTGTAAAATTAAGTGCTATGCCACAAACTCTCTCTAACAAGCTAAGGGTTGTAAAAGAAGACATAAACAAGGGTAGCAGTTGCAGATCTAAAAAGGTACAAGACGACAGAATCTAAAGGACAACAATTGAGTTACTTACCTTTACTAATGACTAAGGTTAGTTGTTTATTGTAGTAGTTTTAGTCCAATTTGTGTAAATAATTTGCCGCACACATTTAAATCACTTGTTGAACGTTCTAGAAGTCATTGCGGTATGCGATAACCACGTGGTAGTGAAATTTAAAAGCGCTGTTGCACAATTTAAAATTAAAAAACAAAACTTTTTAATTTGTTGTGTGTGTAAATAAAGAATTTTATTTGATGGTTACGGTGTACTTTTAATCTTATGGTAACATCGTGAGAATTAGTTCAGAGGATATTGCTAAAAGGAGATAAAGAATAATTATTCCTGGTAAAATACAGAGAATTACTATTTTAAAAATTAAAATGCATATAGAAAGTTTTTACTCAGTAAAATAAGCACCCTTGACCTTGAGAGATGAGAGTCAAAATTTAGTTGTGTGATTTAAAGGTAAAAGTTAATAGTAAACATTGAAATAAATTCCCAAAAAGTTTACACCTTCATATCATCACTGACACTTGATTTCAATTATAATTGGTTTAGATTTGACCATCAATGTCACAATCAATCCTCACTTGTATGAAGTATTGTCGTATAAAACCAATTACAGAGGTACGGTAATCACGTGACCGTTATTTGTCGTTTATTAGTATTGGGCGATGAGGAGTTCTGCGGTGAACGCTTGTTTATACTATTTATATCTGTTTTGGACTGTTTTGTGAACATTAAAGTATCAAAGTTTCTATTAAAACACTTGAATAAAGTATTTACAATATTATCGTTTTGATTGTAAAAATTACAATTATTTTCAGCAATGCTTATAAAATTTCTAAAAAAGGATAGAAGGAATATTAAAAAAATAAAATTTATGTACTAAAAACCATAAGCAATTGTTAGAAAGTTAATTACTTAAGAAAGTAAATTAATTCTGTAGGTAAAAATATTTAAATTTATCGACTTTTTTCAAATATAGGAATATAAATTAAATAGCGTTTGTGAATAGAAATATTGTAATTGAAGTTTTGGTAAAATGTGCTCTTTGGAGGTAATGAAATGATATGATTCATCTATAAAACAAATAATAATTAAATTCGAATTAATTAAAATATTTGATAATATGTACTATATTTATTACTCTCAAAATCTAATTAAATAATCACAAAATGTAATAATTGTAATTTTTTCCAATTATAATTAAATGAATATGGTTATAGTTTGATTAATAGCAAAAGTAATACGCAGGTTTAATTAAAATTTCAATTAATTGTTATATGTACGTAATATTTTTCAAGCCTCCATTGCAGCAACACACAATTTCCGAGTATAATTCCATTTCCCTTTCAACAAAGATCGAAACATCATGACATATCCATGTAAATCCGAAATTGTTAATTCAGAAGGTAGCGGCCACGGGAAATCATTGTGAAGCGAGTCCCCAAGAGGTGCTACATCTTCCTAACGGTAACGCTGAGCTTAATTTCTAATAGTATCATTGATCCAGAGTTCACAGTTTGTGTTTAATTAAGAGGGGATCGCTAAATAAATGTATAGAGTAAAGTTAACGCGGGATGTGTTCGCACGACATGTGTTATGGCACCATCACTTAAAAAAATTATTGCTCACCTGTTGCTCCCTGTTAGTTTTTATTTAGCTTTTCATTGCTGCTATTAAATTTCCAACGTGTGCATGAGTCGAGATAACAATTTTTTACCACCTTTACGTCTAATTTTAGCACAATTACGCTGACTTTCTAGTAATTATTTTCTTTTCGAGTGTAATTTCTTTTGCCATGCTAGCCAATACAAATATAGGCAGTTAAAATTGTAATTATAAGAGAAGAGCAAAATAATAGGCATTTCGTGATTGTTTAGCCGCTTTATGGTAATTGAGTATGACAGCGAGCTGTGTGATGATAAATGATCTTGCAAATGATGGTAACAGCAGGAAGGTAACTTACTTTAGTGACCTGTAGTGTCAGATCTCACACCCCGTGTGAAATTAAACCAAAAGTAGCTAATAATAGCCTATCCGTATCGAGTTTAATAACATGTAACCAGCCACCAAATGCGTATTAATCTATTTTAATACAGTTTACGTAAAAATAAGTGTAATTTAAGAGAAAGTGAATATTTACGAGTGAAACCATAAAAAATAATATATAAAAGTATAAAACGGACATTAAGAGTATTTTGGATAGTAATATGATAATGTAATGGTCATGAGTTAACTATTCAGATTATATAAATCAATTTATGAGGAAAATGAAGCATTTACCTACATTTTAATATGCAATAAGTAGTGCTTTGTGGCAGTTTCTTAAAAATTCATTCTTACCTACACTCTTCAGTCTATTTTTGTAAGAGGTCGAGCAATTTTTTCTCATCATAATTATTTTCCAATTTGTCGATTCGTTCTTAAGAAGTTGAAAGATAAACAATTTTAATTATCGATTTTCCGTAGTGTATCTATATGTACAAAGTACACATAAAATTAATTACTCACTATGTTTACAAACTTGGAGGTTAACTTCTACTGTGACGATAAAGTAAGATAGATTTTGGAAAAAGATTTTTCAACTAAGTCTTTGTTTTAAATCGAATTAAAGATTCAGCCACTTTGCGAATGAGATTTGGGTCACTTCTTATCCTGTTCGCTGGCGTTGGGCAATGTTTTCAACATGGTAGGCAAGCTGCTTCATGTGTTCGTATAAATAAAAATGTAAAGATCTAGTAAAGAAGGTGCCCATTGTATTGGACCTGCTTGACCTATCTATGTGTTCGTGAATTGTTCGCTAATCAAGTACTTACTTCTCGTACTTTATGTGTTGGGGCACCATCGTGCTAATACCACCTTTTCGTCATCAATGGAATAAAAAAATATTGACACTGAAACGTTGCTAAAGTCTGTCCAGAAACGAAGCGAAGTAATAAATCAACATGTTTAACAGATTCCAATGGCGTACCGATGTATTGATACTTTTTCGAAAAGGGGTTAAAAATGTAGAAGATGTGTAACCTTTCATCATTAATTAATTGTGTTGACACATTTCATCTTATTAAATGTTCAAATTGACCTCCACCTACTTCCATGCAATGGTAATAAACTGAAATTTGACACATGGGTTTGTCTAAACATTTCGGTCACTAATTAGGTATTCTCAAAAATTAAATTTTTTTTTAAGTTTACCAACCTGTAACTTTTTAACGAAGCTTTCTAATAAAAACTTTATATGAAAAACCCAATTTAAAATTTTTATCAAATAATACGTGGGTTTATTTTTGGCCACCACTAGTGAATCACCTTGTTTATCAGAAATTGCTAATATCATTATCGATCACATTTTTAGGAATTTTAACTAATTAATTACTAATAATTGAACTAGAAAGTATGTACTGTATTTGGAATGACACATTAATAGATTTTAATGTGTTTTTAATGTTGTTTATAATTACGGGAGAAATATGGTATGTAATTATAACGATAGCCTGATTAATGATTATTGTCATATCATATAGGTATATCATAAGGTGTACTTACGCTGCAGTATTAAGTTTCATTGGCATGGTATCGAGTCCTGAATTTATTCTAAGGAAACGCATGAAGAGGTCTGCGCTTTCTGCCAACGAAAAACGATTGTGCTCAATGTGTACAATTATTTGAAATGCCATAATCCGTTGAAAACAGTTCAAGAGACAGTTGATATCTGTTCACATATGACTGGCATTGAAAAAACAACAATATTCAGACTTTTGCGTAAAGACAAAGTTTCTGTGCGTGACCCTAGTTTATCTCATGGTAGAAAAAAAACTGAAATACCCGAATATGTGAAAAGTACAATTAGAAGAATAGTGCATTTGTTTTATTTTAAAAAGAAATACCCATATTAAATAAAATTGTGTCTGTTGTGAAAAAGGAAGAGGGTATACCCAATTTAAGTAGAACAATTAGCTCTCATTGATAATGAAGAAATTGTGTGTTGGAGAAGAAATTACCTACGAAATATCTCTAAATTACATTCTGAAGGCAAGAAAATTTATTATTTAGACGAAACGTGGATAAATGAAGGTTATACTGTGGGAAAAATGTGGCAAGACAAAATGTAACCAGTGGACGACAGGCTTTTTAGAAGGATTATCTACAGGTTTAAGACTTCCTGCAGGAAAAGGGCGACGCTTAATTATTACGCATATAGGAAGTGACGAAGGCTTTCTAGAGGCAGGTTTACTGCTATTTGAATCGAAAAATACCGGTGATTATCACGAGGATATGAATGGGGATGTTTTGAGGAACATTTTGAACAAATGTTAGATTTAATACCAAAGGGTTCTGTAATTGTTATGGACAATGCCAGCTACCATTCCAGACAAATAGAACGTTTACCTACAACTTCCTGGAAAAAACACGTTATAATAGAATGGCTTTCCTCAAAAAATATTGTTTTCAAAAATGATATGGAAAAAAGGGAACTACTAAGTCTAGTACAAGGTGTTAGAACAAAGTTTAAAAGATATGTAGTTAACGAAATGGCAGCAAAACGTAATATTTTTGTTCTACGCTTACCGCCATACCATTGTGAATTAAACCCTATAGAATTAATATGGGCGCAGGTGAAGGGTGCAGTAGCGAGAAATAATACCACGTTTAAATTAAGTGACGTTCGACAACTTAATGACTTCTTTAAGTGAACAAACAATGTGGGAACTTGACAATTTGATAGAAGTTACTATAGAGCCTATTTTAATTTTAATACGGTCAAATGATACTTCTTCCGAAGAAACGGATGAATTTTCAGAATAACTGTATTTTAATATTATATATTTATTATTTTTCCTATAAATTTAGTTTGTTCTTGCTATATTTTATTATACCTTCAATTTTCAAACTTTATAATATGGTTCCTAACAAACGATGTTTTATAATTATGTATAAACTTACTTTCAATAAAACACAATAAAACGCAATCGTAATTTTTTTTGTCAGCAAAACCCATGCACACGCCTATGATCTTTAGTTTAGACCTTAAGAAGAGGTACGTCCCATTTCTAACGGATTAGGAGTTATTCATAAATAACTTACGTTGTAACACTATAGTATGGAAGCGGTATATCCTAAAACTAGTTTTAAAATCTTTTATGTATTTCATACAAAATCGTGTACCGCTTATATGTAAAATAAATAAACTATTTTAATTTATTACTTCGCTTCGTTTCTGGACAGACTTTAAAATTACTATGAATATATATTGTTTAGAGATATTTTTGGACATTATGTACCTTTTAGCAAATAATAAAACAATGTAATGTTTAAGTACAGTAAATCATCTAACTGTAGCGTATTTAACCAACAGAAAAACACCAAAAACTTTACTCGGACACGTGTTTCAACAGCTAAGTTGTCATCATTGAGCGATACCGATGACAGCTTAGTTGTTGAAACACGTGTCCGAGTAAAGTTTTTGGTGTTTTTCTGTTGGTTAAATAGACGCTGCAGTTGGTGTTCTTTTCTTTTGGGGTAGCGTATCTAGATAAGATTGTTTAAGAAAAACACAAAGCCTAAAAGATATTTTTGTTAAAGCGTTTTATACAATGACTGTTTGATTGCCATTGTGTTGGGAGCTACTGCGTTACAAGTCTCCATAATTCGCATGACGGGGTTGTTCCTCCCATGTTTCTGAAGAACTTCGGAAAACGAAACAGCCAGTTGGTACATGTTCTGGATGATTTTGACGGCATAATAAAAAAATCCAACTTTGCTAATAAATTAGCGCTATCTATGTGTCCGTTAAAAATCCCATGCAAAACAATGACATCATTGTGCTCCCAATTCCACGGATTTTTAAGTTCAGCTTATCCATTATAAACAAATATTGATTCTTCTGATGAACTGTACCAGATTTATATTCCATAGCTGTCAAAGATTACTTTTGAACTTAGTAATATTGCTTCTATATAAGATACCAAACAGGGAAGCAATATACTAAGTGAGACCTCACTAGAGAGCAAAAAGGTTACTGCAATTACACCAAATAAACCCCCACGTTTTAGATGATATATGTTGACAATCACTAGAATCTGGAATAACGCCAAGATCCTTTACTTGATGTACTAAGGATTCTAGTGCAGCATCACCTAAGCAATAAAATCAAAGATCAGTATTTTTTTCTTATTGAAACTGATAAGGCAACATTTATCTGTATTAAGAAAAGTAAATTTCACTGTAACAATTATGTAACGCGTTCAAGCCTAGTTGAAGTTGCTTAACATTCAATTCATTTAAAATGTTTAAAATCATCAGCAAAGAAGAGAAAAGAAAACAAAGAATAGCAACGAAAGATCGTGAATAAATAGAAAACATAAAATAGATCCATAATGAGACTTTCGCGGTGCTTCGAAAGTTATAGCTAATGGAGCTAAAATTCTGTTGGATAAGAAAGACATCACTCACAGTGGAATCATAAAATCCAACATATTTAGGTTTACAAATTAAAAGACTCTTATCAACTCAATGCATAAACTGCATTGACTTGTACACTACTGGCAAAACCATTATTTAAAAAAATAATAAATTTTAAAAAATTAGATAATGTAGATTTATTAGAATGAAAACCATGTTAGTGATCAAATAAGAAGGTAGTAGATGACAACTGTAATTATTTAGTAATCAAAGTTGGGGATATACTTTGATAAACTTTTAAATACTTTTACTGAACTAACATTAAAACCTCTATCACTAAAACTTGAATTGAAAATGTAGTTAACACTCGTACCACTTTTTTACAGAAAAACCGATAAAAAATATTGAGCAAACAGTTCGGCAACCTCGAAACCTTCTCTAGTCACAACGTCCTCGAAAACATCTTAGAAGGACACGTACTATCTTTTTTGTGGTTATTAACATAGTTCCAAAAGAATGTATGATTAGATACTATAGAGATAAACGTTGTAGCCTTGCTTAGATTTTTGCACTAAGACCTTAAAGTCTTAAATAGTTCATAATGATGAGGATGACCTGATGCATCTGATTTTTGTGTTTGCAAAGATCAATGAGTTCAGAATTAAACCATTCCTACTTGACATTTTTCTTAGGAAAAAAGAAGAATGTAATATCGTAGAATTTCGATACCAACTTTGTCATTGATTGAACCGACCAAAAGTAAGGTTTATGATAAAAACTAGATGGTATGGATCGGTAGCATCTTCAGATATTCTTCTTGGCTAACTTCAATGCAATTGGAAACGATGGTAAAACTGGTAAATGCCACTCCAGAATTTTTATTTTCGGATTGGTTGATAATTCAATGAATTTTGTTTTTTTTTAATGCAGTTCCTTCTTTTCCCAAAATTTTCTTACAACAGAACTTGAACGGCAGCCTCCATGGATCTTGAGTAATATAATATCAACACCTAAGTCTGCGAGAGCGGCGCAAAACATTTGCAAAATAAAAACCCAGTGTATACTTTCTCATTTGGAAGACCATGAACTCATCTTTTTTTAGGCATACTTTCAATAATATTTATTTATTCAGAAAGTGTAGCTATGCAATTAAAAACTAATTTTAAAATGTTTGTGATACTCTTAACTTGATTGACTTATGGAAGAATAGCGCAAGTAGTAATAATGTACTAAATTGTTTGTTTGTTTGATTATGTATGTTATGAGCAAAGTCTCCAGAGCTGACACTGCCTGGACTTAGAATACGCGTCATTAACACAGTTCAACAACTGGTAAAATTTACAATAATTCGATTAGTTTGCCAACGTTTTCCGCCTTCAAGTAAACACTGTTAATTTTGATAATTCGATGAGGACAAAGGTTGGTGTTGGAGATAGATAAACAAAAAAATGAGTGAAAACTCAAGTATACCGGTGTTGTGTAACACAGAAAAAGTATACAGTGACCAAAAAATTAACGTTGTAACTAAAAAATTCATAGCCAATTGGAGTAAAGAATTGGGAAAATAAATAGGGCTTCAAATATGAAATTGTGCAAACACTGAAAAAGAAAAATTAGAAAATGTAATGAATTCTTTCAGTTTCACTATTTGTGATGAAATATCATCTGACAAATTGCCATCTAATTATTATAATTTCCTTGAAATCTCTTTCTGTCTGTCTGTCTGTCTGTTCATCTCCTCCGAGGTGTTTAAAAAAAAACTGAATACACCATTCGATAGAGAATTTTAAGGATGTTTAGATGGAAGGGTTTTTGAAACTCTAACTTAACTCCCTGGGGGGTTTGCCAAACCCACTCTCCCCAAACTTCAAAATTAATTTTTGTTTTTATTACCAAATATATTGGTCTTGACAAGACAAACATCTTTTGTATACATCATTTTGACCTATGACCTTAAGGTCAAAAGTTATAGGTCAAAATTTATGCGTCCGTAGGACGTGCTTAAAGACTAGTGGAACATAAATGAAAACAATATATACAGGGTGGTTCTCCACTTATACGCATAATTGGGAAGAACGATTGTCCATGATGTGTAGTGCAGATAACAAATTAATATTGAGAGTGGCGAAGAAAATAGTTAACACGAACATTACCCTTACATGAAATTTTATAAAAACTGTTATTTTTTCGATTCAAAAATTAAACAATTAGCTTAGTTTCTAACAATTATATATATTAAAATCTGTCAAGGTGGCGCCGCCCTGGTGGGTGTCCGTCCGTCTGTACGGTACTCGACTCGAGTTTGTTTCGTTTCATTACTGTAACGCATAGCTTCAACTCATATGCTTATCGCATTGTCAATTTATTGTAACCCTTCCTACTGTACGCGTGCGTAGCATGCTAGCTGATCTAGTATTAAATTACTGCCTCAAGAAATAAAATATTTTTTTGGTGACGTTTCCTCCAAAAATTTGTAATTTAAATTTAGTTTAGGATCTCTTCTCGATGAAAGTCAAAAAAAAACAACCCAAATAGTTGAATTTACCAACATTTTGCCCCCCATGTGAAGGCTTCATTAATAAGAGCTTTAATAAAGTTGAGTTGTTTTGGTTTTCCACCTCCACCAAGAAGAAGTCCTACACCAAATTGTAAATAGTTAAAATATTTTCCTATCGAATTGTCTTAAATCTAACATAAGTAAGTGTTCGATTAAAACAAAATTTATTACGATAAAAAATAATAGTGGGGCTTAATGATGGGTTAATCGAGCAAAGATATTCCTCTATTGCGACTAGAAACCATTATAATTACTCACATCGTTTTCTCTCCCATTCTAACAAATAACAAAATAATGAACAGGGCATATCAATTACTTCGTCTAATATACATGTTAGTTCGTCCAAATAATTTAAAAAATTTTATCATTTTGACATTCTTTTTGTTAATTTATTAATAGATGCTTAGTGGATTTTTTGATAAGAACTGTCATCCAGTTTACCATTATCTTCACATGCTTTAACAAGAACCGGACTCAACCGGTCGAAGCCAATAGACCATGGTTATAGAATGATGACCCATCTTCCAAAGCCAAACTCCTAAAAGAAGGTCAAATAATTAATTGGAAAGCTATCATTACGTTCTTTAATCTTTTGTTACAATAAACCAATTCATACCGCACACGATTTAATTCACACGTAGGCTTATAGTGCACATTTACCACACCGTAAAGTATTACGGCTTCCACGACTAAAGTTTTGGACCGTGACAAATGACCGTAGTAGCCAACGTTTCACAGATTATGGTAAGAAGCATAATCATGGCGAAATACATTAAACAAAGTTCAAAGTAGACCGTTAAAAATCAGTGAATCAACTTGTTAAACAAGCCAGATTGTAGACTGATTTCGTTTAAATCTTGAATCTTTAAATACTTTTTTGCTTAGCAATGAAAGTATTAGTAAGCTGACGTAGCTCCAAATTTAGATTGTCGGATAGACATATTAAAAATGCTCGGACTACTAGAGATTTAAATACAGATCTTTTTTGGAAGGATGATGGTGAGAAAAAGCAGTATGAGTGGGTTTGCGATCCACGTCATGGAATGGAAGACAGTAATTTTATTTAATTTCCATAGTAAACTAAATGTCAGGTGTTGCTTACTGATATGGTTAAGAAACGTATCCAAAGCAGGGAGATTATGGTACTAGATGATGACTGTGTCATCAAATCAAAATACCTAAACCATAATTTCGGTTTCAATGGCCAAGTTTCTAAGATTTCCAGGCAACAACAGAAGATAAAAGAGTTCACATACCACCACCCGAGATTTGTTGATAAAGTTTTTTGTGGAATTGGAAAGATATTAAACTGTACAAGGTAATTCACTATTTACCCCTCTTGTTATCGTTGTTATTGCTCGTCAGAAAAAGTTATACATAAAAGTTGTATGGTTCTAACTGAATTTTCTTAAAATGCAATCAATAGTTCAGTTCCCACTCACCGTTTACAGGGCGCAACAAAAATATGATGTATTTTTCTAATGTAACACCCTGTATATTATTTATATTTTCGAAGATGATCTTTTTCTAATTTCAAATTCAAATATTGTAGTCGTTATTAAGTTATTAATTGGTTTAGATATATCACAGTTACTTAATTACGGAATTGTTAATATTGTCAAAGTAACATGACAAATGTTGTGTTTGATAATTGACATTTCATCAATTAAATCACCAAAATCGTTTATAGTGAAGCAGTTGGCTGGAAATCCAAGCTTACTCTTGATGTCCTACCGGTGGTTTCATTTGGTACCATACCATTCTACAATTAATAACTCAATAACGGCTCAATATAAAGACAACATATTATATTTTTTTGAAATCAGAAAAATGATCTCTTCAAAAATATAATAATATACAGGGTGTTATATTAAAAAAATACATCATATTTTTGTTGCGTCTTGTAAACGGCAGTAACTGAATTACTGATGGCATTTTAAGAAAATTCAGTTAGAACCATACAACTTTCATATAACTTTTTTCTACGAGCAATAATAACGATAATAAAGGGTAGGTAATTTATAGTGAATAACCCTGTACAGTGCTTAGAAAGCAGGTTTGTTATGTAATTTAATAGAAACGGTAGAAATGTTTTAGTTTAATATCAAGTTTTTAATTTGTGATAAAATATTTAGACTAAGATGATTTGGTTTATTTGATCGAAGTAAATTTATTTATAGTGTTTAGTCGTGTTTGGGGTAGAATTATATTATATACGGTTAGTTACGCATAAAGATTTTTTTTTTTAAAACTTTAAATATTTATTAAAAACGAGTTTTTAACAAACGTATTTTATATAATAAACAATAAAAAACAAACTAATTTTATGAGAATAGAAACAGATTAAGAAATAGAACTTAATTCTTTTAATAACACAGAATTTTTTGGAACGAATTGGTTATCTGTAACACCAACGGGGTTGTAATAGGTCTACTCCTTGTTAATGAAATCAACTTTATTTAATCAACCGTATTTTTTTTAATTAGTTTAAAATAATAACGTTTCAGGTTGAGAGAAATCCTGGTTAGATTGTTGGGCAGAAGGGTGAAGCTTCTGACTAGAGTTATTCTATCCGATTAACCCTCTCGAGTTCTCTTAACGTTTACCGACTTGCCAGGTTTATTTTTGTTTTGTTTTTTTTTTCCCGCGGTTTTCAACAACTTAAGCTACTTTCCTTCAATCTCTTCTCATCCTGGAATCTTTTATTTAGGGAACCGGTTCCCGAACCTTAATTTCACTCTTTCCATTTGTATACGGACTCCTTAATAACCAGGGTATGCTTTTCTTTATTAAAAACTTTCATTTTTTAGAATACAACATCGGGGGTTGAGGGTTTGGTGGAATGGAGATGATAATCCCTATTTTCCAATAACTTTGGGGAGGGCTTCCAGGTTTCTCCAATCTAGTTCTTTGGTCGAGGGCTGAGGGGCAGCAAAATTTGGAAAATTTGAATAGTTTAACCCCAAAGGTTTTTCCTACCCAATCCAATATGTAAGGGTTTATTGAGAGTATATAGGGGAAGTAGGTTTGTATTTTACCCTCTTGGTTTTTAGAGTAACCTCTCTCAGGTGTCGGTAATGTTGTTTATCATATTATATAGGTTTTGCCTTTAACATCTTGCAGGCAACTTAGCGTTATTGAAGAATTAGTGTCATCAGATTCACCGACGATCTGGAACGTTTTATATTAGACGCCATCCTGATGGAGAGGTTGTTCCTGAGGAATGAAGGAGTCGAGGAAATCGGACCTGAGTGTTATCGTGAAATACTCGCACGTCTTTCCTTGTTTTCAAGATATTTCTTAACTACATCCCTTACATCCAGCCGTGTTAAAGGAAACCCCATTTAGCAACAACACCAAGGGTCTCAGCGATGGTAGCCTCTTCAACTTTGCTGAGGACAGTCGGATGCCCAACAGGTCTCGTATTCTTTCCATGTATTCTACGTAGAAGGGATATCCTAGGTACGCTGAACTTTTGGCAGCCGCCTTTTGCGACATCCCTTTAACAGCAGCTACGGCTTTCCATGTCCTCCGGCCTGAAGTTAGCGTAGGGAACCCAGGGTTTTTATATGTTCGCACCATTTTCACTTCAGTTGACTATCGTAACAAAGGGAAATCCTGCTGGTCTTTTAAAAAAAAAAACAAAAGTTACAAAAATAAAGTTATAACGGCATGACATGTTCAAGTAGCCCGTGGTGTTCAAGTAGCCCCATTTTACGGTATATTTTTATTACCTAACGGAATAACGAAACCATTTGCTATTACTGTTGTAAGTACTAATATTTAAGAATTGCTGAAAAAAAATTATACGTGTTCAGTAACAGTAGGTAGAAATGTGTATTCAAAAACATTGTTGGTAGAATAATAATTTAGTAATATAGTAACAATTAAAGATAACGATGGTAATTTACAAAATAGAAAAACATTCTAAATGTTAAAACCAATTTAAATTCAAATAGGTACAATAAGTTACTACAAGAATTTAAGAAAATCGCATTTAATCGACTACCTAATGTTTTTTATGCTACTAAGAAGTTACATATTCGTTCGGAATTAAAATTATTAATATCTTCTGTCCATTTAAATGGTGCTTAAGCAAAAATTACAATAATTATTAATTTATTCATTGTAATTCTTTAATTATAATTTTCCGAAGCAATTACTGAAGTTGTTTGTGCGCTAGGGTTATTTTTTGGGTTATACGACATTATTGTACCGTAATGGAATTGCTTTTGTTAAATAGTGCTTTCGGTTAATTATGTAAGGGCGTCTGAGGGTGAGACAAAGTAATAACGTTTAGCATAAAGGATAAAGTTGAGAATATTATTTTGACTTACGACATATGTAGTGGACGAACCTCATAATAGCCTTACATACAGGCTATAAAGTCCGCATGAATAATATGCAAATGAAGGCCGAGAAAACTGCGCTATCTCAGCGTGATTATAATATTCAGGTATGCGTGGCCAAATGAAGAACTCGATGTGAACTTATAAAAATGCATTAACATAAACGGCAACGACAAAGCAAAAGTAAGAATCGATAATGTATCAGATTAGCACTCTTGACAATTTCCATTTATTTGAGTTATGCATTTAAAATCAGGACAGATAAATGAATATTTTATATTTAGAGCTACAGATTAATCGATAAACAAATAGATTAACCATTTTGGTAAACTAACAAGAAATGTGATTAATAATCAGGTATTAATTATTAAAAATGGAAGAAAATTGGTACTGCGCGCCTGCTGTTCAAGCTAATGACTGTAAATAAAATACAAAAATTTGAGATTATCTTTTTTATTATCGTAATTTAATTAAATTAATTTGAATATATAGCATTTAAATCAACATTTGCATATTAACAGATAAAATAATTGTAAATATATTTCGTTCCAAATATTTCTTTTCTTGCCTAATTTGTAATAGTGCGTATTACCGAAACGGAATTTTATTATTAGAGTTTTAAATTCTTTATAGTTAGTAATTGAAATCAACTTCTCTTCGTTTGTGTCTCCTAAAATAGTGTTTCTGATATTAGAAGTGGTAGAGGAACGGTTAGATTGTCAATGTTTTGCAGAGTTAAATCCTCACGTCAAACCTTATTTAAATTTTCCTTCATACCTCGATAACATCTAATGTGGATCTTTCAAAGTTTTACAGTATTTAGAACAACCCTAATAAACAACATTACAGCAAGATAATAAAATAGAGGACATGGAAAGACAAATAAAGAAAAAAGAAAGAACCAGTCAAAGAAAGTGAGATATTGCTAAAAGAGAAAGCGAGGGCCTTCTTTAGAGATATTTGGGTAATAATAAAAATGGAAGAAGAGATAATCATATTAAAAGAATTGGGAGACAACAAGCAGGGAAACCCAATTACTCCAAAAGAGTGCAAGGAAAAGGAAGAGCACTAAACATAAACGACACCCAAAAATCAGGAATATGTAACAATTAACAGTAATGATTATAATTTAGCATATTTTGGGGAAACCAGAAGAGCAATTGTAACTAGATCCAAAGAGCATATGACTTATTTAAAGTACAACACACCTATTGTAGATTTAAATAGCTTAGAATTAGTTAAGCAAGAAGTAGATTATAGGAAATTAAATACTATAGAAAGTTTAATTACCTACAGAAACAGAGATAAGTAATAAATAATGACATGGGTCCTAACCTCAATACCATTCTATTTAGTTTAACATTAGTCTCTAACGAGTATTCAAGCGGGTAATTAATATACAGGGTGTTCTTAAATACGTGAGTCAAAGATCAACTGTAGGTTTCGCATGAAAAAAGAAAAAATTTTTCTCTCTTCAAATTTTTTCTCCGGGTCTTCGTTTCCGAGATAGAGGGTTACAAAAATTTATAATTTATAGTCAATAGTCATAGTCAACAGTACAAGATTAGGTATTTAATGTTCATACGTCTTTAAGTTATTTTTTAATAGTTTAAAGTTGTTAAAAGTAAGTGAAATGGCTGATTTTGTTTTTGTCAAATTTTATCGAAATTAATAAAATTGTTAATTATTACGAGTATCACCATTCATTTATCAAATTACAAGAAATTTACAATACGTTAGCAAATTGTTTTTGATCTAGAAATTTGCCAATGGCACGTCTAATAATATTGAGTAATGTGCGAAAAAATAGCTATTATTAGTGACAATGTGTTACAAAAACTCAAGTCTGTAATTCAAACGATTCCCGAGATATTAGCAAAAAACTAAAACAAATATAAATTTTTGTCACCCTGTATCTCGGAAACGAAGACCCGGACGAAAAATTGGAAGAGAGAAAAACATGAGAAATCTACAGTTGACATTTGATACACTTATTTAGGAATACCTTGTATAAGCGGTTAGTTTAAACTTAATTATTTAGTATTAGGCTTCTGCTGAAGATGATAACACAGCTCTTAAAATACATGTATTCAGATGTAAATAAAACAGTATGCATGAATGTTAACAGAAATTAAGGACACCATACTATCGTTATAAAAAATGATAAGTTGATAATAAAGTTGATAATAAAAAAAATGTCTTTACTGGAATAATTAAAGACAACAGAGTTAATGGAAAACAAGAAGTAAACATCAACATAAACAACAACGGAAAATAAGAACAATGGGCAAAAGATCAAAGTGCAATGACCAAAAAACCAAAACTTTCAGACAACGACCTCCTCAAAATCAAATACAAAACGAAGAAAAAAAATAAACTTGACAGAAAACCTAGGTAAAAAGATAATAACCAAATAAGGGACTGATAATGGTACCCACAAATGCGACTGCAAACGGAAACAAGAATATGTTGCTCTTATGTAAGTTTTCATTAACTTAAGTCTGGAAAAACTTCTTTCAGCAGACGCTGTGATTACCGGAATAGTTAATACGATTCTAACTAGAATAAATAAATTTGAATACACTGTATGACAATACATAAAGGATACCGAAACCGAAAAATTAATTTATTAATAAAATATCAAACTATATACATATAAACAAAAGTAATAATTATTGATGTATCATAAGATCTACATGATCACCATCTTGTTGCAAGCATAATTCCAAGCGATGGCAATGGCTATTTTTTATTCAATTTTGGTATCTTATATTTATTGTCATATTGTATTTCAGAAAATAGCTCTTCAATTAAGTAGGCTAATATTTTTTTGAGGGTTGATACTTTCTTCTGGAATAATGGTACAAAACACTTGCAACTCTTCAAAAAAACCGTAGTAATTTATATCAGAATCAGTTGGATCAGTTAACACACTTTTTAATTTAAACTATGTTTCAAAATATCTCCTTAGACTTTAGACTTCAAACAAAACCCAAAATAGTCGGCATATTTTTTGCGAGGATTCAAAACGAATGTTCAGTTAGATAATATTTATGTAACCACATACAAAGCTCCTTTAAGTGAGTTAAGACCACATTCAACAAAGTTTCACCATTTTGCCAAATTTTGCTAATTAAATTACATCTTCCTTTTAATATGTCAACCAAGTCATAAATATTGTCGATAATATCGTACTTAACATACATCGGCATGTCCAATTGAAAAGTTTGTGTTTTAATATTTACTTTAAATAAAAAGAAGTTGCAATGACTCATTTTGAAAACAACCCCAAATTGTGAAAATTCTTCGTAACAAGTTTAAGTTTAGAGGCACTACGTCTAGTTACGTCATTGCAAATTTGAGAATCTCATATAAGATAATGAAAGCCCTTAAATGAACAAACAGTATACCTAAAACAAAACTAAGAAGAAAAATCGACAAAATAGTATCTACCAACGAAGAAACTAGAAACCAATGGTTAGAATTTTTTTCCAAAATGTATAGACAAAACTCAAGATCATACAAAGAAGTGGAAAAAATTGGAGAGCTAGAGGAAGTACTAAATATTTTCACGGACTAAATCTCGAAAGAAAAAATTAAATATAACATGAACATAGAATGATCCACACCGTGGATATCCTTATAATCTAATTCTTGGCGAATTTCAATATATACAGCGTGTCCGCCGATTAGGGTACCCAATAGAAAAAAAAATTATTATTTATTTTACGACCAAAAGTCATTCTTTATAAAAATTCTTCTTTTTGAGAAATTGAATTCACGATAAGAAACTTTTAGATCACATGTACATGATGTTAATAAATTAGGAAATAAAAATGCTTAGAGGGATAAGTACCATTATTTATTATTTTTTACAAAAATTTTATAAAACAAAATGTTTTATAATCTAAAATAAATTCTAAATACAAATTTTGAAATAACTATTCAAATTTTGAAAAATTATTTTACTCAACCACCTCCCAACTCGACACACTTTTCCTCTAACTTAATATTATTTTTATAATTTTATTTTAAAATTCAATTTTATTTCAAAATTAGTATTCAGGCTTAACGTTAGTTTACAAATAATTTTGTTTTATAAAATTTTTGTAAAAATTACATGAAATAGACTTATTGGCTTATTAGTTGAATTCATTCAAATACACCTTAAAACTGTAATAGCGTTAATAGTTTTAAGGTACATACTATTTTGATTATTTATTTAATTTAATGGTTGTATATTTGTATATTGTTTTTTTTACATATATTCATATATTTTATTTTTATTTGGAATTTAGTATGCATTATATTTAAATATTATTCCTTTATCTATCTTATAATTGGATCATGTATCTGTTGGGTACTAAATTATTATTATAATTATTAAAATGCGCAAAAACAATAAAACAGCAGAAAAATGTCATTCAATGCTGGCATAATAATAATAATAATAGATTTGACCAAACAACAATTAGATTTATTGAAATTCGTCAACATCGTACAACAATAGCGTGTGTTTACGACTGAACGGTTTGCAAATATCAACCATATTTGCTTGATATGATAACTACTTGTTTTTTTTCAAGTTAATTAATTTCTCTTTAATATTAAAATTTAAAAGAAAACTAAATCTGTTGGTACTCATTAACTAATATGATTACGATCTATGTCCATATAACATTTTTAGCTTAAAATTAGTTTGTTACACATAAGATAAAACATCCTGTATAGTAACTGCTAGAGACGGCTCAGAGATAGTCATTGACAGATTATCAAATTAGGCCAAAGTGCCTTTAAAACAGTACACAGAATCTGGTCATCTACAAATATTAGTATAAAAATAAAACTCCGACTACTGTTTTGATTTACATTATTAGTGTGACATTTACCTATAGTGCATGATTATGCTAGTAAAATGCCACATATAAATGAGTTAGTTGCTTAACTTACTCTAACTAACAAGAGTCGCAAGAAAGAAGATATTGCTCAGATATTACTGCAAGCTTTACAAATTCGCACATTTGCTGTTCCGCAAATAATACACCAATTATTGAATATAAAGAAAGGTAATGTGTAAAACCAGTAAGAAAAAGAGTTAATAAAGCTAGTTTAAATTTAAAGTATCTTGTTAAAGGCCCTCGGCTTCTTCCTCATCACAAAATAGCCCGCTTCAAGCTCATTCTGGTTATGATGAGCAGGAATGAAGCAGAATTTTTTACCGATGAGACCAGAATGCAATTGTGAGGGCTAGAATGACATCGATATGGTGTAAACCGTTAACTATGGTGGTTTCATTATGCTACAGGTTGTCATCTATTGAAATCATACAACGCTTGTTAAGGTTGACTTGGAAGTGCAGGCAGACTGGTAACTTCAATATCTCAATGAAGAACATGTTCTACCCTACCTTATGGATGCGGGATAATACCCGATCACTCGTAGTGGATACAGTACTTTGAAGTAATATAGAAATACTTGGTTTGCTATTGACACGAGTGTTAAGCTTTAAAGTTATCGCTTTTGATAACGATAATGCACATAAAACATTCACTGTCGTTACAGTTAACTGTTAGCATTTATTTTGTTTCGTATGTATGAATCCTCGTTCTTTTTTGCAGGTCGGGATTTACTATCCAATATGCAAAATGATTAGCATAAATGGCATAGATGTCGCAACATCTTATTAGTCGTATAATATGTACCATCCTTTGGGAAATAAAGCGACAGCCGCGCATATTGTACCTCATTTCGACAAGGCTTGGCATCGCGGTCTGCTCTACAAGATGCACCGTCTCGGCATCTCCACCTCAATGACGCAGATCATCGCCATTTTTTTACGAAAACGATCTTTTGCAATAAAAATCCGATCCACAAAGTCCACCCAACGCAATATGCACGCCGATGTCCTTCAAGTTTCAACGCTCTCGCCGCTACTGTACAACATCTTCACGACCGACATCACGAAGATCAACGGGTTAACATACGAGTTCTACGGCGACGACACCACCCTTTTGGCAACATCAAAGTCCACTACACAAACTGAGAGAAATCTTCAACTCGCGCTAAATTTCCTAGGCACCTGGTACGAAGATTGGCGGATCAAAGTCAACGCTTCCAAAAGCGCGGAGACCGAAGAAGAATAGAGCCCGAACTCCGACTACACATCAACGGCGACGACGTCCTCTGGGTAAACGAGGTTAAATACCTCGGTTTGACCTTTAGACAAAATGTTGCTTTGGAAAGCAGATCGTCTAGAAACTGACTACCGCCAACGCCCCATTGGTAAATCTCTACCCGATGTTATGCCGCAACAGCCCACTGAGCATCGACAACAAGCTACTCATCAATAAAATGGTGATCCGCCCCTCCATGATGTACAACGCAGAAACCTAGTTCAACGCTGCCAAAACTCACACGACGAAACTGCAAGTTCTTCAAAACAAGATTCTCCGCATCATCGCAGACGCTCCTTGTTTTTTCCGCAACGATCACGAACTTTAAATTTCCAAGATAGCAGACTTCGCACGCCAATTCGCAACTGCGTTTCACGCGGTCATCGCGGCCCACCCCAACCACTTATAATGCGGCTTTGGGATTACGATGTAGATAACATGCCAAGGCACAAGAGACCGAAGTATGTCATCTTAGGTTAAGTTAGAATGAATTGTCAGTCCAGAGGATTGGAAATTAAGAACGAGGAAACTCTGAGGTTGAAAGCCGATTCAACGGGGTTCAAGAGGACAAAAAAGCTGTCGAATAATAATTGCTAGCAGATGTTGAAGTTGCTGGTCTCCGATGTGACTTTCTGTTGCATTTGATGAGCACTTGATGGTCAACAAATCGTTTATTGGTGATATTCATGGGGGTTTTTCCAAAGGCGCCTATGTGTTAATGTTTTATAGGAACTTATCTTCGAAGATTTATATATATTTTTGAACAAGTATTGTCAATTCTTGCTTGTACTGATAAACTGACTAAATTTTTTCGTGTCTGGTAAATCAACTAGCATCATATCTTTAACTCTTGTGTGCCCAATTAGTATCTTACAGAGCTTTTTTCTACAAAGCACTCTTGAAATCTTCATTATTATTGTAGGGTAAATTAAAAGCAAATTCAGTTTGGGATTGTACTGTTGTTGAAAATTTTACCTTTGTTAGTAAGTATCCCTTTAAAAAGCAATTAATTTGGGAAATTTGGATAAATAAACAATATGCTTAACGCTGAAACATGATAATGTTGTGCAATACCCACAATGTCTTTTACGTTTAGTTCTTGAAAATAAACCGAGAAACAATTTTGTTAACATTTATTAATATTAATATTTTAGGTTTCACAAAAAACTATACATTTATTATACTGGTGTTCATGGCGGCCAACTGACAGTAGGAAGTAAATTATTTATTGCAGTATTAGCTGCTTTACAAATTTCAGTGGAGTGTCACACATTTCATCACATTCACTCATTTTTTAGCGTTTTAAACCAAATGAACTAAAATTATTGAAAAATTGACAGATGGAGAAAATGATTGTCGTGACCTTCTAGTTAAAAAACATTCATTCTTGTAAAGCGCGTCGTCGTCGGTAGTTCAAAAGAAGCTTGTTTACTATTTCTTTATAAAATTCGTGCAAAAAATAGCATATGTTATTTGTGTGTAAAAAGATTCACAAATTCTTCCGAAATCCTTCACTGGTGGAATCGTCTGCACGTGTGTAATACCGTCACTCATTTGTAAAAAGTTTGTTGTCGCACTTATAACGTAAATAACCATTAATTATAACGAATTACTTTTATGAGAATACGTAATTGCAAATGGATTCCATGATTTGAATCATTTAGAATAAAATTATTGAAACAGCCGCTCATAGCGTTAAACTTGTTTCTTTGAAATAAAGACTGCTGTGTTTATGTAGATGTCTAATTAAATACATATATTGGAATTTAAATAATTTTTTAGTTTCAAGCTGATAATAATATAATTTAAATAATTAATATAATACAGTAATAGCAATGACTAATCACATACTCTTTATTCCAAATACCTTATTTTATAATTTCAATTGTCAACAGGTCCGACGTTCACGTATATTGTAATTAAAACCAATAAATAATAAAAATAAATAATAAAAATATAAGCCGAAAAGAAGAAACTCAATAACAAATCGTACTAAGTTTCAGATATTCAACGATTCTTTAATATATTTAATAAACAGGTACTTACTAGACAAAAAATGCAAATGGTGAATAGAATCTTAAATAAAAGCCATCATTAGGCTATCAAAAAAATACTTTTACGGGTTAACATCTACCTCATTATATGCAAATTCTATTTTTCAAATAGTTTTTAATTTAATTACAGCTTACATTCTAGGATCATAACTGTTCCGACTACTTATGTAATTGCCTACAAATTGAATCTAACTGGATATTTCTTTCAAGCTTCGTATGTATTTAGATATTATCGATTTTAAAACTGTTATCAAATTATCTACTAAAGTTTACGATTTCTAGTAAGAATGCCGATTTGTGTTTATAAGTAAATAAAAAGAGCCGTTTAAAGTTTTATGCAATTCATGAAATGTATTTAAACTGTTTATGTTATTCTCTTTGTAGTTCTCCGCATTTAGGTATTACATGTAAAAGATTATTAAAGAAACTATAGTTAAAAATATCTGAATTTGAACGGTTAAAGATTTTACTAAGACAATTTTCTAATTTTTATTTTTTTCCAAAATTATCCAAAATATGAATTAATTTCTTAAAACACTAAAAAAAAATTTCCTAAATACAAATTTTAGCCCATATGCAAAATTTCAAAGTTGCCTAAGACTGGTGCAAAATAAAATTTAATTCAACTATAACGCATCTGGTAATTGTCGCTCGAACCCATATGTAAAAAATTTATTAATACCCTATGAAAATTTTGTGTTTGATTACGTGTTTTTGAATTTTGGCTCGAAATGTCATGCGCAGGTGGCGATCGTTCATTGAATCTAGTTCTTGTTAACACGACATGCTTATTAAAACATTTAAAACCTTTAATTACATAAAAGGGTAAGCATTTGTAAATTTTGTAGAATTTATTGTAATTTCGTTCAATCGAAATAGTATTAGATCCATCCAGATTGTTGCTACTGTTGTTGTATTGGAGGAATTCAAATCTTCTGTTTAGTCAAAGGACTGATAATATTGTAAATTGGTATTGTTGAAAGAAAACTCTTATCAAATCCAAACTCGCAATAAGAGGTATGAAGTTCTTATTTTTCAGAAAATCGTATTCTTCACCATTGTTTTGTCGTTGATTGACTTGAAAAATTAAGAAATCGTTTATTGTACTTTTGCATTGGTGTTTAATGAAACGAATTTGCTTCGTTGTGAAGCAAACCATTAAAAATTAGAATCACAAATGAAATTTGCTTTTTAATTGTTAAACCTAAATTATTAACGTAACTTAATGTAAATAATTTAGTTTATAAGGTTTGTGAAAGGCAGTTCTGATCTTAATTTCCATTTAGTTTTTTTGTGTTTATTGAAATGATAATTCTTTAGACATTTATTGCATTATATTTGTGAGAATATCTTATAAATTGTATGTTTTGAAATTGATTTGTTTTGTGGGATTATTAAATTTGTGCATTTATTTAATAGATTTATTTATTAAATTATGTGTTTGTATTTTTGTTACTAAAAATCAAATGCACAAGTTTTAGTAAAATATTGGTATTGAACTGTTACCCGAAATGAAATCTCTCTATACATAAAAAGAAGTTCAAGTTGACTCAAGTTGTTCATTTTTTTTGTTGTATATATAGTATATTGAACCAATCCACAATCGTACACGGTTTTGTCAGCCCACTATACAGTTTTATTCTGATCTTCTTGGACATCATACACTACACTTACATCAAAACACAATCATGAAAATATTAGTCGACAGCAAGTATTTGTACAACAGTGAACTTACACTCGAATTACACTAAAATTTTGCCCGGAACGTCTGGACCTCTCATGGAAGGTGCGAATGTTCAGAAAGAAAACTCTAGTTCTTATTGAGGCAATGTTTCGCACCCTAAAGAGGGTGTTTTTATTAGGCCAGTGGCCAGGCACTCTCTTAGTCTTGCCACTTACCTAGAAAAAGCACCCATTTTAAGCGGCATAACGTCGTCTCTACCAGAACTTGAATTTTCTTTCTGAATATTCACACCTCCGATAAGAGATTCAGTCGTCCTTATAGGTTCATGGCAAAATTTTGAAATAAATAACATTTATTTGTACTATAAGTGAGTTATTGACTTAATTTTTAAAAGTTATACACATATATGAACTACAACCAAGTACATAGATTAAAAAAATGTTACATTTAAATATTTCTCTTTAGTTTGTGTTTCAAACTCTGAAGGTACAATACCTTTCATCATCCACCTTTATATAATTCTCCGTGTACGTCAACATTTTGGTTAATCAAATTGAAATAATTTTGTAGAAATCTGTAGTTACTCAGATGCCGGTTATCAACTGCTTAACATTATGAAAAAAACTAAATGCATTTTTGTATGCAATATATCGAATTCCTGCTAATCGAATAAAACAGTAGCTAGTGATAACTGTAGGATCATGAACACCCTCTATATACACGCGTTTTGTCATATTTGAGATTGATAACATTTTTGAAACAGGTTTATACCGTAACACACATTCAAGACACTGTCTGTCCTCTTTTTATAATTTACACAACCTGTTTTGGGTTTGGCGAAACATGCCACACCCTCAAACCTCTATTTATTTATTTAATTTAATCGTATGGTACATTTTAAATATTGTATTGTGATGTAAGTGTTATGTATGGTGCCCCAGAAGATCAGTATAAACCTGTACAGTGTAGTGACGAAACCGTGTGCAATTGTGGATTGGTTCGCCTTGGCAAAGCATTTACTTCAAGGTTTAGGAAAACCACTAAAACCTAAACATGCCAACCCTTACCCACCCTAGTATTCACATGTAATAATATTAATTAAGTGTGTAATGATTGTGTTTGTGAAATTGTGTTGTACATTTTTTCCTGATTTATCCGGAGGGTCTTGATGACCAGGTCCGGAAACCAAAGTGGTGATTCTCAGGAACAACATGTTTTTCTTGTTGACCATGGAGTACTGTAAGGTACTGATCACCTTCCATATTTTATATTTGCACCAAAACCCCTAAAGAACCACACACGAGAAAAAAAACTCTAAAGAAAATTGACATACGTTTTGACGTTTAATTCCGGAAACCAAAGTGGTGATTCTCAGGAACCTCTATTACATGATCTACAGATTATACTGTCGAAATTGTATTAAAAAGGAGAGATGGCAGTCACAAACCAGACAAATGAACTTACACCACTTACGAAAACTTTCATTATTTCATGGAACCTGTCAGCATTTCGCAAAAGTGTCAGTGCTGAGTACTGAGTTAGCAAAGATTTGTAATTACGTTGTAGTGGTTTTCATTTATTAAAACCACGTGGGCTTTTATATTAAATATTTTTTACCAAATTATAGTTATATGCATCTTCTATCCCCACCCATCGTTTGTTAGATCGACTCCTGCAGCGTGCATAATTTCAGGAGTCAGGGTTTAATAGGTTTACTACGTTCACATTTTTTTGTCGACCACGTCATTGTTACTATCAACGTCCCCCTAAGCAAAAGTTGCGGTAGTTTTTACTAATTAGAACTAGATATCTGACACTCATATTTTATTTTGTTTCAAGGACATTTGATTCATATACAGTCACAGGAGTTGAATATAAGCCGATAAAATATAAAATTTTCTTACATACGCTGCCATAATCACTTCAAGTGTAACTGATATCTGCGTTAAAACGAGAATGGGATAAATGCCAACGTAACAAAAACTTACTAATTTGGAATGATATTAACAACCCTCTAGCTAAAAGACCTACATCTCGAAATCCTGTAAGGTTGCAAGACTATTTAACTACGGCTTTTTCTGAAGTTGAAGAGTGGTAAAAATTATGGTTTGAGTTGATGTTTTCAATAAACATTGATCATTGATGATCCAACAATAGAAGTCCCGATCTTTGAACAAAAAGGAAAAATTTGGTCGCAAGTAAATCGCATAAGAACAGGCCATTCAAAATGCTCTTATTTACCTTCTATAATGTTTTATTACATATGAATACTAAGGTGAGTAAGGCTTGGTGTGTTTAGGTTTTAGTGGTTTACCTAAACCTTGAAGCAAATACTTTACCAAGACGAACCAATCCACAATTGCACACAGTTTCCTCATTACACTATAATGGTTTATATTCATCTTCTGGGACACCATACATAAAACTTATACATCACAATACAATATTAAAAATGTACCATACAAATAAATAAATAAATTAATCTACGTCTGAATGAGGTAGAGCTACAGGTTTCTTGAAGAATTGTTCTATCAGAAAAAGTCTCACGCGGTGTAACGCTCAAACGCCATCTAAATGTTATTCAACACTCCCTTTAATGCTTGCTGAAAAACATATTCGTGGTGTAAATAAATTTAAAAATCAAAATTATTAAAAAATAAAATTACCTGTGACCAGATAATAATACTGACATCTTTAAGTTTAAAACGATGGTCATTTTCCACAGTAAAAATATTTAAAATTACCACGACGTACGTCAAACTCTGAATTTTTATAGTTTTTTAGTTTCTGATTAGATGAGATTTGTCCTAGTTAAGAGCTGTTTTCTAACTAGAAGCAAGGTAATTAGTAAAAAGTGAAATTGAAAATCCAGGTCACTTCACACAAAATAAATAAAGGTTCTAATAGGTGAATAACTTATCTTTTTATTTCACAAACAATTATTTTAAATTGATCAAGAAAAATAAATCTACTAACTTGAAAAAACCTCTAAACGTTGATTTCTTTCTGGCTTTCAAAATTTCTTGAGGATTTGGACTATTCTAATAGAAACATCACATCCGTCTTCCGTATCAATCAATAAAAAAGTTTTAATTACTTTAGTTTAAAGACACTCCAAATTGTGCAAAAATCCCAAGAAACATAACACAGACAATAATTTTAATAAAGAACGTTAAATGCAACTATTGGATATATAATCAGAAAAGGGGGTATAATAGGATCTCATATGTCAAGTTCTGCAGATCAAGAAGAAGTCTTCTAGATGATAACTCGCAACAACGGGCCTGTCTGAATGGTAAAAAAACTGGATATTAAACTCTGGTTAAGATGCCCTCTAGACAATGAAATGTATTATCGACGATTTTGAGTTTTGTAGGAAGTGGAAAAGGACACAATTCAAAGCAGTAGACAAAATGAGTTTTCTAATGTTCACATATAAAGTGACATCTTACATGAATCAAAGTAGGTGCAAATAATGTGTTACGGTTTATTTTTCGAATGTAGGACGGGTGTCGAGAGCCGTCTTAAACGTGTGCGCGAGTAATATGAAAACCCGACGAAAAGTTCGTATTTGGCGCGCCTTTTGCTAATTTTCTATTGGTGCGGAAAATAAAATCCGATTAAGATTTCTAGACGAACATCGGACATCTTCTTTTCTTTCCGTACGTGCGGGTAGGACTTGGCATACATATTGAAATCGAAATTTTCCCCACAAAATTATTAATGTGTGATTCAAGATTTCTAATTCAAATTGGTAGTTTTAAGCTGTAGGTTTTGCGTACATCTAGTGTCGGCTCGTGTTACGAAGTATCACGTACGCAATGGTTCCCACATTAAGCAACTTCTGAACACTCGAGTTCTCTCACCTCCCTGAAGAGTCCCAAAAGGACGAAACAGCTGTCGAGTGATTCTCATAGTGTTTGTTTGCTATTGTTACAACCTCTTGCGAATATACAGCTAGACGATTCGAGATTTTTTTGCTAACGCTTATGTTGAGTTATAATTATCGAAGGATTGGTACTTATGTAACTGCTTTTACATACCTAGTCGACAAGTTGCTTGGTATTTAGTTTAAATTCGCTAAATCACCGTGAGTCACTTTGCTTTCTTTCTTTCCTATTTCGTATTAATTCTTTTAGCACGTTGCGTTGACCTTATGCTCTCGTTGTGTGTTATACCTGGATAATTCTTGAGGGTGCTGGAGTGGCTGATCAATTAAAGACAACATCACGGTTTCGCATTAGTTAAGCTGCAGACAACAGGTAGATACTACGTCTACAGGGGTTGGTTATGCTTCATAACTTCATCGAGGAGCTTATCGCTTTCTGTTCTTCTTTTGCACACCTCCCTTAAGAGGTAATTCTGGGAGGTTACTTAACTTCCCGAACTGTCGATACCGTCACTAGCAGGAAACTTTCATTCTCGGAACTGCATCCTACCGATTACAGTTAAGTTTTAGTATTTAAGTAACCTTATTCAGTAATATGCGTATGAAGCTCAAGTACATAGTGACATAGAACGGTTTGATCTCTAATATTTAACTCCAATTTTTATTCGTGTAAATACTCCACAACCGAACGTTTTTTAACTAGCTCAATACGGGCTCGGGCGTTTTACCTAGAGCGGTTGACGCGAAAACAAAATGCCTTTTGGGTTTGCGGAGTACTCACCCCTTTAATCCTAGTTTAGTTAGTTTAAATCGCTGTGTGTAATGTTAGCCTTCTTAGTAGCCAATCCTCAATTAGAAATGATAACTTTAACTCGGGTGTAACTAAAGCTTAACTAAAGAAACCCGACATTAATTGCGACCTTATTTATTGTTAAGCAGAGGCTGCTGCTAACGCACTATAACTATATGCGACAGCTCTCTATTTCTTGTCACATTCTCTAGTACTTTAAGATTTGTTTGTTGTGCTGAATTGTCTGTCTTTCTCTTGGTTTGTGTTTGATTTAGCGTATTAGACTTTAAGTAAAACCTGTTGATCTTCTGTTGGTCGGTTTTATTTCTTTCTTTTACCCAGCAGGTGACGCCTTGTTAGACAACACTCAAATTATTTATATTTTTTTAATTTTCTTTACTCTCTTAATATAAAAAAAATTCGTGGTTGTTTTTATATTATACTTTTTCTTCAAAAAATTTGTTGCCATCAACTTTAATTTTTTTTTGTTTTTTTTTTTTTTTTCCTTTATAGTCTTTTTTTTTTTTTATTTTTAAAAAATAATCGTTAAAAATTTTTATTTTTAAAAAATTATAATTTGTTTCCGTTTTTTAAGATGTTTTTGAATTTTTTTTGCAACGGTAACTGTTATATATGTATGTATTTATAGTTAACTTTGAAACAATTGTAATGATCATTAACTTGTCAAATAAGTATGTACAATTTTGTTGAATTAAACCTTTCTATCTGAGGTAAATAGTTACATTTCAATTAATTCAACAATATTATTATGGATCGTTTGCTGAAACCCGAAAGACTGGATATAGAGCCAAATGCACTGAATGCAGTTCAGCAGTAAAACCACTGGTATCTAACATTTCGTAGTTTTCTTGTAACTATACAAGCTAAGGAAGCAGACTATTTAAAGCTCTTGATAAATTTTATATCACCAAATGTCTATGAACATATAACTGAATGTGGCACATTCAATGATGCAATTTCTGTGTTGAAGAGTTTATTTGTGAAACCTGTCAATGAAGTATTTGCAAGACATACACTGGCTAGTCGACGTCAGAAAATAGAAGAAAATATGGATCAATATTTACAGGCACTGAAACTCCTTAGTAAGAATTGTCATTTTAAAGCAGTGACAGCTGAAGTTAATCGAGATGATTGTATTAGGGATTCATTCATTAGTGGACTTCAAAATTCAAATATTAGACAAAGACTTCTTGAAAATTCTAAACTAACATTAGAAGAAGCTTTTCAGCAAGCTCGTTCATTGGAATTAGCTCAGTTACAGTGCCAGCAGTATTATAATCCTGCAGTTGTTAATACTGTTTCTGAAACTTTGTTTAAAAATGGTGATAATGTAGATTCTTCTGATGTAATGGCAGCAAGCAAATTAAGGTGCTTCTTTTGTGGGTATGAAAGACATCGTAGAGACAAATGTCCAGCAAGAGACTCACTATGCAGGAATTGTGGTAAGAGGGGCCACTTTGATAAGGTATGTCAATCAAAACTGGAAAATACTCACACTAGTTACTCAAAAAGAAAGTTATTTCTACTCTTTCAAGTTGTACTATGAATATTTTGCATTACTGTTCCCATATTCCTAATAGTTTACAAAAAGCAACTATTCCTATTACTGTAAATGGAGAAACTGCGCTGGCTCTAATTGACACTGGAAGTTCTAGCACTTTTATCAGCAAAGAATTAGTACGAAAACTGAACATTTTGACGGATCATACAGTAAATGAGCTGGTCACAATGGCATCTACCTCGCATCAGTCTCCAATAATGGGACGATGCAAGGCAAATCTAAAATTACTTGATTATTCATACGATAACTTTAACATGTCTGTTCTTCCGAATTTGTGTGCTGACATCATTCTTGGTCACGATTTAATGCAACAGCATGCTAGTGTCCAATTATCATTTGGAGGAACTAAACCTACACTTTCTATATGTGGTTTGGCCATTGCAACAGTAAAACCTGTCTCATTATTTGAACATCTTACTGTCAACTGTCAACCAATTTCTGTCAAATCTCATCGATATACTGACTCTGATACACAGTTTATTACTTCTGAAATTAAAAGATTACTGAAAGAAAATATAATAGAACCCAGTCGTTCTCCTTGGAGGGCTCAAGCTCTAGTCACATCAGATGAGAACCATAAACGTCGCATGGTTATAGACTACTCTAGAACCATTAATAAATTTACAATGCTCGATGCTTATCCTCTTCCTAGAATTGAAGAAATTGTAAATAAGGTTGCTAACTATCAAGTATACAGCACTATTGATTTACGTAGTGCATATCATCAAGTGCCCATTAAAGAGCAAGACAAAATTTATACAGCTTTTGAAGCCTGTGGTCGTCTGTATCAGTTTAAAAGAATACCGTTTGGAGTTACCAATGGTGTAGCTAGTTTTCAAAGAGTTATCGATGAAATTATTGTTGCTGAAGATCTAAAGGACACATATGCCTACTTGGATGATGTGACCGTATGCGGAATAAACCAAGAAGAGCACGACAAGAATCTTAAGAATTTTATGGCTGCTGTAACAAAGTATAACTTGACAGTGAATGAAGACAAAAGTTCATTTTCTCTGCGTGTTATTAGTCTTTTAGGATATCTCATTAGATTCAAGAATATTCAACCTGACCCCGAGCGTCTAAAGCCATTGAGAAATCTTACACCACCTACTGATGTGTCTTCTTTACGTAGAACATTGGGTATGTTTGCACATTATTGTAAATATATATCTAGTTTCTCTGATAAAATTATTCCACTCAAAGACTGTAAATTTCCTCTGTCTGAAGAAGCATTAAAAGCATTTGATAATTTAAAACTAGAGATTGAACATGCTGTGTTATCTTCTGTAGATAATAGTGCTCTATTCACTGTGAAAACCGATGCTTCAGATACAGCCATAGCTGCGACTTTGTCTCAGTTGGGACGACCAGTAGCATTCTTTTCCAGAGCACTTTCCAATTCTGAACAACGACATTCATCTGTGGAGAAGGAAGCTCAAGCTATAATAGAAGCAATTCGAAAGTGGAGACACTATCTCATGGGAAGACACTTCCGTCTCATCACAGATCAGCGATCTGTGTCATTTATGTTTGATACTAAACTGTCTGGCAAAATTAAAAATGAAAAGATTATGCGATGGAGACTTGAACTGTCATGCTTCAGTTATGATATTATTTATCGACCAGGAAGTGAAAATGCCACTGCCGATGCTTTATCTAGAGCCTGTTCAACAATTGTCTGCTCTGATGCAAAACTCAAACTTTTACATGATTCCCTTTGCCACCCTGGTGTAACGAGGATGTATCACTGGGTAAGAAATAAAAATTTATCGTTTTCTGTTGAAGATATTAGACGGATTACATCAGCTTGTAGAATTTGTACTGAAGTAAAATCAAACTTTATAAAGAAAGAAGGCAAACTGATCAAAGCAACTAGTCCATTCGAGCGTTTGAATATAGATTTTAAAGGACCACTACCTTCTAATACTAGAAATCATTATTTACTGACTATTGTTGATGAGTATTCTCGATTTCCTTTTGTTTTTGCTTGTCCCGATATGACTTCCTCAACTGTAATTTCAAATTTAAAACAATTGTTTGCAATATTCGGACTTCCAGCCTATATTCATTCCGATAGAGGACCATCATTTATGTCGCACGAACTAAAAACTTTCTTAACGGAACGTAATGTAGCAACAAGTCGTACAACGCCGTATAATCCACGTGGTAATGGGCAAGCAGAACGTTACAATGGAATAATATGGAAAACCATAGAACTCGCTATAAAAACGCAAAAATTAAATATATCTCAATGGGAATTAGTCTTACAGGATGCACTTCACTCAATTCGATCTCTGCTATGTACGGCAACCAATGCAACACCTCATGAAAGATTATTTGAATATTCCAGACGATCAGTTAATGGTGAATCATCGCCAACATGGTTACTGTCACCTGGGCCAATTTTAATGCGTAAATTTAATAGGCAATCAAAATACGAACCTAGGGTAGAGGAGGTAACACTATTAGAAGGAAATCCTGAATACGCCTATGTTAGACATTCAGACGGAAAAGAGTCCACTATATCCACAAGACATCTTATACCGCTTAATGATGCACAATCAAATTTATCAGAGGAAACCAAAGAAATTCAGGCTGAAACCGATGATGATGATGTTGTTCTTACACCCGATACTCAACATGAAATTACAGAGAATTCCGAAGAAAACGAAACTCTTAGAAGAAGTTTCCGTACTCGAAGAGCCCAGATTATTTAAACGATTATGTATTAAAATAAGGTGGGGGTGAATGTTATATATGTATTTATAGTTAACTTTGAAACAATTGTAATGATCATTAACTTGTCAAATAAGTATGTACAATTTTGTTGAATTAAACCTTTGTATCTGAGGTAAACAGTTACATTTCAGTAACCATGTTAACATCGGCCACACTTGCATTTGAATTAGAAATTGGTTTAAACCCTTTTTTAAACTTTATTTTTTTTCAAAATTAGATAAAATATTGTATGTTACACGTAACGAAATCCTACGCTAGTCCCGCAATTATCACATTCGTTAAATAATAATAAAAACAATAATGCAGGATCCATTTCATCAATGTTTAAATTAATGGGAAAAAAGAGAAGTAGAAAAGAAGATTGGAAATGGAGAGAAGATCAAAAAAGAAAGTGTAAAAAAGGTGAAATATGTAGAGTACACACTGACTTATGACAAGAAGGATTAAGCACGTAGGTATAAATGGACTGACCAGAAAAAGAGAAAACATCTTAGGATAGCTGTGATGGCTAGGTGTTTGCCAAAAATATAGAAAAAAAAGGTGGATAATAAACGCCGAGATATGTCGTAGAAGAAGAGAAGAAAATAAGAATACAAGCATGAAAGAGGGTAATGAGGCACGAAAAAGAAATGAAAGAGTGAAAAGAATACAAAATATTACAAGGAAATTAGAAGGAAGTTAAAAAATAAAATAAAACAAAATAAGTATTTGTGAGAGGACAGTAAAATATTGTGTAGACTACATGTGGAGGAGTGGGAATTAGGATGCCACGAACTAACAGAAGATGTGATAGATAAAAGTATGACATTATCAAAGAGAGGAGAAGGAGTGAGATATTTCAAATAAGAAGAAGAGTAAGAGGCGAGGAATAGAAGAAAAATTTTGTTTATTAGAATTATTTAAGTTTTGCAAATTTTAAAATAGTATGTAAATATCGAATTCATTTGTAAGAAGAAATTTTGAACAGGTACATACGAGGATATATTAAAAAATTCTTAGCCTACTATAGAACTAAACAAAATTTCAATGTCAAAATATTTTATTACTCAACATATTCTGCTCTTAATCGGATACATTTATTACAACGAACCTGCAACGTCTCTAGACCTTTAAAAAAAAATGTCTCTTCTTGCTCTGCTAACCAGACCTCCACAGCTTCTATTACCTCCTTGTTGGAAGAAAATGTACGACCTTTTAAACTTTTGTTCAGTTGAGGAAAGAGGTGATAGTTGGACGGAGCCAAATCGGGTGAATAAGGTGGGTGTTCTAGTAATTCAAACCCTAAATCACGAATTTTTGCATGGCAACATGAGATTTGTGTGCAGGGCGTTGTCCTGCAAAAACAAAACACCTTTGGATAGCTTTCCGCGTCTTTTCTCTTTAATATTTTCCCGTAGAGTGGTCAGTAATGTCGAATAGTAATCTCCAGTTATTATTCTACCCTTATCCAAAAAATCAATCATGATTACTCCATGGCAATCCCAAAAAACTAAACTGAAGCAAGAACTTTTCCAGCAGATTTTTGGACACGAAACTTCTTAGGTCTTGGAGAACCAGAGTGTCGCCATTCCATCGATTGTTGCTTTGTTTCTGGATCGTAGAAATGTACCCAAGTCTCATCCATAGTAACAATTCGGTTTAAGAAGTCTACATCGTTTTTAAATCTAGCACAGATCGAACGCGATGCTTCTACCCTTGCACGCTTTTGGTCAACATTCAAACATTTGGGGATCCATTTTGCAGCAATTTTTCTCATGTCCAAATTGACGTGAACCATATGATGAACGCGTTAGTATGAAATATTCAGTGCTTCAGATATCCGTTTTAGCCCAATTCGACGGTCTGATTATATCATGTCATGAACTGCATCGATATTTTTGGGGACTGACACAGAAACTGGTCTTCACGATCGGTCATCATCTTCAATGGAAAATTTACCTCTTTTGAAGCTTGCATTCCAATTTTTGACGGTCGCATACGAAGGACATTGATTACCAAGGGTATTAAGCATATCTTCGTAAATCTGCTTACCTCTTAACCGTTTTTAATACAGGTACTTGATGATGGCTCGATACTTCAATTTTTAGATTTTCACAATTTCGGTGGAATTATTTTTTCATTTAATTTATTGCGTGACTCTGGTTTACTTTTTGGACGTCAAACTTTTACACTGACACTTCTAATAAGTTATTGTTCGTTGTTATGGTAACGCAATATTTTGTTTATGCAAGGAACTGGTCTAAACTAACTAGATATCAATACATCCTCGTACATATAAATTGAAAAGGTTAATTGCTAATACTGTATTATCTAATAACTATTTATGTGTGATTTTTTGTAATAATGTTTACGGGACGTGTCAAGCTAGTTCCCACAATTACAAAACAAAATAAATCTGAAAGTATGCATCTTACCTACATATATTCCTATAAAGTGATATATTTTATAAAGGTAGGTGTCAGAATGATCTGTTTTCGTATGTCACTTTACATATCAAAATTTAAAGAATTACTTTAAATTAAAAAAGTAATCTGCAGACTATAGTATATTCAATAAGGATACGTATATTGATTGAATTTGAAAAATGTTTAAACACCGAAAAGTTATATTACATGTTTAATGTAAGTCAGATGCTTCAATGCGGTAATGTTTTGTTTATTTGTTGTTTAGATTTAGTAGTACAGTAGAGAAAACTTTAAGGCTACTATACGTGTTGTAACTCCTAATGTTTAATACCTAATCACCGAATTTAATTTATTATTGTTGTTTTAAGTTTTGTTGATAATAATTTATAACTTGTGACAAATTAATCATTAAACGATTTGACTAACACTTTCTCTTTTTTTCCACAATTTAATTTAAAACATGCATTTCACAGAATGTTTTCAGCGTCAATTTGATGTTTACGACACGTAATGAAAAACGGAAGTAAAAAAGAACATGCAAACACAATGCGTTTTATTAAATTTTATTTAAAAAAATACATCCTGTCTTATTCAAACTACATCGGAAACTTCAACTCTAATTTTATTCCGAGAACTGCAAATTGAAAAATCGAAGCACATCTGTATGTAAAGTGCCAAGATCTGGCAGGCAGCTTTGACGAAATATTGAGTTTGATTTTAAGACACTTTACATCTCATTCCGTCTGACGTAGAGTGGCGTGCGTAAATTGAGCAAATCAGCGGTGGCAGCCGCCGTTCTCTCCCAGATTTGTGATACGTTCGAAAGATAGAGAGATTACGTTGATGTAACATAAAAAAGTAAACAAAAAATAAATAAATTTTTCTACAGACGCGAATGCATATTTTTTAAGAACGACATCTTGTCGCTACTTCATTAATTTCTTTTTTGTGTTAAGTGAAAGTGAACGTAGCCAGGTGGTCTTACATATAGTATTATTGAGTTCGCTGTATTTTTGTATTGTCTGTGGTTTGCCAGTGGCAGCAGACGATTAATGATTGTTCTTCGTTGCACGCGACCTACCTCAACAAGATAAATGTATATTTGATAGTGGAGCCACCTCCATGAGTTGGACTTCTAGACATGACTTTACTAAGTTATGATGAAGTCATTGCCATTTTAATGGTCGTTAAGAAGAACGCCCGCACCCTATCTATTAATATTTCAAAAAGTCATGCGTTTAGAAAAAAAATGGTGCTTAAAAATTTATTACTACCATGTTTAATTTACGTCATTTTACTTTGCTTTACATAATTAATAATTATACATAAATCATTTGTTATGGAAAGATAATTATTTACAAGTAATAAATTCTATCTCATTAATGTATACTAATTTTCTTGCGTAAATCTTTAATTATTCATTCATTTTTTTTGCTTTGCTATTCCCGTAGTCAAATTAGTGTTAATCATGGAAATTTGATGTAAAAATTTAAAAAAGTGGAAAATTTAGAATAGTATAAAATCAAATAGTTTATATTGCATGTTCTAAATATTTGATTATTTTCATTTTTCAGTTTTGAACTTTATCTTGTTGAAGTTACCTACCTGTGTCTATGGAAGAAACTAATCTTTGTTTTTCATAAAAGACTATTTTTTATTCATTCAAGTTTTTGTTCTGTCAAGTTAATTTTTATTAAAGAATTCTTTTTGCTGTTTTCTACTTTTTAGTTTTATTCAAACTAATACTCGTGAAGTTGTCACTCTTTTTACTTTGACTTGGTAGCAGAGCGTGGTTGTTGCTATTGCTACGAGTACAAGTTCAATTTAAGAAGGAGATCCAAATAGATCTGTTAGATGGAAAGGCTAATTGGTCAACATAGAAATTCAAAATGATAATTCTATTACGATCTGTTCAAGGAGAAAACGATATACTTGATGGTAAATTAAAATCTCCTGAACCTATACCTTCTGGATGAACAAAAGAGGTGCAAAATAAGTACGATAAAGATTTAGCTTTCTTCAGAAAGGCAGGTAGTAATGTGTTACTTTTGCTTATCTTAAATATGTCACATGAAACCTTACAAAGAGTTATGAGATTTAACACAACAAAAGAAATGTGGTTTGAACTTCACAGATTGTACGACGGTGCAAGTGAGGAGAAAATGTATGACTTGTGTATGGAGTTTTTCCGTTACAAAAACAAAGAGTCTGATGATATAACCTCACATATTTTTAAGTTAAAATACCTGTAGAGTGAATTGCAAGTCGAGATGTCCAAAGATAATGCTGCTACAGGTAACAATTGCATCTGCGATTTACCTGATTTATTGTTAATTTGTAAAATACTGGGAACTTTTCCAGATGAATATCTTTCATTTAAGTCATGTTGGTCGTTAATGGTAAAGTCTGAGAGAACAAAAGACAATGTGACCTGTCAACTGTGTGCTTTGAAAAGAGCATTATTGGGAAATAATGAAAGTAATCAGGAAGTTCTAGTAGTAAGTCGCAATAAATTCAGTAATTTTTAAAGAGCAAAAAGGATATACTCTGTGACTACTGTAAGAAGCCAGGCCATAAAATAAAGCAGTGTTTTAAATGTAAAGCTGTTGGTAAACCTGAAAACTCTAGATCCAAAGAAAAAAATAAGGTCTCACTTTTGGCGTTAACATCATCTATTCTGTTGGCTACATCTAATGAAGAGGACTGGTATGTGGATAACGGTGCAACAAACCATATCTGCAATAGAAAAGATTTATTCCAAACATACAAACCGTTTTATGATGGAAATTTGGTTTGTTAAAATGATAGTGTTAAAGCTTCAGAAAGAAGGACCGTAACAGTTGAGTCAAATGTTAATGGTAGAATTATTGAACTAAATTTAAATAATGTTTGGCACGTTCTCAAACTCCAAAACAATTTATTCTCTGTGTTGTCAGCACAAGACAGACAACCAAATAGTAACTTTATTTTCGAAGCTAAAGTATGTTACCTGAAAACAATTTTGGTGAGAAACAGAAGCAGATATGGTGCTCTATTCAAATTATCCCTTAAAAATATTGTGTCTGGTAATAACTCTGAGGTAAATCATACTGTAAACGAAGCTACAGTTGCATCATGAACGATTGGACCACTAGAACAAAAGACATGTTAGGCAGATTTTGAAGAGAGAACTTAATATTAAAGTGCCTCTGGTCAGTGAGTAATGCGAGGGATGCATATATGCAAAGCGCATATTTTAAAATAGAGAAAGCGCTAAAGCTCCAGGAGAGCTTTTGCATGCCGATATATGTCGTCCTTTTGCGAAATCTCAGAGAGGATATCAATATTATGTTTTATTCAAAGATGACTATAGTAGATTCCGTTACGTATATTTTATGAAAGAGAAATCAGAAGTTACAAAGCAGTTCTAGCCAAAATAAAAGTTACTGGACATGTGGTTCAAAAATTACAATGCCTTACTTACCCCAGCAGAACGGTTGTTCGGAACGAGACAATAGAACTATTGTAAAGACTGCGAGGGCGATAATGCATTCAAGAGATGGATTCCCACAGAGCTTATGGGCTGAAATTATAAACACGTCTGCATACATTTTGAACAGATCAGGTGTCTCAAGCGGTAGCTGTAAGTCTCCATTCGATGTTTGGTACGGAAAGAAGCATATGCGAGTTATAGGTAGTACATGTTATTCTTATGTTCTAAAACAGATTAGAAAGAAATTGGATAAGAAATTCAGATAATGCATCTTAATTGGATACGAAGGAGATTAGGAGTATTGTATATAGTGTCAGGAAAAACGTGACGTGATAAGATCAAGAGATGTAATCTTTGATGAAGGACCATTTTCAGTTCCTTAGTTAGTCACTCTAGGCGAGCATTTTTCTGAGAATTTTCCTTCAACTTTAGCAGACATTAATGAACAAAATAATCAAGCATAAGAAGGTGAAATGGAAGAAGAACTTAAAGAAAATGTCAATAAAGATGTAGAGAGTACTATTTCAGATATTTATGGTTTTTAAAATGTACAAAATGGGGTAAAGTTGCAGATAGAACAACTCTAAGAAAGCCATCTAGTTTAAAGATTTTGCAGCGGAATTTGCTGTAAATATTCTCGAAATCAGAAAGCCAGCAAACTACAAAAAAGCGACACAAAGTGCAGAAACATGGCTTCTACAAACACTGCCACCAGGAAGAAAAGCAATTTCCTGTAAGCGGGTCTACAAAGTTAAAATTAATCCAGATGGATCAATTGAGAAGTACAAGGCAAGGTTAGTTGTCAGAGTGTTTTCACAGAAAATGGGTGAAGATTATGATCAGACAGTTAGCCCTGTTGCAAGTAGCTTCAGTGAGAGTATTTTAAGTATTTCTGCTTGCGAGAAAACGGTGATTACCCAATTTGACGTTTCTACTGCGTTTTTGTATGACACTCTTAAAGAAGAGATATACATGAGACAACCTGAAGGTTTTGACAATAAAACAAGATTTGTCGTTTGAAAAAGAGCTTGTATGACTTAAAACAGGCACCTCGATGCTGGAACAAGCGCATTGTTGATGTACTTAAAGGAATGAACTTTGAAACAAGCGATGCTGAACCATGCGTTTTCATAAAGAAAGAAAGGCGTGGCATGCTTGTATTATGTTTGTATGTTGATGACGGTTTGTTAGTCTCGAATAATGAAGACATTAAGAAAGAATTTTTTGCGAATTTACAAACTTCTTATTTTCTTATGTTGGAAGTCAAAACTGATTTAGATAGAGTGGTTAAAGTCAGTCAGGCAGCATATGCAAAGAAATTACTAGTAAAATTTTAATATGAGTGATTGCTAACCTGTTTCAACACCAATTATCAAGGAAGGTGATCAACCAGAGAAAGAAAAAGAAGTAGAAAGTCTAGAGTTCAACGACAGAGAAGTCGTTGGGGCATTGATGTATTTAATGTCAGGTAGTCGTCCCGACATAACCTACAAAATGAACGTAGTCTCAAGAACAATTGGTAATCCAAGCGGATTATCTCCAAGAGGATTATGTAAAAGTTAAGTTAATTGATGTTGGTATATTCTACAAACCCAACAATCGAAAAGGTTATTTGGAATGCTATACACATGTTGATCATGGTGGTGATGAAGCTACTAGGCGTTCAACATCTGGTATCAGCTGTTTATACGCTGGTAGAGTTGTATGATGGAGGAGTCAACGACAGTCTTCAGTTGCTACTTCAACTTTTGGTGAATTGGTTTGGGACAATGAAATTACCATCGAAAAAGTTGATTCTACTAGACAAATTGCAGATTTGATGAAAAAGTCGTTATTCAGACCAAGGTATCAAATGCTGAAAAATTTAATGGGACTAACAAATATATTGAATGAGGGAGGGTGTTGAAGTTACCTACCTATGTGTCTATGGAAGAAGCTAGTCTTTGTTTTACATAGAAGACTATTTTTTATTTACTCAAGTTTTTGTTGTTAAAAAAAAAAAATAAATAAAATAAAAATAAATAAAATTTTTTTTTTTATTAATGTCAATACAAAATTTTATAACTGTCAAGTTAATTTTTATTAAATAATTATTTTTGCTGTTTTCTACTATTTGGTTTTATTCTTTTACTTTGACAAATCTTACCTGTTATTTTTTGCACATTTCTTTTCTTATATCGTTCTCACCAATTCTTTGTTTTTATAATTCTTACAAATTTATACTGATTTAAATGTTGTTAAAACCAGTTCACATGAACAAATGACCAAATAGTGAATTAACTAACGCTTAACTAAATTGTAACTATATACAAAATAAACATTGAGAAGAAAGGGAAGAACGAAGAAAATATACTATTTTTTTCCAGCGTTTATTGTTGGTGTACATGCATTATTTACAAATTTTCGAGATTTTCGAAATTTATTTTCGAATGTTATAGTGAGTTTTTATTTTTAACAAATCAGATTGGTACTTTATTGTCACGTTCTTAATGGTAGAACTTCACTGAGGTGTCAACCTAAATAGTTGCGAATCAAAGGAACTGTATCTTTTAATGTTTAGATAGTAAAAGCGGTTTTAGCCCACCAGTAGTTCAATCATATGCCGCTTTATTGTCGCTTGAAGAAGAAATAATTTGTTTAAAGAATCTTAAAAAACTTACTTTTACTACAAAGTGACCATTAGTGTAAACTAGAATATTTATCCCTTTACTATAATAGTTATGAAAAAATCTAGATAGCCATGATTTATTCAATGCAAAAAAAAAAATTAGAGATTATGCACATATTACCAACACTTCTTCCAATCTTCAGAACATTTTTCATAAACTGATTGGGATATTATTCTCAGATTTACACTTTCATCTAAATCGCTTTCACGAAGAAATATTTGGGGATTTAGAAAAAGGATAAACTCACACGGAGCCATGTTAGTATGGTAAGTTTCTTTCTGGATGATATTTAATTTGACTTTCAGCAAATCATATTTCTCAAGAAGAAAAATATGATACGGCGCATTATCGTGGTGTAAAAATCAAAATTTTATGGTACAAGTAATTCGACATCCAGACTCCCCGTTAGTTTGCTGCGTTGGCATTTGAATTTTTGTTGAAAACTCAAAATTCAAGGTAAACTAAACTATTTTTGGCGCGTAATCAATGAGCATTTAAACCTCAGAACTGCATTCAAACTTCCAAATACGTGTTATATCTTCACTCAAGCAAACTCGCTTATCTTTTACTCAAAAGTAACATCATTCTTACGTTTCCGTTTCTCTCCAACAAAGTTTGGAAAGATATGAGAAAAATGCCAGTATATGTAATACATGATATTGCAATACATTTATTTGGAAAAACGAATTAAACCAATTTTTACATTCTCTAACAAAATTGGACAAGTTTTAGTTTTCCAAAATGATAACTTCAAACAGTTTAGTGTACATGGGTGAAATTGGTCGCTATATTAGTACACGTATTTCGCATCATATTTCTTCGTCAATAGAAAAATCGGAAGGGAGTATAAAATCATCAAGCATCTTAACAACTTCAATCGTGAGCGCGGTTTTGAATATTCACCTTTTTAAATTCTTATTGTTATCCCCACTCCCCACCTTTAAATTTCCACCAATCAACACGGAGTTTAACAATCCGCGACAATTCTTATTTTGTATATTTAGAGCTATTTTCCTAATTATACTGACTTTTTCAGTTTAGAATCTGTCTCGGTTAACAAATTGATTACCTGACTTTTAGTGGTCCAGTAGACCAAACGGTTGCATCTACGGTCACTAATTCGACAGGGTCTAATCCCGGAATATGTTGTGTTTCAATAATTCTTAAGTTATTAGTGCCGTCTATCTTTTAGATTTAAATCAGTCATTTTCTTCTTTATATCGTTACTATTGTATAGTATGGTATAAAGAGTTTAATTTCTAGACAAATTCCGAGCTGTATTTATTCTGCTATGTCTAGCAGATGTAGCTATGGTATTTTTTTAAAATTGAAAATCTCTGAATGAGTTATTACTGTGTTATTGGCCAATTCTTTTTAGTTTTGAAACTATTAATACTAATACAATTTTGGATTTTTTGGATTTGACAATATGCTCACTTATGCAACGTTTCTTCTCATCTAAACCCTAACTTAGAGAGATTCAGCGTAACAATTTCTTTTCTAGACAATTCCTTTAGTATCTAGAGAGGTCAAACCCTGTGGTTTCCTCAAATTCAGTAATAATCTTGATGTATCCATAGCTCGGAAGTAAGTTTCTTAACAAAGTGTTCGTCAAACATCTTTGCTTATTATCTGATACAAAGTGTAATAATCACAGTTTTCTTCATCGTCGTATTGACCGCCATCTTCTCTGATTTTTTCCAAGTTTTTTTTCTGTGTGTATTCTACACACTTTTTCATTGCATCATTTTCTTGTTTTTTTTGCTATTTTCATTATTCTTGCTTTCCAAGATTACTTTACTGGTGCTTTTTCGTTTATTTAGACTTGATGCATCACCTCGATTGTTTTCTACATGCTGTTCTTTCATTATTCTGTGCTTTTTAGTTATTCTTCTATTTCTTTTAGTTTTCTCTTTTCGGGCCGTATCTACTTGAGATGTTGACCAGAATGAAATACATTTTATTTAATTTGACTATAACAAATATTTATTTAAGTTTTTCCAACTACACACACGTAGTACTGATCATTTGAGTGTCCCACTTACGCATACGAAACATTTGAATTTATGGCAGCATCTTGGTCATTTGTTGATCTGTGAGTACCGACGACTTAAGGTCATTCAGGAGTATTAGTCTAAATATCGTTTTAAACACTGGGTATTTTTTCTATTATATGATTTAATATCTTTATACAAACATTTAGGACAACAGTTACTACAAATTTATTATCAGCTAATCCATATTTAGAAACAACAATATAGTGTTGCTTCGCTATAATTATCACACCCTTTTACATCTTCCTTTTAGTATGCTGACACGATAGTGATGTCGTCCAGTCTTTTGGTAGTTTTTCTTCTATCTACACTTACTTAATAAATATCTCTTCTTTTTGTGCTATATTCTTAATTACTTGTGCCGTTATATGTCGAATCCAGTCGCTTTCCGTATTTAAGTATTTTTATTACTTCTTTTATTAGCTTCCATGCTAGCTCGTTGTTTTTAGTTTTCTTTGTGTTGAAAATCATTCCGTAATTCTTTCAAATATTCTTTCCATCTTTAATTATTTTTTTTATTCTGTTATAATCTCTCCGTTGCTAGTTTTATTATTCTCGTTTTGTGTGCTTTCTGTTTTTTCAATGTTTTATAGCTTTTGGTTTCCTTTTGAATTTTTCTCAATTTTTCTCCAAAGGCTTTTGTTGTGCAATTAAGAACATTTGTTCAGTCGTTTCTCATTCTTGTTTATATCTGTTATGTATTTATCTTCAATCGTGTCTATTAAGTAATTTCTTAATTTGTATCTTAATTGACTCAGTCCTCCATGATATTTGCTTTTTGTTATTTTTGTTCCTGCATATTTTTCCTGCTGATCTTATCACTATGTTTTCATAGTATTCTTCTACATACGTTTTCATATCTTTTAGTTTTTAATTGTAGTGTTTTCGTATTTATCCGCTATTTACATGTGCTTTAATTTATAATACTTAATTGATTCAAGCTTTACAATTTAATTTATTTCTTTCTTGTATATTTTTTCTAAATTTATCCATGACGATATAGTGATTGCTACCAATTTCCTGACCTCTTTTCACTCTTGAGGCTATTATCATCTCTCTATTTTTTTCTATTAATGTATAGATAGTGACTTAACGATCTTTCATTCCTACTTCTCATCTGTCTTGTGAATTTATGCAGTTGTTTCTTTTTCTACCCCGTTTCTACTGTTATTTCTTAATTTTTCGAATCCCTTTTTTTGTTTCCTTTATTCCTAGAATAGCTATTCCCATGTTTTTCAAATTCATATGATTGTTGAATTTTTCCGATTATTCTTCTAATTTGTTGGTTATTGTGATTAAGTATAGTTTTGACTGTGGATCCTTCCATGATACTACCTCCTTCTGACATTCATATTTCTTTGACATGAAGTTATGTTGGCTTCATAATTTACACATTTGCTTGTGTGTGTAATCTCTCTTCGTGATGTATGCCACTGCTTGGTTCACGACGTTTTCAGTTTTTTTTCTAGTTTTAATAGTTTTAAATTCAGGTTAATGGTGTTGGTGAAGTCAATCTGAAAACTTTTCCATAGTAGGGAGTAGCTTTCATAAGATCTTTTTGTTTAATGATAATAACACGTCTGACCAGAATTTTTATCAACAGTTCTTTTCTAGTGATAAATAAGTCTATTTAAAGTCGGCGTCATTATTAAGGCAGTAGGTACGCTTTACAGTTTATGTATATTAGTTTTTACTCAATGTCAACATTTTTACATTTACTAATAACACTCCCCCAAGACTGCCTCAAGAGACTTCATATACTTTCTATTCTCGAAGCAACGAATTTTTGTAATAATACAAACGTAATGTTTTAGAAAAAATGTATTTAATAATTAAGTATTTTTAAGACTCAATATTTTTTTGTATGAAGTTTTACTGTTTATAAAACGCATTCTATACACGACGCCACACTTATAACTGGACATGTTGGGCATACCATTCCAAAAGAAAACTTAAATGTATTTAAAAGATATACTAGAATTTTTAGAAAATTGAACATGCAATTTGCAATGCTTACATTTATTAGATATAACATGTAAATGCTAAAAAGTTTCTCTTACTTTAGATAAAACTGTAGTTAATTAGTTGCGTTCAATTTGACTGATAACAAAAATTTTAATTAACAACATTACAAAGCTGGTACGTACGTGTAGTTACGCAATTCGTAATTATATCTAGTGAGCTATTCTAATTTTTAAAGAATTCTAGACTATCACGTGTGCTCGTTGGCGCCTTCATCACAAGGAACAGCAGAAGAAACCGTAAGTACATTAAGAGCTTCAATGTACAAAATTACTACAATTCTTTGTGAGTTAGAGAAGACCTACTGGATCGTTGACGTACAAGTGACGAAATTTCACTCAACAAAATATACGACCGTCATTACTCTCGAGATCGAAATCTTTAGATCTTTTAGTAGGGTCGAGGGTCAACACATTGTCGCTCTTGTACCGAGGCAAAATGCCCGATTACGTACTGATGTCATCTAGATGTCTTAGATGAGTACAGCATCGCTAACAACATGTATTTGAAGTCGTTAATTAAATTGCAAATATAAAGTAAGTTAATGACCGGAATTCATAAATTTTATTATAATGTCAGTGTAAGAACACCTCAATGAACAGCACATCTAATGCGTAAGAAACTTTTTATTACTTTATAACCTGATTAAAAATTAAGTCCCGCTTAAACAATTTTTTGGAACACACACTTCTTAAATTTTTACGTGGTATAAAATTTTTTATTTACAATTTAACTGCAAGAACAATTATTGCATCTACAAGGACAAACACTATTTAGATAAGTGTTAGTTATTTCCTATTGGCATTTTGTTTTCTTTTGAGATTATTAAGTAACAGAAAAGTAATTACTTACTAAAATAATCAATATTGTTTTTATTCTTACAAATATCTTTAAAAAATAATTATAAAAGATACAGACTTATGTAGACATTTCAAAATCGAAAAATTCAAGACACTGCTTTTTCACATTATTTTCATAGATTAGAGTAATCGACTAACGTAAAATTAATAATGAAATTAAATAATTCATTAATAAAATTAATCGTGTATGTCGTTGGCATTTTTGGAAAGATTTAGTAGAGGATGTGGTGAAAATCCCTTCTTAAAACCAAAAATTCGGGGATTTTATTTGAAAAAACCGAAATGTTGAAAAAAGTAGGAACGAGATGGAAAAGTGTTGGTGACCGTTTACCTATCTTTATCGTTTTAAAACGGTATTCTACCAATGCCACTGGTGAACTCGAATGGATGTGTTTTGTTTAAAAAAAAATAACCGAATTTAAAAAAAACAAGTTATTATTCAATGAAATATGGACTTACGCAATAATGGTATAGTGAAGACACCATCATCATTGTGGACTAAAAAGTGGTTAAATTAAAAGACACTGGGTTCATGTGCATTTTTGGGAAAAGAACTTGAGGTAAAATATCCTGAATCATCAAAAAATTTGCGTGATTTTGAAATTTTACTTTCTACTTCTTGTCAGAATTGTTTTTGTAATTTTATTTAATATAATATTAGTCGGCGGGCGTAAACTGTACACCACTAATCAGTTGTTACCTGCAGTAGTTTAAATTCTCCAAAATCGTGCTCACTGGATTTCAAAATTCTCAATACGGAATTTGCTTAATTGTTTGAGGCTCAGGGTCTAGGCCAATGCCCAATGACCGTTTTGGCCAACTGGTACAATTTGCCCAACAATCGTCTTGCTCAATGGACGTTTAACCAACCTAACAATTGCCTTGCCCAATGGACGTTTTGTCCAACGATCGTCTTGTCCAATAGACGTTTTGCCCAACAATCGCTTTGCCCAATATGGAATCTTCAACAGCAATTAATTTCAGCACAAGAAATTATAATACCTGTAACCAACACCTTTCACCTCCGATCACATGAAAACAACTTAAATTGAATGAAACATGATTAATATATTTTATTTTGCCAAACTAGACAGTTGATGGGCAAAGCGATTGTAGAGCAAAACGTCTACTTGGGCAAGGCGATTGTTGGATAAAACGTCTATTGAGCAAAACGATTAATATAAAAACGTCTATTGGGCAAGGCGATTGTTCGACAAATTGTACCCGTTGGGCAAAACTTTATTGGGCAACAGGCTCATTAACCTTTGAGCTAATTACTAAGAATACAGTGTTGGAAAAATAGACCATCTGCTATTCTACATTTGGTTTGGTATGTAACTAATGTACACCTAGATTTTTATGTTTATTTAAAAAACATCGAGCTTAGCTTCAGTACGTGTTTAAACATGTAGACATATTTGATAAAAAGTATCAATGGGAAAGTTTTGTTAGAAGTAAATCAATTTACGTTTTTTAAACAAAAAGTTTTGAAGAGTAGAGGTGCACAAAGAGATGAACGAAATCACCGCAAAAGTTTTTATTGTTGGTGGAGAACCCTTGGTAATTTATTATACAATCACGAAGAAAATGAACTCAATCGACAGCAGATACCTACTTCATGTAAACGTAAGGCCTAATTAGATTCATCCAAAAAACCGTTAAAAATTATAAGGTCCGAACTTCAAACTGCTGGACTTGATCAGGTGCCAAGCTTTCTTATTAAAGATTGTGCCACAGTATTCGTTCGACCTCTTCAAATCATTATTACTCTAGGTATAAAAACATCAACATTTCCAAAAACTTGGAAAACATCTAGGATCACACCTGTGTTTAAAAGTGGTGACATCTCGGATATCAACAACTATCGTCCAATAGCTATATTGTTTAATTTTGCCAAAATCTTTAAATTAGTTTTGTATGAACATGTAATGTCAAATGTGAAAAGTTACATATCTCTGCAACAGCATGGATTTGTAGAAAAACGATCTACAATTACAAACTTATGTTGTTTTAGTCAATATGTTGCTGGAACCATGGAAAATCAAGGCCAGGTAGATGTTATTAACACGGATATTTCAAAGGCCTTTGATAAAATTGTACACAGAATCTTACTATCTAAATGCATAATGGCTTTCATTCTGAAGTATATGTTTCTACATCTGGAGTACCACAGGGTTCTCACCTAGGTCCGCTGTTATTTATATTATTCATTAACGATATATGCAATGATATGAAGTCAAATATACTTTTGTTCGCAGATGATGTAAAACTTTTTAGGCGAATTATTAGCGAACAAGAATGTATTACGATGCAATTGGATATTGATATGCTATACAATTGGTGCATGAAAAATGGTCTTACATTAAATATTAAAAAATGTCACATAGTTACTGATTTTTAATTACAATATTAACGCAGTGCCACTAAATCGTTTGGAACAAACTAAAGATCTGGGCATACTATTTGATAGTAAACTCACATTTAACTTACATATTAATCATATAGTTACTTCAGCTCATAAAATGTTGGGTTTCATTTTACGTAATTGCAATGCCTTTACTTCGATAAACGCATTGCTCACGCTTTACTTTTCTTTTGTTCGCTCTAAACTGGAATACGGCAGCATTATTTGGAATCCATATTATGAATGTCACAAATTTTCAATTGAGGGTATTCAAAGAAAGGTATTAAAATATTTGTGGTATAAAACTAATGGTGTTTATCCTGAAAGAGACATTTTAAACCAAGTTTTGCTGAATACGTTTCAACTGCACTCTTGTGAAGTTAGAAGAGTGTGTGCGGGTCTGACGTTTCTTTACAATATTCTCCACAATAAAATTGATTGTCCAGATATTTTATCAACCATTTGTTTTCATGTACCCAAAATCTTTACTAGACAAAATAAATCGTTTCATATCCTTCTCTATAAGACTAATACCTTAATAAAATCCCCCATATTCACGATGTGCATACAATTTAATAATATTTGCAGTGAAACTGATATCAATATCTTCAAAAAATTCTCCAAGCTTTCTATACAACTTGCAAATAGGCTTTTCTATTGTTGAACTTGTATTTTTTTTAGTACTGTAATGAAATAGGATAACATGTGTCATTTGATTAGCTGAATTGTATTCTTATTTATTTAATTAATTTATATTTATTTATTTGTAGCGAACTTTTGTTTTTTTGTTGTATTTTTGTATTTTGTATTTCCGCATTTTGCATTTTGTATTTTGAATTTCGTATTTTGCCCTATAATTGGCTACTGCTGTTGGGTAATAAGGATTAAATAAATAAAATAACTTAGATGAAACTGTTAAAAAGTACATTAGACGGAACTTGAATAATGCTCGTAGGAAGCTATTATCAGGTCCACTACGTAAGACTCAAGTACATGAAACGGTGGAATAGTTGAGACCCAAAACGCGAATGGATGAACATTTTGTTTTCATTAACAGTCCAGTCGTGTTTTCGACTGAAAGCAATATTCGCGCGTTGTGTGATATGTTGTATTTATATGGACGGTACATTTTCTTATTGTGCTAAATACTTTAAACAATTATTTACAATTCATGTTTTAAAAAACGGACATTACATTCCGTTGGTATTTTGTCTTTTACCAGACAAGCAATCCGAGACATATGAAAAACTGTAACGCAATTCGATTGGAACCCTCTCAAGTTTACGTTCATTTTGAGATGGCAATTCACAAAGCGATCATGGCCAGCAACGGTATTAAATGGATGCCGTTTCCACCTACATCAAGCGTGGGTTTTGCAAAATACAGAACTTGGGATTAGCAAAGCAGTTCAACAACAGACATTCAGAAGTTGGGAGGTGCTTACATACCTTTAGTCTTACGTTTCCGAATCCAAGCGAAGTTGGAGATTGCTTTACTTTTGACTTATGTAGCAAAAAACCATTAGATGAAGTGATCGACAAATACGCGGACTATTTATTGGAAACATATATACGAGAAGAAGAAGATGTCACATTTCCACCTTCCTTATGGGCTTAAGCAGCTTTAACTTACACGACCAACGCTTGTGAGTTCTTTCACTCAAGATTTAATGGAGAATTTTGTAATTCACATCCATCTATTTACATTTTTATTTGTGACCTTTTGAAATTGCAAAGTATTAACAAACAATGTAAAATTAAAGGTAATCATTCTAAACAAAAAGTGCAAACATGAACAAATTTACGAATTCAATTAAATTTAAGAAAAATAACAAGATTAGATTATGTTAAATGTGTATCTTTTTACGCTGATACGCTTTTTAATGTTCTTTAGAATATAGATAGCTTGTATGGAATATGTTATTATAATTATGCTAACAAACGGTTTACTCATGCCCTTAATCAATGGAGTTAATTGTTCCATCCGCCCATATTAGTAGCTTTTTACTACATCTTACTCAACGTCACCGTTTTCTTTTCCTTTATGAATTTAGACTATTCAATAGTCACAACGTTTTAACAGTTTGGTGTTAACAACTCTACAAATAATATTAAACACTTTTCATGTTATATTAAAAAAAAGACACTCAATTTCGCCAAGACATTGTGTGATATAATTACCCTAGGATTTCTGGTAACCAGTAAAACATTTATGAGTTGGTCGTACAACAGTCATATTTCGATATGTGCCAATTCAAAAATGATACCTGAAGTGTGAAGCCATTTATATTGCATTAAAGAACCATTATGAAGATAAAACTGATATTTCTAACTTTTCCATGTTCTAACTGAAATTTCTAGGCACCGTCCACTAAGCAAGAGTGCAAGGATATTGCAGTTAGTTTCTGACCCAATTTTATTAAATCACTCAGTTTATTTCTTGTTCCTATAAATTTAAGTAGAAACAAAGTTTTCAGTAACACAAGCTAGTTGTGCTTTGCATACTTTTTAAGCAAAAATAAATCTTCTAATGACAATAAAAAGTATGATTCTGAATTACATTATGTAATTTTCAAAAAAGGTCGTGCTGACAATCAAGGTTTTACAAATTCAAATATTATTTTTGTTACTTATACATATGAAAGTAGGCTTTTGCAGTAGTTGTCATAGTGTGAAAGTTCCATTTTCAACTGTTTCACTTCTAAATCGTTGCATCAAAATTGATGGAACTCTGTATCATCAACTAAATTGTGTCATTTTTATTTTATTACTTCAAACAATAAAATGTCTCGATGTATTTCAAAGTTACTATTTTTTTATTCTTTCTTTTAATTAATTTTTTCTTATTTTGTAGAAAAAATAGTATTTGTATTCGAGAAGAATTCCCTTTTTCTCTTGTGAGAGATTGTTCACTCGCTATCGCTTGTGAGTAAACGTTTTATCTCAAAAGTTATGTTAAATTACAATAAAATTAAACTTATATAATTAGTCAGCTTCTGTTATAGTCTAAATTTTGTGACTTATCAGATAATTATCATCAGTTTCTTGTATTTCATTTTTCCTTATTGATTTCTATACATTAGTCAGCTTTATCTTTCTGGACGTATGGAATTAAAAAAAAAACAAAGATGGTCATATAATCACTAAGAAAATTTCTCAGGGTAAGCTGATTCATTTGGTAGTTGCCGTAATTTATCTATTTTCTTTTTATTTTTTATAAATAGTTTTCGAATTGCGGTTTTTGGTATCACCAAAATAAAAAGTTGTTCTTTATAGACAGTATTTAGTTGGGCTCTTAAGGTAACGTTGAATTAAATTAGCGTCCTAATGTGGCGAATTAATTTTTTGAAATTATCATAATGAAATAATGATATCAATGATAAATTAAATACTTACTTAACATGAAATTGGCTGCTTTTCAAACAATGTTATACTATGTCTTAGGAAAAGTTATACCTTCTTGCCACATATCACACATATCCTTGCTTTTTAAAAACTATTTTAAGTTGGTAAAACTGAGAAAATTTTTTATTATGCAGGAAGTTTGATCAAACTTTGACAGAAAAATAGAACTCGTTCTAATTTAAAAAAAAAGTATTTTGTTTTTTATCTTAATTTTGGCTTTGACAATTTTTTAGTTGCCTACTAGAAAAAAAATTATTGTCAAAAAACTATAATGTAAAACACCTATACTTAACCTTCAATTGTTGAGGTTTTTGAACGATGTTATAAAGACCTTTATCAGGTTTCAGCGCATATACGTTATATGACACAAAAAAGTATGGCTGTATCTTTTGATTTTAAGTTTAGTTTTTTGTGTAGAATAGATAGGGACCATTTACCTCACCTAAACTCATAATTTTTATAATTGTTTTGAAACTAAATTTCATTGAGTACCACTAATTGAATAGGTTTTGTGTTGTACTTGTCAAAAATTAAATAACGTATACAAGGTGTTCAAAAAATGTTTTAAACGATTGTATGTTTTTCACTAGCAGTTGCAGAATTTAATTAATTCTCTTGGTAGAAAAATTGAGAATTCAAGTTGGTGGTACATTTTCACAAAATAAGAAATATTTAAAAAGCCTTCAGGTTTAGGTGAGGTAAATCTTACTTTAATTTTGAGCGTATAATCCGAAAATGTAAAAATATATGGGGTGTTTCATTTAAAAAATTTTTTTGATGTTTTATGTTTTTGGAATACCCTGTAGATCATGAATATAAATTTAAAATGTACAAATAGTGAGATATTAAATGACCCTCTTTAAAATAACCAACAATGGACCAATCGCTTTCGTCTTTCTTTGCCATTACGTTTTAAAGGAATCTCTCCTCAGGCGATTAGCAGAATATTATAGAATGTTATCAATAATGTAATTAGACGGAAACGTAAATAATATTAAAGTGAGCATTACATTAAAATCTATACTTGGTGACAAAAAGAAATAATAGGGAAAATTATTAATTTATTCAAACATTTGTTTCTTAAAGTGGGCAAGTCATCATTACACAGCGGTTACCCAAAAATCACGTGTGGTAGTGGGAAAAAATTACATTTCAATTATTCCTTATGTAGCTTCAAACTAGATATTACGGAATTTAAAACAATAACAAACAATTCCATTTATAAAATAGGTCAACTTTACTTTTTCACCATTTTTTTAAAGGTATAATACTACTCTCTGAAAACGGAACCTTTTTCGGTGGGTTTGAAAAAAAAAACGTTCTTGAAAACAGTTAATTACAATCGAGTGTAAAAAAACATATGTTGTCCGTTATTTAAGTATTTTCAATTACTAAATTTTTTAATTACACCTTTCAAACAAAACCTTGAAATCGGTATTAAGCGATTACGCAAACCGTCACATAAAGTTTTACGAAAATTATGATTGAATGAACTTAACTTCACGACGTATAAAAAAAACAACAAACAATCTACATTTCTTGTAGCCACATATTGTTTTAGGGATGCCCACACCAACTCGATGGGATTTAGGTTGGGATGATATGACGGAAGTCTGAGAACTGAATGACCTCTTTCTGTCATCATTACGTCAATTTCGTAAGATTTATAAGCGGGTTTGTTCATTTTTATTAAACTATAAAGATCAACTGTTAACAAGTTGTCAGTAAATAAAATATTTTGGTGTCTAAGCCACTCTTTCATTTCGTCTATCCTTGAGCCCATATTTGGAATTTTTTAATCTGGACTGATATTGTGCATTATCAATTACTAAAACGCTATTTGGCGGTTAATTAGTAATAAGTATCTCCTGGTTTCATTTTTGATCATTCTTGTAATTTCCCTCACTATGATAATCGCCAGGTGTTAATCGTTGGGTCTTTGAACTGAGCTGATGAAGACCGTCATTGGTATCATCGTTCCAGCTTTTAGCATAAGTATGTGACGAATGAATATATGTTTCATCCATATAAATTATAGGTCGTTTTTCTTCTCTGAATCTTTTAAAATTTCTTCTTAATTGTTGGATATCTGGTTTTTCATGAACATTATTTAATTTTTTTTGTGTTTTTCTCTAACGAAATCCTATTTTCTTCATCACTTTTCTTTCACGCAACTCAGTATAACTATTTTTATCAACAAATTTGTTATGTATACGCAATACAGTTGAAATTTTTTTTCTGTTATATAAAAATTTATTATGTATCGGTGTAGTACACCTTCGTCAAAGTCATCCAACTTTGATTTTAAAGCGCTCGTTCGTCTTTTCTTGTTAGGTGTTGAAAACGACGATGATGTGCTTAGGGTAACACAAACTGCCTGTGCAGCAGGTTTTTGCACTTGTTTGAAACTATAATTATGGGTTTATTTTCCTCTGATTCCCGCTGCATAATATGAATAAAGTTGGTTATTACTTCTCGTGTTTGACCGGACAATTCTTTATGTTTTACCTTCGACTTAAAATCTATCGTTCTCAAAAAATTGGGCTTCCCTGATGTTCACCCATAGAAATGCCTAAATACCAGTAACACTATCAGTGTAGTGGGAGTTGTAAATTTAATGCATATAAGTAGGCGGTTGTCATTCCTATTTTTGTTGAACTGTACGCCACTGTCAAAAATTTTAAGAGCTAGTTCAGACACGGAGAAACCGCGCGGACTCAAAACGCGCGTATTAACCGCGCGGAGTTTCATGCTAGTTCGCACGGACCCGGTATCCGCCACTCGACCGCAGGAAAATGATTTCGCATAGACGCCGTTCGGATTTATTACTATAACATAGTATCGGAGCGTTCAGCTGCTCCCTGAAATCCGCATGTATGGGACTTGTCACAATGGATCGCTTGGACACAGAATTATTCATTGACGAAGTAGAAAAAAGACCTGCTTTGTGGAATATTCAGTGTGCAGAGTATTCTAATAAAATTATCAATACATAATGGGGCTTGGCAGGAATTGGTGGAGATTTTTGGTGACAGCGAGAATTCATTGGAAAAAAAAATTCTTTTAGGTTACTTAGTGGTATTTTATTTTACATTTTTGATAGTAGAGGCACGTCCAGAAACTAAGTGTACTTGTACTCTTACAGCTGTAGGGAATACTTTTTCGACATCTCTCCTTCAAAACGAGGCTAATACAAGGTTAGTGTGTTAAATACTCTTGACGCAGTAATATGTCTCGCGAAAAATATCTCCGCCAAGTTTAAAATTTGCACCGTCATTCGCTACCTCGTTGCGAAGGAAAAAGCTCCGAAAAGAGCGATTCAGAATAAAAGGAAGGACATGCTGACGAAAGGAGTCTGCCTGCTGCATGACAATGCCAAACCTCACACGAGGAGGTGAAGGGAGAGGTGGAGAGGTAGGCGATAGAGCTGGCAGGAAACTTTTTGAGGCAGGCATCAAAAAATTGATCCCGCGGCTCACCACTTGCATCGAGAGAGATGGTGAGTATGTCGAAAAATAACCATTACATATGTACAAGTGTAACCAGTTAGTTTTTTAACCCTATATAAATTGAGTACACTTACTTTCTGGACGTGCCTTGTACTTTACATTCTTTGTAAATAATAATAAGTAGATTTTATATTTTTGTATCTTGCCATTCTTCGCGACTGTCGTGTACAATGTTTAAAGATGACGGTGTACCCCTTCTTGTATGTAATCCATTAAGATTAATCATTGGTGCAGTGTATAAAGTATCTTCATACTGTATATGTATAGCATCACTAGTTCTCACAAAATTGTGTAGTACGCAGCATGCCTATGAGAAATACGCTACTTGTTTGCTAAAATGCCAAAAGTACATTCAATATTACGTTGAGCTTTAGATAACCTATAACTAAAAACCGTTTTTTTTTCATATGATAACCCTTTACCTGCATAGGGTCGCATTAAATCTTTCGATAAACCAAAGGCTTCATCGCCAACTATGAGGTACGGTAATGGTATAGGATATGTGTTAGATATTGGTTTAGGTTTTAGTATGTGTAATGATTTTTCAACTAATCTTTTATAAAATAGGGAATTTTTAAATATTGCAGAATCACTACTTTTTCCATATGATCAAATAAAAGTGAAACAATAGTTATATGTTTGCCGTCTATGGCGCCTATGCAGATGTTTCGAAGTCTATAGCTATTTTCTTCCACACATTATACCATATATATATGATGAGACTGTAAAAAATTTTTCTTAACGGTAGTGATTTCTTTTTTAGGTGTAACATTGAAAAAATGTGGAAGAAAATACGTGATGTCTAAAGGTACAAAATACATGTATCTTGAACGACTTTCTTTTCTTCAGAAAACGGTAGAAAATAAACAAACAACTACTAACATAGAGGAAGTAAAAAATGACGAAGACATTAACAAAGACGATAGTAATTTTACAAAAGCGTGTGATATACGCCCTCTCCAAAAAAAAAAAATTGCATCAGAAGATCGATTGGCTAGCATATTAGAAGAAATCATTCAATCACGCGATAAAATACAGAGAACATTACAAGAAAATATTTTAACCAAGACGATGATAAGCTCTTTTGTTTATCACTGTACAAAGAATTGAAAAAAGTTCCAGAAAACAAACTTTTGAGAAGGGGCAGACATTACTATCGTCCATACATAGCACAAATCAGCAAAACACGCCTAATGCAGCCTTTTTGCACAACTAACAATATTCAAACCCACAAGGATAATTTACTGGACATTCTATAATCGTACCGGCAGAAATTCCATCATGCACCAGCACTCATGACTCACAGTCCTCTGTTATACATAACATATATTCTTTTTCTTCTGGTGATACATTTCACCTCATATGGGTATCAGAAGATGCAATTTGTTCACTGTTGTTCAAGTAACTCGTAAAATGAATTTACTGACATTCATAAATAATTAAAAAATTTAGGCTCAAAATTCTTCAAATTTAGATAAGTCACAAACTGACCATGGGTGAGCCGATCAAATAAAATTAGATGCACCCAATACTGCCGTTTACGGAGTAAGTAGATACATATTACTTCATTGTTAAACGAATCAGTTGTTCTCACTCCGCATATTCACTCTGCCTGTCTGAACACTTTAAATCCTCGCGGGTTGGATATGCGCGTTTTACGTCCGCGGCGGTCTCCGCCGAGTCTGAACTTACTCTAAGAAATTTCTGTGCGCGTTTTTTTCGCAATCATTTTTTTAGACATTATTATTTCGCGGTTGATCTTGTTTACGGTTTAGATCAAAAATTGCTTTGATGATTTTATCTAAGTATTCATCTCTTAATTAATAAATCATCCTAGTGGAAATTGTCTTTGAATAGGCGCTAATGCTAATGCTGTCTGGTTTCAAACCTTAGGAAGATGTAGAATCTTACTAGTTAACACGTTGAAATAATTATCTTGATCGCTCGAACCCTTCCAATTTGCTCTATCACCGGATATAATAAACTGTAATTGCACAAAAGAGACTTATTGTTCGGTCATCGATGTTGACTTCATGTTAGCTACATCCCAACATTACTACACGTGACGTAGACATTTGACAGTTACAACACGAAAACAATTTAAGGAGACGAAACCCACAAACAAGCTTGTAACGGTTGTTGTTTACAAAATAACAAAAAGAAGCGATGGCTCTAGCGGAACAACCTGAGAAAAAACTAAAGGGAATTCTGCTCGATGTAGCGCACTAAATTAATAACTAAACCTAAACTAGAATGAAACGGCAAGTACCTCCGGCAAACCCAAAAGGCTTTTTGTGTCCGCGACAACCGCTCTAAATAAAACTCCCCAGCCCGTATTGAGCTGATTAAAACAAACGTCATTGCTTTTTGGTTTTTTGATCTGTAATAAATATAGTTACGCCGATTTGTGACGTCATATGCTGTATTACTATAATTTTGATAATGTGGTTATCGTCAGACAGGATATTGACCTTCTTGTGCTCCTTATTGCTCTTGCACCTGAAAGTAAAGACAACCGATTTTGGAATGAAGCTTAAGGAAATATAGAGGAAAGAAGTTATAGTTCCCGCGATATACAGTTATCGAAACTTTTGAAAAACTGCACTGCTGTGACACGATTTTCTTCGGCAAAGGGAAAGGTCAAACGATGAATTTATTGAATACTAGAAAAAATTGGAAGATGTTGCTATATTTAACAATCGATTATTGACGAAAACAGAAATCGCAAGTGCTGGCTAGCGATTTATACTTGCATTGTACAAAGCTCCAAGAAAAGATGTATTTTTGAACCGACAGAGATTCATTTCTTCTAATAAGTTGGCTAGCCAATCGAACCATGCTGTTATTTTATCAAGACTACCACCAACATTTGCAGCTGCTCGAGAACATTGCTATCGAGTATATCATCAAATACAAGTTTGGCAAAAACGAAACTTAGACGGTAGGCAATGGGATTGGAAAAAGACAAAAAATATATTATCTTCTATTTTTACCACTGAAGCACCAACTCCGTCTAACATTCTCAAATTCATTTCCTGCTATTGTTAAATGGGTTGTAAAAACGATGTAGCTGTGTTAAAGTTGGATTACGTTGCTCAATCATGTGCTCCAACTGCAATGAGCAAGGTTGTTTGAATTCAATGAAGAAGAGTTACTCGGAGAAGACCATGAAGAAAATTAATGAAAAAAAAAATTGAAGTGAAATAGGCTTATAGAGGAAACCACTTAAAAAAAAACGCACCGACAACTCTACCTCATAGGTGATGTGGAACCGAGTAACAATTATGGAATGTATTTTTGCAAAAAAAGCGTAAAAAGTCGGCAAGGCATAGAAACTAAATATTGTAAGACTTTGTAGAAAATTTTGTGTTCTACAATTTTTGTTTTTATCATTTTTTGCGTCTCGGAATTATTTGCGTGAGGAAGTGATTGTTTTCTTTGCGCGTTTCACTTCTCTAAACTTTGAACTCTAATTGCGAGAATTTTATAAGAATTAGCTTTATGCTATATAAGACTTTTTTATGCGAAGTTTCAAGAAAAATATTTTTGGTCGTCATCATTTTTTGCGTAAAAACAACGGTTTCGGAGTTATCTGCTTGCGAAATTATAATTACAATTTTATAATAATTTTATATAATTTTATAATATTACAATAAGAATTAGCTTTAAGGTATACCAGACTTTTTTATGCAAAATTTTATAGCAAATATTTTTAGTCCTATAATATTTTGTCGCCCGAGCAACGATTTAGAAGTTAAATGAGGAAAAAATCCGAATGAATCTGCTCCAGGGGTAATTTTTCGTCCAAAATGTTCCATCCACAATAAGATTGAAACTTCTTTTCCCCTTATTTCTAATATTTATTTCGAAAAATTATTGTAAAAATTCAAATTATATAAATTATTTTTTTCAACGTCTAATTTGCCTGAGCTGTCAACTTTGAAACCTTATTGCGAGAATTCTATAAGAAGACTTTTTATGCAAAATTTTATGGCGAATATTTTTAGTCCTACGATATTTTGTCGTCCGAGCAACTATTTAGAAGTTAAATGAGGAAAACTCCTAAGGAGTCCGCGACAGGGGATGTTCCACCCACGATTAGGGTGGGAACTTTTTTCCCCTTTATTTCTAACCCTTTCGAGAATTCACTGTCCAAAAATCAAAACTTTATGAATTATTATTTACGAAATGTCTAAAGTGACTGGTCATTCCATGTACATACAAAAATGGAGTCTATGTCGTTATGTAAAAAAATGATATTTTGCTATATAACAAGATTGACCTCAATACGCTGTATTAATCGATAGAATTGTATTTGTCCGTCCGTCTGTCCGGCCCAAATAATTTCAAATCAATAGTCATGATGTATAAAATCAACGTGTTTTATCTCATCAATCATTAATATCCTTTTTCTCCAGGTGAAATACTTATTGAGATAAACCCTTTAAATATTAGAATTGCTACCTTAACCTAAAAATCATTATTTAGATATAATAATTTGATCGCTACTATGCAATAAAAACACGGAATTCGGTTGAATATAAGTATATCCTTCCATTTATATGCATTTTTTAAATTGAATCTTTAAGATTATTTACATTCTTTAACAAAATAGTAACAATAGTAAATATTTAAAGTTATTTCGCAAACAAAAAACAATTTAAATGCCACAAAAAGGAAATTAGAAATTAATTAAGTTAATTCTAAATCTTTCGCCACTACAGTAGATTCTCGCCGAAGTAAATTTACAACATTCCGTTTAAGATTAGTGTCTAAACTAAAAATAATTACATTGAATTTTTTTTCTGAAACGCCCCAAGAATATAAATCAAAATGAACAATAAAGAAAATAAGTATTTAAGATTTCAAATTAGAAAATAAAGTTTCCAATTTAATTCTCCAAAAGAGTGGAACGTTTTAAGTTTTGTTATTACTTAAATTTAATTATTTTGTCCGAAGGAAGTTAAATAAGTAGGTAAATTTACCTGAAATTATTTTGTATCTTTCCATGCCTTAAAATGAATTTACCGTTGAATTCACATGAATTAAGCATTGTCACTGTGGTTGACATGTATTTCTTTCCGTCGCGATGTAATAAAGTTAAAAAGTATTAACATTAACTTGAGTCGAAAAATACTCAGAAAACTTAATTAAGTTAATTATTATAAGAGTAGGTAAGTGCACTATGGAATAGTTGCGTGTAAATGAAAAAGACGTATATCAATGTTGAGGTTAGAGTCCACGGTCATGTAGCTATCATGCTGTGACTTGGACATATACTTAATTATCTCCTACTGTATCTGGAGAATATTATCACGGTAATTAAATGTTGCAATAAGGAAGTATCTTACAGCGCCACTTCATACTATTTAAATATTTGACAGAAATACGGCAACCTCGTGGTGATTATGATGCTAAACTTCTTTGTTTGGGATTTTAACTAGCGATTTTACAATGCATCGCGCAAAACAAAATAAAGTATAAAGCTAATAGTGAAAAAGTTTTAAAAGAAGAAAATTTTATGTTCACGCCCATTTAATTTATATCCACAGTAATACGACAGTCCCGATACCATCTTTTCCATAGTACATGGTCACAATGGGTGCGTTACTATATTAATGGTTTCATATTAAGATTGACATTTAACTGGTTACGTTACATTAAATTTTATGTACTTTACAGTTCTTTTTTAAAAACTTTTGAACTTAATTATAATTGACAGAGTGACAATCGAATCATTACTTTTCTTTTTTTAGGTAAATGATTTACACAACCAGAAGTGTAAGTAAAATGAAACCAAAATAAAAAACAACAAACTTACGTAAACATCTAAAGGCTACCACCTTCATTTTTTGTGATTCGCAACGATGTTTGTTCAATGGATTCAAGGAGTCAAAACATTGTAGTCTTCTCTGAAACATTGTTAATATATTTACAAAGCAGTTAATTAAGCAACTAATTTAGATAAAAGATCTATATTAGGTAAAAAGCTTTAATAATTTAATTAATTGGAAAAAAAGGAAGAATTTAAGTTCTTTTAAAATGTCAAAAATTAAAAAACTTGCTTACTAAAATATTTTAAATTGTAATAGTGGATTACGTTAATTATTTCCAAAAACAGAATATTAAACATCAAGGGGGTGAAATGCACGATTTCTTCCCGATATGAGTTTGCAACTCGTGAACGAACCCCGAGGGCGTTAACGAATATTGAGGGAAAAAGCATTTACTCCTAAACTGAGTAGAATATGTAAATCTGGATGCCACGGAAAAATAAATTTAGTTAGGAATTCTGCTTACAAACAACGTAAATATGTAAATTTTATTACATAGTTTTGTTTCTACACCGTCGTTTGGAATGCTGTAGTAATACACTATGCTACTTTCTGCCTAAAGAAATGCAATGGATACTGAAAATTTTAATGGACAATTCAGAATTCTATTTTACCGATCAACGCGTAATTTTTAAATTTTGACATCTAATTAGCAGTCTTTTTAATAGATATACTATATTGGACACGTCCAAAGCAGCACCACATATTTCAATAACATTATATGAATAGTATGATTATTTAAAAATATTTATTCCATTAGCATTTATTTATTTTTACGTATAATTAGTAAAAAACAAATATGTTGAAGAAATATTCAGTAAATATTTTTCTATGCATTAGTGAAAATATATTAAAAAATATTTGGTAAATATTAACTATACAGCATTATCAAAAGTTTGGAAACATGAAGATTATAGGATCCAAAAAAAACCAAAAATTGTTATCATTGCTTTTCCGAAAATGCTTCGTAACCGAGATATAGGGTGTTTAATAAAATAATTGTTTTGAAGTTTTTTGGGATATCCCAGAAATTACAAAAGATATTAAACTGAGATTTGGTACACCTAAATATCTAACTAAGTGGAGTTAATGAGAAGAAATAATTGCGGACATTTTTTTATTTTTGATAAAATTTTGATAAGATGCGTTAATTATGAGTAATTAATATCAACCCTTGATTTTTAAATTGCATTATATGGGGCAATTTGTATGTTTGGATTCTACAAAAATTCTGAGTACAATAGTACAAAATCAATTGTTTGATATAATTAGTATAATTGATATTGTGGTTACAAAAAATGCTATTTTTTAAGTTTCAGGGTCTGAAGGCGGAGCCATGCTATTTGCATTTACTTAATGTCATCGGAGGGGTTTCTTATTAAAAACAAATAACCAACCACAGACATAATGCAGGATTACTAGAGATATGCATTACTGACAGTGGCGTAGGGTTTATGTTAAAAAACATGAACATTATGTAGGTATTTTAATTAGTGCAATACCTGGGTACCTATAATACAAATTGATGAGTTATTAAAAACAGATAAAAATGGAAGAGTTAGAATATAGTTTAGGTTTTTTGCTATCAAATTAATAAATGTGATACAATAATACGTAATCGATGCATTTTAAAATAAATTTTTGTTTGTTACAAAGTCTTATAATGGAATTACTTTAAGTTAATAATGACATAAACAAAATAAGATACGACGGACAACGGTTGCCAAGCTCAAAATGTTTACGCCTTGCACTCCCTATCTTATTTAACTATTTTTCATTTAAGTTGATTGCTATATTGACCTTTATAATTTTTTTAAAAATCAAAATGTTGTAACAGTTATACAGTGATCGGCAAAGAGTTTGCAACAAATGGGAAAAATTTTTGTAATTGAGATATCCGAAAATTTCTTTTGACAAAAAAAAAACACTTTGACAAATGACATGTGACCACTGTCATGGCGGCAAATTAAAAAAATATTCCTTAAATATGTAAAAAGTGAGGATAGATGATAAGATATTGAAAAATACTTAGGAGAAAAGTTGTTTAGAATTAGATTATACGTCTATGTGCAAATTTTTAAAAGAAAATAACGACTTTTCAAAAATATCAGTTTTCTGGCATTTTTCCGGAAATTTTTGTATGAGCTTATTATCCAGGCAATATTGTAAAAATTGTTTAAATTGGGTTTAGAATGGAAGAATTGATCATTTTAAAAATAATTCTAAATTTATAATTTCAACCTTTTGTTTTCTAGCCATTGCAACAAAGTCCGTCCTAAAAACAATGTTTTTTGTTCTTTACCGTCCATTGGTAGACTAATAATTACTGGATTGTAAAGTTTATATGTTGGTTTTATTGTGTTTTATGCAAATCAAATGCAAAAAATTTTGTTTTCTCAATATTTATCCGGAAAAAATGCCGGAAAACTAATATTTTGAAAAGTTGTTATTTTCTTTTGAAAAGTTGCACATAAACGTATAATCTAATTTTAAACAACTTTTCTTTTAGGCATTTTTCAATATTTTGTCATCTAACCTCACTTTTACATATTTAAGAGATATTTTTTAAATTTGCCGCTATGACAGTGGTCACATGACATTTGTCAAAGTGCTTTATGTGTCCTTCAATGTGCTGAATTCATTTGCCAAAAGAAATTTTTGGATATCTCAATTACAAAAATTTTTCGCATTTGTTGCAAACTCATTGCATTCTTTCATTCTAAACCCAATTTAAACAATTATTTACAATAGAATACAATAAACATACAACAAATTTTCGGAAAAAATGCCGGAAAACTGATATTTTTGAAAAGTCGTTATTTTCTTTTAAAAATATGCATGTACACGTATAATCTAATTCTGAACAACTTTTCTTCTAGGCATTTTTCAATATTTTGTCATCTAACCTCACGTTTTATATATTTAAGAGATATTTTTAAATTTGCCGCTATGACAGTGGTCACATGACATTTGTCAAAGTGCTTTATGTGTCCTTCAATGTGCTGAATTCATTTGCCAAAAGAAATTTTTGGATATCTCATTACAAAAATTTTTCGCATTTGTTACAAAACTCATCGCATTCTTTATTCTAAACCCAATTTAAACAATTATTTACAATAGAATACAATAAACATACAACAAATTTTCGGAAAAATGCCGGAAACTGATATTTTGAAAAGTCGTTGATTTTCTATTAAAAATATGCACGTATACGTATAATCTAATTCCTGAACAACTTTTCTTCTAGGCATTTTTCAATATTTTGTCATCTAACCTCACGTTTTATATATTTAAGAGATATTTTTAAATTTGCCGCTATGACAGTGGTCACTCTTGCCGGAACTGTATATTCAATAAATTATAATTTATATTTATATTATAATTTTTGCTGCGTATTTGCTAAGCACTCCAAACAAATGATAACAGTTTTGTTACAGGCCTTAAAAGTTTGTCTATTGCAATAAGGTATCAAAATGCCCCCCCATTCGCAATATCATAAGCGATGTTCAAACTCCCAGATACATCTTTGTATCATATCTGGTGGAATGGCCTCACATTCAGCTGTAATTCCTTGTTGAAGTTCCTCTAAATTATTTGGCCGATTGATATACACTTTGTTCTTTAAATATCCTCACAGGAAAAAACGTTTTGTTTAAAAATGCTCTCACTTGTCGCCCGTAGTGTGCTGGAGCTCCATCAACAAATATAGTTTACTTGGCCAAACAAGCGGTTTAAGGTAGGCACTATTGTTTAACAAATTTAAGTACAACTCACTCAAGGTTGCCTTCCAATAAAAAAAAGTCCAACTATTCTGTTGTTTTATAATGCCAGCCCAAATGTTCACTTTCTGTGGATGCTGTGTGTGAGACTCGTCCAATGCAGATTTTCTAAAGGCCAATATCTATAATTATGCTTGTTATCTGTCCATTAGTTGCTTCATCGCTGAAACAAATTCTGTTCGTCAAGTCCTCTTCGCGGTTCTGATTCTTGATAAAACTGAAGTTTGTAGAGTTTTGCTCTGGCATTTTTTAAAACTCTTTGTATTGACGTACTGCTAACATTAAATTTAAGGACAGTTGGTTGGTTGAACTTTTTGGTTGTTCAATAACGGTTTGGAGAACCTCAATGCTTTTATCCAAATTGGTGGCAATTTTAAGCCTTCCACTTCGTCGAATATCTTTCACACTTCTGTGTTTCGAACCACGTCTTTTAAATTACTGACTGGTAATTGTAATTAGGTTCTTTTCGATCACCGTAACCCAAAATAAATAACAAATTAACAACCCAAAGTTTGGCACAATAAAACACTATTTACTTGAACACACTATAAATAGTTGTTTTACATTGTAAGTGATGTGATTTTAATTACCTAAATGGTCGGCTGCTACAATGCATAGCTTTAAAGAACATCAATTTTAAAAGTTTTTTCACACATGGCATTTGCAATTGGACATTAGACTCTTAACAAACATAGTTAACTTATTACAACATAAAATTAGATTTAAATAATTAAAAAGCACACATACGAGGGTGGTCTGAAAAGTATCCGACCTAACATAGCTACAAGAATTTTTATCTTAAAATTTTATTTTTATTTTTTCTACATAGTCTCCTTGTGACTCTATAGACTTCTCCCAGCACTGCTCCCATCTCTTTAATCCGTCCAAATAGTACTCGGCGTTCTTCTCTGCAAAATAATTGTTCACGAAAGGTGATTGCCTCCTCATTTGACAAAATCTTTGTCCTCCGACGCAGTTTTTAGTTGAGAGAACAGAAAAAAGTCAGATGGTCAAGCAGTTCAAACCGTAATTCATAGATTTTCGCTATGGCAACTGTTGAGGTGTGAGATGGGGCGTTGTCTTGGTGAAACAGGATTTTCTTTTTCTGCAAATGTGGCCGTTTATTTGCAACTTTTGCCTTCAGCTTGTCAAGTAATGATGCGTAGTATGCACCTGTAATGGTTTTCCCTTTCTGAAGATAATCAATTAGGATAACTTCATGACTATCCCACAAAACAGTCGCCATCACTTTCCCAGCCGAAAAAACAGATTTTGCTTTTTTTTGGAGCCGGTTTACCCGTTGTACTCCACTGTTTAGACTGTATTATAGCGCCTAAACTGCGCCAACAGAGCATTGAAAATGTTCATTCGAACACGTTTTTGGTCTAACGTTAGCAAACGCGGCATCCAACGCGCGGACAACTTTCTTATGCCTAGATCTTGATTTAATATATGACAAACACGTTCTTTGGACATTTTCATTGCCTCTGCTATCTCTCTCACTTTAATTCGGGGGTCGTCTAACACCATTTGGTATACTTTAGCGATGTTATCGTCAGTAGTTACAGATTTTGGACGTCCCGAACGTTCATCATCTCCCAAGCTCTTACGACCACGTTTAAATTCAGCTGCCCAAAATTTCACAGTTGTAAATGATGGTGAAGTCCCGTACACAGAGTCTAACTCACCTTTAATTTGCGTAGGCGTATTCCTTTTCAAAAACAAATATTTTATGACAGCTCGATACTCGATTTTCTCCATTTTCACAAAAATACTCCTATCGACTCACTCAAACGACTGTGAAATAAAAACTGCGCTTCCAAAATAGCTGAAACTTTGATGTGTTGCTGTCCAAAGATGCACAATTACATTTCCTGACTTTTATTGAAGAGTGCTGCCATCTTCACGTTGAGGTCGGAAACTTTTCAGACCGCCCTCGTATGTATAAAAGAACCTACGTACAAATATTCAGCCCCACAGCTATATGGTGTTATTTTTTTTATATGCCAGTTGCGTATCAAGTTTGTGATTTTTTGATAAATAATAGTAGTTATGTTGCTTTTTCTGAATACCAACAAAGTGGACTCGTATTCTGTAAGATGTTTTCCTAAGCTTATTTTTAAATAAATATTGCAAAAATGTGTGACAACATTAGTGATGAAGCTGTGCAGAAACAGTGGTAAATATATTACCAGGAAGTCGGAAACTTTACTAAAAGTGCTTTTAAGAAATTTTGTGATTGCAGGCTGATGAAACAGGTGAATAAAATTCATAATAGAGTCTCTGTTACGAGTGTATTTTAAAGGAAAGGTAAAGCGTTGAAAGACCTTTAACTTTGGACACATTTTTTCAAAAGCCAGTCTGGGGGTGAAGAATAATGTTGCATTAGTAAGCATTCAAAATTATCACCATTTTTAAATTACTTGGGCTTTAAGATCGTATTATTAACCGGAACTTGGAATTAATCATTTTGGTACCAGTAAAATGAATTTGAAAAATTAGAATTGTGAATGTTTTATTTAACGTCCTCTTCTTATTAATATGAATAATCTAATTTCATTTTCCAGCTGTCAAAACATCGGTGAAATGTTTAAAAACCTTTAAAATTGTGTTCAGGTTCTTTTATTTCTCTGACTTGGACCTTTCAATTTGTAAGTGACATGGTGTGGTTGCTATAGTGACAGTCAATCAAGCATAAATGAAACAGTCGAAAATTAAGCTAAAAAATATGGTCCACCGCTAAGGCGAAATGTAGCGCAAAGGTACCAAACACTCACGCTCCGGAACGCTGTGACCTAGTGAACACAACCATTGAATGCGTTTATTATTATGTACATTTAAATTGCGTACTACAATCACAGAAAAATGAACTATACAGAAACTACAGTCGACTGTAGGCACTTGACATTGGGTGACATTGCGCATACTTTCACGCGCATATAGGTGTATTGACAATATAGATTGAGCGGCTGTAGAAATTTTGTACGATTTCTTCAAGCGGCACTTTCTTTTTCAAGGTATTTCCATAAAATCGACGAAAATAACAAAAAAAGTGTCTCTTTTATTTTAAAATGTAAATAACCACATAAATAAGATTACAAATGCGTAGTTTTTATTTTGTTGTGAAAAAATATAGTAGACATTAGGCAATTTTAATTTGAAAATTGATTATTTACGAAGGTAATCAAGCTATTTTCACATGTCTTATACTTCGTTGTTTATAACTTGCAAGTAAATGTCAATTTAAACTTCTGAATTAGAAGAAAAAGTCATATCATCAAAAAAAATCACCATTCGAATTACGATTTTGTCACAACGTTGTAAAGCGTTCCTAAAGGAAAACTAAACGAAAAATATACAACGCACAAATTTTTTTATTAAACAAATTGAACTCTACAGTGGTTAATTTACAATCAATTACAATCTACGTTAAAGTTGCAAGCAATTCGAACAAAATTACAACGCATGTATGTACTAGTTAACAAAAAAATTTTTATAAAAGGATATTTAATGTTGTTTGAGCTTGCTTCAACTAAGACCCAGCCTTTTAGCGCCAAATGATCCATGTGATACTGCACCCAGGTTATGATCGCAACTCCTATAATATTCCATGGGTGATTGTTTCAGTTAACTGATATTGATGTAATTTATATTGCCATAAGTTCGTCTTCACCATTTGCTTATTATATAAACTACTAATACTAATCAGTTGAAGAGACCATTACTTTACAGCATATATTATACCATATAGCATACCAGATTACTAATGTGCGTGGAGGGATGCGCGAGTTTGATGAAATGACAAAAAAATCTGCGAGTGGAGTTTCTGTATAGTTTATTTTTCTGTGCTACAATTAACGTTACATTTCCCATAAAATTGATTTCTATCTAGTTCAAATAATTGTCAAAATTAATCACGTAATGATCACTTGATTTGTATTTCAATTGAAACTAAAAACTTTTGAATTCTGTTTTTACGTAAAAATTGATAAAAGTGTTTCTTGCAAAAATACGTATGTTTACTTTTTTTCCCTTAATTCGGTGAATGTTTTACCGGTATGTATATCCTAGAACAAATTATATTCAATTTCCTTCTTTATGAAGCAATAACATAAAATACAGTTTCTGTTTAGGGCACATGCTAAATAATTCAAAAATGGCTAACAACAAAATCACTCATAGATTTAAAAAACTAACAAATAGAATTATTATTTATTAAATATATAAACTTAAAGCAATCCAAAAAAATTAATTGTAGGTAATAGTTGGTGACAAAGGTTATTGGCGTTGCTAGAGTTATTATTCACAGAAACAGCTGTTTTATTAAATCTACATAAATGCTTGCTTTGAACACGTTATACCTAAAGTTCACTGGTTTTTAAACGAAAAGAATAAAAAAACAAGTAAATACAACAAAATAACAAATAAAACCTCAATGACACGAAATAACAACAACGTACTCCACTGTAATATTCAGTTTAGTAAATATAAGATATCGTATATTTTTGTAGGAATTTTTCTAAAAAAAAATACTTTATCATCTCTCTGTATTCTATTTCATGTTCACATCACAAAGTTAACCTGATACATCACTTTATCTCCATATTTACACTATTAAATAATAGTGTAATTCTGATGTATGTAGACATAAAAAAAATTTCATGTCATTTACGTTGATCGGTTAAAAATTTTATGTTCTCGCAGTCCCACCATACTTGATGTTGTTTGCACGTTATATTCGGCTAATGATTTAAATGAGCTAACGTAGTTGCTATTCAAGTGATAGAACAAGAAATAGAAGAATTACTTGAAAACCATTGCGTCAACTAATACATAGATTGAAAATAACATTGTAGAAATCTATATTTAGTATGATCTTCATCGCTACTATAAAAGCGCTGTTTTTTAACGCATTTTGTTTGAGCTAGTCTATACTGATGAGCCTTAAACGGTGAAACACGTGCATGTTTGTGTTTTTTTACTATCGACTATCGCTTGCATCTAATCAATCAAGCAATATTCACAGTGGACTTGTATTTCATTATATAACTTTTTAGCTGATGTAATTAACACTGCATTATTTTTTAAATTGTGTGTGTCCACGGAAACGTTTACGGAAAGAAACTGTTAAATTTGCTATTTTATAGTTTTCTTGGTATGCAAAAGGTATTTTATTCTTAATATTTTGAAAAACAAAAAAGGGAACAATTTATAGTACTTCAGAATAATTTTGAATATCTTGAATTTGGTCCAATGTTTAATTAAGAATTGAAACTTTAAATGATTGCGCGCATAACAAGTCATAAAATCATATAATAAAAAAATATATTGAATACAAAAAATCAGTTTTCATTACTAGTTTGAAACCGAGTAAGTGTGAACAACGTAGTATGTAATAAAAATAAAGATAATTAACAAGACAGTTACTTCCTGGCAAAGGCGACACAATAAATATAATATAATGCGGGTTGTTATTATATGCAATTTAGCTAAAACTAAAAATAGAAATTCTTTTGGTGCTATATAGTTATAAAAATGTTTGCTCTCCTAATTATACAAGATTTTTATTTTTTGCAAAACTGTATTGTTTGTCACCGCAAGAAGAATAAGTATGTAGATGTGTTAATTAAATTCAAAATAAATATCTATGGAGAGTAAAGACTTCAATGTAGATTATTAATTGTGAAATCTTTTATTTTATTATTCACATGCTTTTTTTAACCCTTGTATAGAACAATTAACATGAAAGGTTAAAAAATTGTTGATTATCATGTTTTAAATTAAACAGTAATTTTTTTACTTGGTTAATAATAGTTATTAAAATGTTGAAATGAAGTTCGACAATTTATTACTTTTCCTTAAATAAATGAATGATTAAAAAGTAATGTTTAAATTTATAATAAAAAACAATTTAATTTTGATGTAGACATCATACAAAACTCAAATGAGTTACCACTTAAAGAAAAAAATTATTTTTAAGAATAAATTTACCATGACGAATTGTGCAACAATTCAATGTAATTTGAATGGTGTGTTATAGAATTAAAAACTAGTTTTTAAATTACACTGCTAATTTTAAAATCTAGAATAATGTTTCATTTATTAAAAAAGTAAATTAAATCTTTATACAATTTTCCTTTATTATTGTAATTATGAACATCGATTAGAGTAATGCTATCGTTTTATTGCAGTTGCATTGACAAAATGTTAAATATTTTGGATGATCTGGTTAAGTTTAGAGCTTGAGCGCATATCGTTCTATACAGTAAGATCTCAACATCCCCATGGCCACGGAAAAATGTATCCGATAGGAGCAACTATGGTTGCAGTCTTATTATATTTGTATTATTAAGGCGCAATTGAACAATCATAAACATAATCTTTATATGGACTTTTTGTATCAATACTTAAACATAATAAGAATACATAAATTTTCCATGTTTGCAGAATTACATCTGCACTTTAAGGAACAATCACAATGCGTTCGTTTGGAGCACCGATTTTTCCTAGATATTCAATATCAACGTTAAGCAACGTTAGGCATGGTCAGTACTCGGATGGATGGACAAATTACTATTTATTTGAAAAAGAAAGTTTTATTCATAATTGTAGGAGCTTCATCAGAGCGAAGATTGCTAATTAAAAAAAAAACATGAGAAAATAAACGATAAGTTCTAGGTAGACTGTTAAAAGTTGGATAATTACCTCCGAGCAGTTCACCACAATCAACACATATTGATATACAAACACGGTCAACTAGGCAATGGTCTATTAGGCGACATCAAGTAGGCGATGATATAGTAGACAATAAGTCAATTACGCGATGAGTCTACTAGGTGATGATCAACTAGGCGAAACTACTCGGCATAATCAATGACTGTAAATAGATTTTAATTTTATCTGTTATCCGTATTAAGTAGTTATTACAATTTCTTTCTTTAAAAAATTACACTCACAATAACAATTTCAAAAAGTAAACTCTTTTTTTTCATGTAGATTTGTTTTAATCAATTTAAGTTGTTTTACATGTCATAGAGGGTGAACAGTGTTGCTTGGTAGGTATCAGTTGTTACACTTTTTTCTTTAAAAATTACATTCATAATAAGTATTCCAAAACAAACTTTTTTTCAAGTATTTTGTTTTAATCAGTTGAAGTTGTTTTCATATGAACGGTGTTGGTTGGTAGGTTACATTTATTACAATTTCTTTCCTTAAAAAGATTACATTCGTAATATCAATTTCAAAAAAAGCAAACTTATGAAGATGAGATAAATATTTTTCACCTTCTGTGAACAAAATGTACGAAAAAATAGATAGCGGGTTTAATTACCAACTTTTACTGCAACATCCCACTTCCTTGTTTTATTAGTACTGATAATTCGATAATCCTCCGTGTTCGGCTTTGGAATTGTTGTTATTTCAAATAAATAATGTCACATTTTTCTACTTTATGTCATTTTTTGCATTTAATTATACTAGTATTTTTCGAAATTTTTCTTCCGCGAATAATTTTAACTTAAATTTTTAAAAACATTTTGTTTGATTGTAAATTGTGCAGATCAAGAACGGATACTGCAAGGCGCAAATATATGCGTTTACCGCAGATGTCTTTTACAAAAGTTCAAATGAAATTTTCCAAGCTATATCCATAATTTTTCTAAATCTTTTCAACGTCTTGGTTTTATTTAGTGACGGGTTTTAAGAATTTCGGTAAGTACTCAAATTTAAATAAATCTGTTTTTAACAAATTTATAATACCGATTACGTAAGCAAGTGTCAAATTTAATGAATTTCTTGAGTATTGTTGGCATTGTAATTTTTTTTTATTTAATTGGCATTCAATTTTTTATTGAAAAATTTGGGAAAATATTAACGCATATGAATAAAATGTACAAAAAAATTTCCCCGACATGTAGATGGCTCTACCGCCGATTTAACCTTCGTCTTTTTATTATTTGTTTAACAGCGTATACCTATGCACGCATTCATTGTCACAGAAATCACAGTAACTTTAAAACACAAACTCCGATTCAACAAATACAAAACGATATTAACGACAGTTACAGGCAACTAAAAACTCCAGGTAAAACGACGTTAGGGAATTTTTGATGCATTAGACGATTTTTAATCAATGATTTTTTATCCTATGCATATATTAACTACAATCAATTATTAATCAATGTTTTCAATCGATGTTGTGCTACCAAATAGAAATAACGATTTTCAAACGTCTACTAAAGCTTTAGATACCCTTGAAGAAGACACTACAAAAGTCAGAGTGTGTCCAACATAAAAGTCTCCTGAAAGGTTGAAACTCACTGAGAAAACAATTTTTATTAGTACACTTGAGGTGGAAGTCAACCAACAGTTTCTAGAATTTTGGTCAAATATCATACTTAGTTAGATAATTTTAAATGTGAATTTTTTTATGTACTCATTTACAAATCAAGGTTTTGTTTTGGACTTGAGAATCTTTTCAATTTAATTGGAATTTTTTTTTGCAAAGGTTTGTTAAAGGATTCTACAATAATGAACATTTTTAATTGATTTATTTGTGGGAAAACTAAACCAAAACGAATCTGCAAATGGTTAGTTTTCTATTTATAAGCGATCAGGATGCAGAATTTGACTCTGGTTCGATTTTATTAAGACTTTTTAGTGATTTGATGCTGTGTTACAGTGGAATTAAATTGCCTGGGACCCTTTTAGTGCAAGGTTTTTTAAAGAAGTACTGGTTTGACCAAGATGGCAGGTCAACCACATGTGGTGGTTTGCAGTGCTTCTTCACCTCATTTATTTCAAAACATAGTAGGACATACAAACCAATGGTAACAAAACATACATATCTATATATCCTTTGCATATTCTTTAGATACTATTAGATTAGATTAACATTTACCATGAATGTACAAAATTTTAGTTTTAACAATCAGAATAGCTGAGAACAAAAACAATTAACACATTACTCCTTAGAAATTACTTTTAATTATTCCTTCACTTACGTGCCAGATAGTTTTTCCTTGGATTACATATATAACGGTGGCACGTAAGTGAAGGAACAATTAAAATTAATCTTTATGAGTAATGTGTTAATTGTTAATTGTTTTGTTTCTCAATAATTTGATTGTTAAAACTAAAAATTTGTACAATGCATAATTAAATGTTAATCTAATCTAATAGTATCTAAAATATTTAAAGGATATATAGATATGTATGTTTTGTTACCATTGGTTTGTAATCTACTATATGTTTTTTTAAATAAATAGTTGCCCAAGAAGCACCCGCAAACCACATCAGGGTGCGAAACGTCGCCAAATTTTTAAACCAGTACTGGTTTTCCTGCCTTTAAAAACCTTCCAATTAAAAGGGTCCAAGAGGGCAATTCCACCTACTTGGCAGAATATCAAGATCAATTAATCAACTCGAAGGACGAACCAATAAACTTTTTTAATGTTTTCCCAGTATTATTACATTGATTATATTTGCCATTTAATTAATACTTGTATACTGCTAGGAGTAGTACCTAAAGTTTGGAAAACTGCCCTGATAGTACCTTTACCTAAGATTAATGAACCGACTGAAATGAAGGATCTTCGCCCTATAAGTCTACTTCCTACTCTCTCTAAAATTTTTGAAAAAGTAATTTATCTTCAATTAAAGTCTTTTGTAGAGGAGAATAATATATTGCCCGAGGTACAGTCCGGGTTTAGGTCAGGCTACAGTTGTACGACCGCCTTACTTAAGAAAACTGATGACATTTTATCATCTATAGATAAAGGTGAAATAGTGGCTCTGGTTAGTCTTGATTATAGCAAGGCATTTGACATGGTGAATCATGCAACTTTAATTGATATTCTTCAATTTATTGGTGTTGGAACTGAGAGTTGTAATTTAATAGATAGCTACGTTTCTAATAGATGGCAAATTGTAAGAATAAATGGTGTAAGTGCTAATCCACTACCAGTTACTCGGGGTGTTCCTCAAGGATCCGTCCTCGGGCCATTACTTTTCTCAATTTATACTTCAGTTTTCGTGAGTAAACTACGTCATTGTAAGTATCATATATATGCTGATGATACACAAGTGTATTATTCATTCAAACCAAATGATTGGAAAGATGCTGAAAATAATATCAATGAAGATTTACAATACCTTCATGAAGCTTCCACATGTCACTCCCTAATTATTAACCCGACTAAGACAACTTCTATACTTTTTGGAAATGATAATATATGTAAACAGCTAAGTGGTAAGTTAAAATAGAGATTAATGGGGCAATTATTCCTATAGCAAATAAAGCTAAAAGTCTAGGGTTTACCTTGGACAATACTTTTAGATATAGGCATCAAATAAATAAATATATTTGCTCTAGTTACCTGAATCTTCGCCTGTTGTATGCACATAGAAAATACTTCAACATTAAAACTAAATTGCATCTGTGTAACTCATTTGTATTGTGTCATTTTAACTACGGATCTCCAGTATATCATTCGGCTTTGGATAGTGCTACTAATGCTCGTATACAAAAAGTACAGAAAGCTTGTTTACGATTTGTTTATGGTGTCAGGAAATATAATTGTATAAGCTATAAGTTGAAAGAAGCAGGATGGTTAACTATGGCCAATCGGCGGAGAATAAATTGTCTATGTCTGTATCACAAAATTATATTAAGTCAAACTCCTTCTTACCTATATCGAAAAATAAAGTTTAGGACTGACATTCACAACTTGACCACCAGGTTCAGGGGTTAATTTCCCCTCCCTCTCATGCTACCACCCGATTTGAACGGTCCTTCTCATTTCAAGTTTATTCAATGTATAATGAATTGCCGATAAAATTAAAAGTTGTTCGAAATATAGTTTCAAAAGAACGCTCTCCGAGTACACGTTACAGAGGCAGTCGATGAGCGTTTTAGAATTTTAGTAAATGCAACCTTCCGGGTTTATTAGATTTGTGTAAGTAGATGATGTTGCAATATACATGCACTATATATTTATATGGCACGGTATCGAATATTCAATTTTTAAGTTTTTTGTATCTTATTATTTTGGTTGCAAACTATGAATTGGATGTATTTAGTTATAGGGATTTAAAATGTTGTAAATACATTATAAGGGGACAAGGTTTAGATGGTAGAGCAGTGGGTAGTTTACTACTTCACTGAATCTCGCCTTGCGATTTCGGTAAGGAATTATTTTGTTTAACTTGAATTTTTTGTTGTTGTTACATGTGGTCCTTACTGAAATAAAGTTATTATTATTATTATTATTATTATTAAACTTTTGAGTGGGACAATATCTTACTTGAAATGGAAAGGTCGCTCAATTAAAAATACAATAAAACACAAATCAATAGGCGATGGTAAAAACTCTTCTAAAATAATGAACCTGTATAGACAAAGAAGGGAGTCTAGAAAATTTCCCGTGTATACTAACGGAAATGCATGACATCTCTAGAATGTAGTTCAATGCTATTTATTTGTCTAGTATGCAAGGGATTTTCTAAATATGACAAAATATTTTAGTGGTTTCATAAAAGCAGTACCTCTCAGTAGTTTGGGAGCATATGTGAAATAACTGCTTTGATTTCGATTCGAATGGCGAGGCATCACACGTCAAAGAAACTGGTGACTTGGAGTTGTTTAGGTTTATCTAAAAATTTAATAGCTTCAGCATATGCGTATAAAGTGCCTATGAAATGGAGAGTTTTATTTTATTTTAGTACAAATAAATCAAAATTCACTTGAATCAACTATAGATAGTGGAACACATATTCCCATATGCACTATAACTTATACAAAAGTGAACTTCGTTGTGCGTTTTTAAATGGTTTGCAAGTTTTAAAGAAAATGCATATACACTGTGTCCAAGATAAGAATGAACAGTATGGGGATCTTAAAAACGGTAGAAGATACAATGTTGCTCAAATTGCAAAATAGTTGGGCAATTTAGAGTATATTTACATAGTGTTTGAAAAAATTTAATAATATTTTTTTGTTTTCGAGATTTTACAAAAAAGTCAATTTTTTGGATTATTATGTTTCATATTTTTTGCGCTTATTTTTAAAAATATTAAAAATCTAAAAACATTTTTTCATTGACACTTTTAGATCATTAAGAAATGGTGCTTTCAAATTTTTAAGCCAACATTTCATCTCGAAGAAACCATCAACAACTTTATTTTTTATGTGGCCGCATTCAAAAAATACCCTGTATTTGAAAATGTTTTTATTTCAAATTCAACAACATCACACATAATTGTTTAAAAACTTAATTTTGTAAGAAATAGTTTAAATTGTCCAACTTGACAATTTAAGTGTGACGATACAAAAGTCATTTTTTTAAATAAGACACCCTGTATTTTTTTGCATATTTTGGTTCACCCATGCACTCTATCGATTGCCAAAAATCTACTAGTTCTGGCATTTTAGGAGAAATAAATAAAAATGGAAAAACATAAAATTTGCAGGACTGAAATAAAAATTTTTAAAAATTTCAAGATAATTTTTTGGCTCACGATTTGATATGGATTGAGTTGCAGAAAGGTCTAAAGTTACTGTCAATCTATTAACATTTTGTAAATTTTGTACAGGGTTTCCAAAATTATGGCCGAAACATGACAAACTTCAAACCAATTTTTCTCGTTTTTTCAAATGAAACCCCCTGTATATTTTTCACCATTAGATGTAGAATTGAAAAATGAGTCCTCTGTATTCACAACTGTACTCAAATTCTCGACGGTTTTCTAGATATTTACGAAAAACCATTTATTTTACTTTCCACAGTAAATTTTAATTAACAGAATACCTAGGCGGTTATGAATAACATTAGAGAATTTTTTAAATATGATTAGATTAAGTATTAAAACACTCGACCATTTTGTTGTAAACACAGATTTAACCTGTTTGTTAAAGACCTATTTACATTTTCTAACATTAAATGAGTAACTGTATTAAAGGCTTCTCTTATTCTTTCCCGCATGTTTTCTGGTGTGGTTGGAGGTATGCGGTAGACCAGATCTTTAACGTATCCCCATAGGAAATAATCAAGTTTGGTCAGATCTGGTGACCTTGCAGGCCACGGAACAGGTCCTTGTCTGCCAATCCAGCTGCCTGGAAACTTTTATTCAAAGTATGTCGAACTCTAATACTAAAATGAGCAGGCGCTCCGTCTAACTGGAACCATATTCTTCCTATTAGCCCTTAATGGTATATTTTCTAGAAGATTATCAAGGTCTTTGTCTAAAAGTCTTTGAAAAATATCCCCATTTAGATGACCATAAAAAAATGAGGTCCTATTACGCGGTCTACAATTTGCCTCCACAAACGTTTACACTCCACCTGTGTTGCCTGTCAACTGCCCTCGTAAAATTTGGATTCACATTGGCGTAGTAATGTAAATTATGTCTGTTCACATGACCATTATTGTGGAAGGTTGCCTCATCGGTAAACAATACAGTATTAAAAAAACCGTTCATCTTCTCCAATTCGAGCTAGACCCCAATTACAGAAATTTACCCTATTTTCAAAATCTTGTCCTTGAAGTGCTTGATTCAGTTGTACATAATACGGAACTTATGTTTCTTCAAAATGTTTTTTTACGCAAGTTTGACCTATGTGCAGCAAATCACTAATGTCGGCTGAACTTCTATGTGGGTCTTCAACAACACTTGCAATAATGTTAAATTCGTTTTCTTCTGTTTAGTACGGGCTTTATTCTGTCATGCTTTTCATATTTAACTGTCCCGGTCGTGTCAAGTCTATCCTTCAATTTTTAAATGATCTTCTATCTGGGTGCCTTCTATCAGGAAACCTCTCTTTGTACACTCTGGATGCTAGAAGGCAATTCTTTAAGCATTCTCCGATGATATAAATCATGTCAATTGATTCTTCTATCGTATACTTCATTTTTATTACAAAAGAAAATAAAATATGCACTTGATGCCACTGAACGTCAAAAGATTACGCGAATAATTAATAACATTGTCATACCAACGAGTAAAATTTGCTTGTTGATGAAAATTTACTGTGGAAAGTAAAATAAATGGTTTTTCGTAAATATCTAGAAAACCGTCTAGAATTTGAGTACAATTGTAATAGCAAAAAAAACTCATTTTTCAATTCTACATCTAGTGGTAAAAAAATGTACAAGGGGCTTTATTTGAAAAACGCGAGAAAAATTGGTTTGAAGTTTGTCATGTTTCGGCCATAATTTTGGAAACCCTGTACAAAATTTACAAAATGTTAATAGATTGACAGTAACTTTAGACCTTTTGCAACTCAATCCATATCAAATCGTGAGCCAAAAAATTATCTTGAAATTTTTAAAATTTTTTATTTCCAGTCCGCAAATTTTATGTTTTTCCATTTTTTATTTATTTCTCCTAAAATGCCAGAACTAGTAGATTTTGGCAATCGATAGAGTGCATGGGTGAACCAAAATATGCAAAATATACAGGGTGTCTTATTTAAAAAAATGACTCTTACAAATAGTATAGATTGACATATCAACGAAATTCTTAATCCTCATTGGTTTAGGAGCTATAGACCGACGCCCGCTTAGCTGACAACCCTGTATATTAGCATACGTTATATTTACCGTTAGCGATCAGTGGTGAATAAAAATTTATCAAAGTGAGATAATTTAATTAACTCATGAAAAAAACGATACGAATATCAACAGAATTGAAAACAAATGATCAGCGTTCAAGGCGGGTGTTAGAATTGAAAGAAGAAACAAACATAAAAGCATTAAAGCTAAATTTCCCAATTTTATTTTTTTGGCACTTGTACCATTTCCATTCATATCTCTTATCTCCTGGAAGTATCAAGAATAAATAAGATAATTAAAAATAGTTTATTAAAATGCCAGTGGCAGAAAGCATATATTCAAGCGCGAATTCCAAAACAAACCTTGTATCGCCGAGATGAGGAAGAAATGAGTGGTTGAAGAGTTTTCTAAAACTATATTTTCTATTTCTAATCAATACAAAAGTAAAATTTATTCTTATTCTAACATTCAAATTATAATTATTCTAACATCATTTCGGTGCTAGAGTAGGTTTAGTTTAATAAACAAAGCAGTAGTTTAATAGTATCAAACACGAATTACTTGATTGCTGCTATAGGTATGTTTGTAACAAATTAACAAAAACTGTTTCATTATTTTGAAAAAGTAATTCGTTGGCCAATTTTACAACACATTAAGATTTTCTATACATTATTTATAGTTCCGTATTTACTATTGAAAAAATACACTTAATTCAAATATTTACATAATTTTTTCAATTTTAATTGAAAATACTCGATTTCACGATTAAAATTATAATTTTCATCAACGTCAATTTAAAAATAATTAAAATATTTGAAAGTAAGTTTGGTATAATTGGAGATTGATACCTTCAGAATTAATTAAAATAATGAATAGCAATTAATATTCATTTTATTTTAGTAGATTAATTAAATGCTTATCCGTCAATCCCTGTACTAGAATATCTAGTACAGATCAGTCTTAATTTTTGTTAATCCCTTGAAATACTATTTCTTTAATACATGTAGGTGTAGCCTTTTTTTTGGGTTCAGTAAATTTCTACATAAATAATAGTTTGCTAATCATTTTTGAAAGTCTTAAACCACTCATAAATCCGAATGGTTAAAACATGTCAGTGCATGGTGGCTTATTGGAATTAATAACAACTTAGTGGTTTAATTTATATCTGCGTTCGTGGTTTAGTTGGTTGTAAATTCAAGTGAAAAATTATAGGAAAAAATGCAGTATGTACATAAACTTGGCTTCAATGAAACGTGGCACATATTTAAAGTTTTCATTCTTCTACCTACTTATATACCACATATACCATTATAGTTTTACAATTTCAATCAACATAGAAGAAGGTGCGGCTTGGTGGTGGTAGTGACGGCGGCGGTTGCGGCGGCAGTAATGGGGTTCCTAATGAACCAGTCTCACCTTGTCTATAAATTACAGCCAACTTCATGCTATAACGGTTTGATATGGCTAAGATAACCACTTACATCACAGCGGGGGGTAAACACCCGCTGTGCTCGCCGTTCACTACAACTGACTGTAATCAACTTTAAAACCGAATGAAACATTATAAAAACTGACTACATCTTATAAAATAAAATTATAAGTGCATACGTATTCGCATTCAGTGTTAAGATTATTAAACGATTGTAACACAAAAATAGGAACGTTTTCCAAAACCAAAGCAAAAGACCAGTGGGTATACAGTAGTTTGTAAGCATATTCAATGTATTTAAAATTGAACAAAATTATAATACTTGTGGTATGTTTTAGATAATCAGCTAAGATTGATCAAATGCGCTCATTTAAAATTAAAGACAGTTTTCCATACAAAGAACTTGATTATGTGGGTTTCTATAATCATACACTTTTCTAGTTTAACAATGCGCGATTTAAAGTAAATGTTGGTTGATTAATAAGATTAAGCATATATATTATGTGTTCAATTTCAAAGTATAATAATAATAAATATTTTCGTAGAATTTAATTTGCTTTTGCAATGCAAGCAACAATCACATTTGATTATAATACTATGTACTTTGCTACTGTTCTATAACGCAGAAGTTTTTTTTAAATCCCTACCTAAATTGTTATAACGTTTTAGCTCGTATAATTCAAATAGTGTATTGGGAACTGGTAGAAATTGCTACATAAAAATAGCGAATCATATAAATTACAAAGGTAACTACAGCACTTATGCTAAACTTTGGTGACTTACTTTTTTGAACAAGTTTTATTTATCAAATAATTACATTTCTGTTTTATGTGCGATACTATTTTTGCTACGCCAACAAAATTGGTTCGTCTATTTGTATTATCTTAATTGCGATTTTCCTTCTTTCATATTTATATTTCCATAAAATAATCAAGCGTATATATTTTTGTGATGATCACAAAAGTCAAATAGTTGTTATCTAAATATTGCACTGGAGCAGGGCCAAAATTCTTTTAAATTTGATGTTATTACAGTTTTATCATACGAATTATGATTTTTTTTCGAAGCCAAATACAACAAAAATTAAGTTAGGAATGAAATATAATATGTAAAGATTTAAAACATGTTGGTACCATAAATTCTAGAAAAAAAACTATTTTTGATATTCGTAGTATTCTTTGCACTTACATATTTAAAAAAAATTGCTTGTCAGAAAACTATTTACTAACAAATAATAGTTATTAATGATACAAGTGTGTGACGAAAGGCTTTATGCACGAGTCGCGGAGTTTAAAAAAGTTAACCGCAAAGAGTGCATACGTGTTTCATATATTTCATCGACATCAGAACTAATTTTTGAAAATAAAAACAGTTACTACAACCGAAAACGCATGCGGTTTCATTTCTTTTTATTTCGAGTGTTGGTAACAACGCATTGACAACAGAAATCGTTTAATAATGACAGTCCATTTTAAATTACATTGTACTTTTACTCTCCATTTTATTTTTTTACGCACGATTTATTTAAAGTAGGATTTCACACACAATTATTTAGTAATTAATGTGCGGATTATAGGTTAGCCAATTGTTAGACGTAGATAAAAGTAATTTTAAGTTTGCTGTTTTTCTGGTTATTATAACCAAAACTAAAGCGATTCATATGAGTGCGGCTACTTAGTTGACTTTTAGAATAACCTAAAGTTCTCATTGACTGTCAAATTTTCAAAATCTTTGATAGTCTACTTTCCAAGAACTCGATCGTTGCTGTTCAGCACGAAACACCCTATATTCATTTCAAAACTTTATTTATGTAGACATGTATGAACTATATACTATGTTGTTTGATTTAATAAATATGTACTCACGTAAATTTTGAAATAAATAAAACTTAACTGTTTTACAATTTTTCTACTAGTTAGACCTTTGCAATATGGCGCGAGCATGCTAATGAAGTATGACCAATCAGTAACTGCAAATTTTTGTTTTTACAATGTTAAGTTCTTACAATAACTGATTTAATTTTAAAATTTTGCATTTTAATAACCTTTCTACTAATTTGGCAAATAAAACATTTGAAGGTCGTATTTGTTATTATATTTCTTTTCCTATTGTAATATAGCAAAGGATGGAAAATGCAATACAGGGTAACCAACTGAAATATCGCTTTTATTATAATGTTACACTTATAGCATTTTAGTAATTTTGTAATTGGTGTTTGTTGATAGTAGAATGGCAGCAATATTGCAGAGGTCTAATTACCGATGAAATGCACCATAACAACAACCCAATAAAAACGAAAATTGATGTTAATTCAAAACTAACCATACATATTCGATTTCCTAAGTAATATGTTACTTAGAACTATTTTGATGCTAATGGTGACAGGTCACACGTTTTTACAATACCAAGCACTAGTTGTATAAAACTCAGTTTAAGTTAACAGTAGGTTGAACACAATACCACAGAAGGACTCTGCTTCTACAAAACGCGTGGCCGCCCCTTTCCTAGGCAAGAGCATCCGCCTGTTCGTTACCAGGAATCCGAGAATGTTCAGGGACCCAAGCTAGAGTGACCTTATTGCATGTCCCAGTTTATTCACTTTCTTTTTACAAGTTCTTACCATCCATGTTAACAGTTACATAGTTTAACAGATCTATTCAACACCATATACAGGTATTATCCCCAGGGAATGGTTGCTGTCGGAGTTCGTCACTATCCCGAAAAATATAATGCGAGGCAATGCACAGACTTCCGAACAATCAGTCTGATGAGTCATACGCTAAAAATATTTCTGAAGGTAATTCATCACAGGATCTTTAAAATATTGGAACGAGATATCAGTGGGACTCAATTCGGTTTTCGAGATGGCTTAGGCACAAGAGAAGCACTATTTGCCTTGAACGTTCTCGCCCAACGATGTATGAATATGAATCAAGACCTTTATATATGTTTTATTGATTACAACAAAGCCTTCGACAGGGTCCGACACGAACAACTTATCCAGCTTCTTAAAGAAAAGAACTTAGACACCAGAGATATAAAAATTATCATGGATCTTTATTTTAATCAGAAAGCTGTGGTGAAAGTAGAAGGAAATAACACCGAAGAAATAGAAATCCGTTGAGGCGTCAGGCAGGGGTGTGTGCTATCACCGATGTTATTTAACCTCTATTCAGAGGAAATAATGAAGAGAGCATTAGACGATGAAACAAAAGGACTTAAAATTAATGGAGTGCCTATCAATAATATAAGATATGCGGATGATACGATCCTGATAGCTACCAACCTGAATGATTTACAGATATTGGCAGATAATGTTAATACATCAAGCGAAGAGTTCGGACTGTCACTAAACGTTAAAAAGATAAAATTCATTATAATATCCAAAGCAGCACAAAACAAAACAATTCACAAATTCATATAAATAATCACTCCATAGAAAAAGTAGACAGTTATAAATACTTACGGACAATTATAAATAAAAATAATGACTGTTCTGAAGAAATTAAAACTAGAATACGACAGGCGAGAACAACATTTATGAAAATGAAAAGAGTGCTCTGTGGCAGCAATCTCAGCTTGGATGTCAAAATCAGGATGGTGCGATGCTATGTGTTGTCGGTGCTGTATTATGGTGTAGAGGCTTGGACTCTGAAGAAACTGGACACAAGGAAACTAGAGGCATTCGAAATGTGGTTGTACCGTAGAATACTGAGAGTAAAATGGACCGATGGAGTAACCAACATGGAAATTATGAAAAGAGTAAAAAAGGGAAAGGAAATTATCATTACGGTAAAAAAGCGTAAACTTCAGTACCTAGGACACGTCATGAGGGGAGAAAAGTACAACCTACTCCAACTGATATTACAAGGAAAAATTCAAGGGAAGAGAAGTGCAGGAAGAAGGCGTCACTCATGGTTGCCAAACTTACGTGACTGGTTTGGGTGCACCACAAATCAACTGTTTCGGTCGGCTGTGTCACGAGTACGTATAGCACTGATGATTGCCAACCTTCGCAGCGAAGATGGCATGTAAAGAAGAAGAACCATCCATGAGCTAATGACACAACTGCTCAACGTTAAGATTATCGCCTGGCTATTGGACATAATATTGACATATCCATATATCAGCCTTTCTTGATCCGTCTGTAAACTAGCAGATCTGGCCATTTAGCACTAGGAAAAAAGTTTCCGGCCGCCCAATTTTGCGTGTAGCACAGTACCGTCCGGAAGTCTGTGTGAGAAAGAAGCAGTGGGCATCTCCTATTAAGTAAGATCCTGTCCAAGTGATTGAGCCTCTGATCCCCATCCTTTTCTAGTCTTTCAAGACGCAACAGCGGATATGTTTGCTTTGTATAACAAATAGTTCTCCCCACATCCGTTTAGAGTTTTGGAATGGGATACTTTTAGTACTATTTTCGGTTACGGATTAGAGGGTAATTTTTAAATTTTGATTTTCGTTATAGCAGTGTTTTGTCAAAAAAACTGTATTGTAAATGTCAGTATAATTTAACGTGTTATCAACATTAAAATAACGGAAGCAATATCATAAAGATTAAATTACCCTAAAACGGGACAATTGAAATTTTGCGCCAATAATGCAGCTACGCCACAAATCGGTTAGATGTGCAAACCAACCATTGTTGTGTAAGATAAAAACGTAAGTAAGTTATTATTATTTTTGCAATATTTTAGTATTAAAAACGTTATTTTTATGAATAAAGCTGAAAAACCTTCTTGTATTTCCGCATATACTAGAAATTCTAGTAAACCAACGATATCATTTAATGTGTAATCTTTTATGATAAAATCTAACCAAACTTTTGAGGTTATTTTGATGTTTTGTGTAATTTGAACTATCTTTCAAAAATAGAGATAAATCCAAACATGAAAAAATTACACGATTAGTTTTTGGAAAAGACTTAAAGCAAGGTTTTAAATGGCAAATCAACTTTTGCTACTTGAAAAGAATAGTGTATCGAAATCCACGCCAAACAAACAAAATAGTCTCTCAGATTAAATGATCACCTGCTGTCGCCGACTTCGAAGACTTCGTTCAATGATTAACTGTGTGTGCGGCAAGAGGTTGCCCTTTCTATCATTGAACATAGTCCATTCTTATTTGAACCGAATGGACACTGCTGAAAATATTAAGCGCCTAAGATCAGCTGTCTGTCCTACTGATTTAGAAAGGTATTTAAAGAACTTAGAAGTTAGTTTGGCTGACGTTCCTACTGAAAATCTTGCAAATAATGACGTGAAGAATTTTACAGGCAATCCAGGATGTAAGAACGTGTTAGTGTGGTATGGATTAGCGTCGATCAGAGCGGGTGATGGACCATTCCAAAACTTCAGGAAGTCTAGTCATGGCCGACTGGGGAATTGGGAAGCTTTTAACAACACATACAGTATAATGCCAAGTACTTATATCTTACATAGATGGAGCATAACTTGCAAAATTATCGATACGCCTGCCTGCAGTAACTCCGGATGGTATGTAAAGATTGGTTTGTGAACGTTATCATCCTCTTTTTTCGTCATAAACAATGAGCAAATCAATCATAGGAAACAATCTAACCAAACATAATTTTCTAAAAATAAATTAAAAGTGTTCATTCTGTTGTCTCTAAATTCAACACACTACACGTAGGTTTTTTTAAAGCCATTATGGGCTCTTAGCGAAAACGACTTGAAACGTGGAAAATGAAGAATCGGAATTTCCATCTGTTTTAAAGACCGCCATGGAATCCTTAGAAATAGGATTTTACAAAATATCCTGCAGCAAGTATTAAAGAATGCACCAAGAATGAAATTTACGAAACAGTGCCTCAAACATGATTGGATGTGTTGGTTAAGAAACTGGAAGAGATTAAAAGAAACCCAGATCCTAAAGCCACTCTTACAACTTCTAATAGTACAACTGCGCCACATAGCGACGTGGTGGTGGTCATGGTAGAAGATACTGAACAACGAGACTATTTCAAAACCTGAACAGTTGTAACCGGAGCAGTTTGAATAGGGAGGATGAAAATGGTTATTATAGAGGTTGATTATAAATTCAGGGCTACTTGATTTACTCTTTTATTATCCATGATTGACAAAAAGTTTATTAAGAAAAGTTATACAAGTATACAAGATGAGTATTTTCCAAACTTTGCACAAAATGACTGATTTTCGGTTTAAGTGGAAATGATATCAACTTTATTTTTTAAATGAATCATGTAGTATTTTTAGGCTAAATCTAAAAGATGATTTCGATTGGTACAAATAATCTTAGGAGGCTGTGAAAACTAATGTGCACAACGGTCAGAATACGATAAAATAACACCAAAAATGCTGCAAGATGTACAAAGGAGTATTGTGAATAGAACCCGCTTATGTATACAACGAAATGGGGACACTTTTAAAATGTGTTAAACTAGTTATTTTTCTTTTGTTGTTTGGTTAGAAATATTTATAAGCTGTTATATATAGTAACTGTTTTCTGTTTTCATAAGTTGCAAAATATTAATTTAATGATCGACTGCTGTTAAATTTTGATTTCGTGATTCGTAACTTTAAACGTTATACCTGTTTTATAGTTTTTAAAGACTACTAACAATCGTTTTATGACCGTTGTGCACATTTCACAGTCTCTTAAGATTAATTGTACCAATCAAAAGCATCTCTTTAGATTTTGAATAATAAATTGTAACGGTTTAGGTTTAAAACTAACAATGACTCTAGAGGAATAAACAAAAAAAAGAACAAAAGGGAAATATGGATCAATTGTAGCGCACTAGGTTCGTGGAGAATAAAGTATTTATAATAGATAGAGCAGCAGCTGCCGACGTCGTCGTGAGTAGAGGGTTCTTAAAAGTTCTAAGAAATTAAACTGCTGTCTAACAACGCGCCACCTGCTGGGTAAAAGAAAGAAATAAAACCGATCAACAGGAGATACACAGGTTTTACTTAAAGCCTAATACGCTAGATCAAACACAATAATTAGTCTTAAGAGAAATACAGACAATTTAATAAAACAACAAAGAAATTTTATAGTAATAGGTAAATGTGACAGAAAGAGAGACTGTCGGATGTATTCACGTACGTTAGCAGTAGCCTCGCTTAATAATAAATAATTTCCATAAATAACGTGCCGGGTTCACAGGTAAGCTTTAGTCACACCAAACGTAATGTTAATGTTCGAAATTGAGGATACATATATCACTTACAAACGGCGATTTATTTTGTTGGACATGTAACGACACTGACTTAAAAACTAAGATTAAAAGGGGTAAGTACCTCTTGCAAACCCAAAAGGCCTTTTGTTTCCGCGTCAACCGCTCTAAGAGAAGCGCACGAGTCCGTATTAAGCTGGTTAATAAACGTTCGGTTGTGGAGAGTACCACCAAATAATGTTTTACTTACGAACTAAGAATCAAGCCGTTTCATGTCGTATGTACATGAGTTTCACACGCATTAAGAATGAATAAGTTACTTAAATAATAAAACTTAGCTGTGATCTAATGAACGAAGTCCCGAGAGTAAGAGTTTTCTGCTAGCGACGATATCGACAGTTCGGGAAGTTCGGTAATCCCAGGATTCCTCTTAGGGAAGGTGTGCGAAGAGAATCGAAAGGCGTTAGGCTCCCTCGTTGAAGTTATGAAGCATAACCAATCCCTGTTAGACGTGGTAGTCACCGGTTGCCTGCAGCTTATCTAATGCAAAACCGTAGTGTGGTCTTTAATTGACAAGGAAGGTCAGCTACTCCAGCACCCCCAGAAGTTATCCAGGTATAACACACATCGAAGACATGAGTTCAAGAAACGCGCTAAAAGGAATTACACGTGACAGTTAAAATTAATACAAACCGAAAAGAAAAGCAATAATGTGAACTCACGGTGAATTTAGTTGGATTTAAACTTAACCAATAATTTTTATTGAAATCTTGTAACACACATAAAATGATTTGTGTAAATTTCAATTTAAGATGTACGGTAAAACCACCCGTGCAGAAGAAGAAAATGTTCGCTTTTCGTCTAGGAAACTAAGTCGAATTTATTCTCAACCAATAGAAAATTAGCAAAATCATATTTTCAAAGCGGTGTCAATTCCGGTTATACCGGAAGTGGATACCAACTTTGTTATTTTAAACACAATGCCCCAATTTGTATTTTATTTTCGGTTTCCGTATGAAACATAAAAGGCACATAAGCAAAACATGCATAATGGTTAGACATGGTATTGGACTATGTTTTTAGTATTAGACATTTTTGAAATTTATTTCTAGGGGAGGTCCGGGAGTAACGGTAGTTAAGAAAACTAAATTGTCAAAGAGTCAATTTTTTTTAAATTGCAACTATGTTTTTTATATTTTCATTCGATGTATAATTTAATTACCCATTTGCTGATATAGTATGTTCATATACCTAAACTGAATAATTTTTGTGGATCTGCTTTTTTCTACTTTTCTTGAGTTAATGTGTGCTTACAGCCAACTAATTGAAGGTACCATACGACAAGCAGCAAACACATTGCAGAAAAGTAAAAAGCACGAAAGAAAAGAAAGTAGAAAAAAGCAGATAACACGAAAATCATTTAGTTTAGGTATACGATAACAGAGATTTAAATTGTAGGTAGCCTTCACTGAATATACTTTTCTATTAGACGATACCGCATTTGTTGACATTCAATTTCATCTTGTTTACATCAAACCAGTTCAAGTCTCGTTGAAGCTTGTTTGCACCTTCAGTGTCGTAAGTAACGTTAAATATTTTTAAGTCGTCTGCATAGAGTAGAGCTTGAGAAAACTGTATACAGTCCATTATATCATTAATGTATAACAAGAATTGTAATGGCCCCAGATATCTTCCTTGTGGTACTCCGGATAAAGTAGGTAATTTTTGTGATTGGTAGTCTGCTAGTAAAACACATAAACCAGATGACATACCATACATATGACGCATTTTCTTAAATAGTCGTATATGACTGATTCTATCAAAAGGTTTAGACATGTCAGTGTATATAACATTTACTTGCAGGGATAAATCAATCTTTTCACAAACGGATTGGCTAAAACAAGTCAGGTTGGATACTGTCTACCTATTTGGCATAAACCCATGTTGCCTTCTTAATGAGATCATGTTTTTTATTTGGACAAATATGTGTTCGTACAATAATTTTTTAAAAATGTTTGCGGGCGTATTGATAATTGATATGTGTCTGTAGTTTCAATCTTTGAGCGACTTCCATTCTTATGTATCAGAATAATTCTCGATTCCTTCCATACATTAGGAAAAATACATTTATTTATGCTTTGGTTATCAATATGCGTTAATGGTTTAGACAACAATTCTATATAACCTTTATAATATAGGCTGGAAAACGAGCCTGCACAAAAACTTTTAATTTTTTTAGAAGCATCAATTACTTGCGTTGTAGTTACAGGAACTAGGTTACTGATATAATTGTGCGGTAACATATCGTTTTGTAAATAATACATTTCAAATGCAGCTGTATGAAGGCGTTCTTCAACATATACAGAACGAAAGTAATCTCGGAATGCATCAGCAATTGCTGTCCCACTGGATGTAAGTTCTTCATTTACTAACATTGATGCCGGAACAGAACAGAGTCTACCAATGCTGTTTAGGGATATACAGAAGGACTCGATTATGAAGCAAGTAGTACTAATACCTACCTCAGCAATGTAATGTACTGAAACCAAAAGCATTAATGCAGTGGTTAAACTATTAATATTTACAATCAGTTAATTAATATAGGTTTATCATTGTTTTCTTTAAATATAGCTTGGTTGAATCTATTTTCACTTCTTTTTCAAACAAAAAATAGTGTCATTTTTTGGAGTTGTCGAAAATAGTTATTTAAGTAATGAGGTCGTTAACTTTTTTTATTGAATATTATATGGCAAGGCGTAGCCAAGTCAAACAATTATTCGAATTAAAATAAAAGTTCCTAGAAGCCTTTTGTTACTACAGTAAACCTCTATTTTCGGCCACCACTTAAAAGCGGCCACCTCTAAAACCAGCCAAATTGTCCAAGTCAAAAATCAATTATACGGAAATATCCATATTAATGACCCTCCTAATAGCGACCACCTCTCGGTAACGGCCACGGCCACGTATTTGTAAACTTTCTTGGAAAAATAGATGTAATTCTACCTCCCATTTCCGGTCATTCTTAAGGAAGGTCATTAGTAGACAACAGCTTAGCGTTCAAGTGTGCATAATATATAATTGTTTCATTGTGTGAGGCGTTAATCATTGGAAAAAGTAAACACCAAAGATGCTTTAAAGGCTCTCATATCAACAAATTGCCCTTAGAATGGGCATCTAATAAAAAAGTAACTCTTAAAAATGTGAACATTGTTTTTCTACCCCAAACACCACATCCCATTGCCAGCCACTGAATCTAGGAATTATCCAAAACTTTAGGATGGTCTACAGAAAGTTTTAATCAAAAGGCTACTAACATTTAGAAATACCAAACGTCCTTTTGAAGATGCGGAAAAAAGTATCAATTTAAGCAGCGCTTTAGTTTGGATATCAGTAACCTGGATAAACGTTTCGTTTATTACAATATTGCTAAATGTTTTGCAAAAGCAGGATTCTCGGAAACGGTCCTGCAAGAAGATTTTGATAAAGAAGACGAAATTCCACTACCTCAGCTGTTTCCTACATTACTAGAAGGTAATCAAGGTGTAAGCTTTGAAAATTATGCATCTATTGATTGTGATATTTTGACCGAATGCCCTAATTAAAGTATTCAAGATATAATAAGTGATTTAGACTATAGTGGAGGCTGGGATTCGAACAATGAAAGTAGTGCAGAAGAATCCAAAGTTTTTACGTCAAACATTAAAGATATGGGTGAAGAGTGTGAAAACTAAGAGATGTGCAAAGTTTTCTATTTTCTAATGATAAGAGTGAGCTAGCGGTAGAAGTACTTCAAGTTTTATCAAAATGTGAATCTTCAGTTTTACAAACTAAACTTAAAAATGTAAAACAAACCTTAATACAAAAATATTTCCCAAAAATGTAATCTAATGTATGTATATGTATGTAATTAATTATTGTAATAGTTATAACGAGCAATTAGAAAATAGATACATATTATGTAAATGTATGTATTATGTATTCAATATGTATAACTCTTCCATTATTATATCGTCTAATTATTTATATTGCACATTTATAGTTATATTTTAATGCAGATATATAGTACCCTATAGCGAACCGTATTATGTTCCATACTTAATAATCTTAATAAACAACGTATAGAAATAAATTTTTCCTCCCGATAACGGCTACTCCATATACCGGTCAGTTTTGCAGCAAATTTTAGTGACCGCTATTTAGAGGTTTTACTGTATAAACAAATGTGCTACTTCACGGTCTAAAACCACACATCAAACTTGACGAGATGGTTGTTTTTAAATGAATGAATTTTTTTTAACGCTACTCAGTAAAATATGAAAAATAAAAAATTACATAAAAAATATCTAATGTCGCATTAATTAATCTTAATCGTCAAAATTTTACTTCAAATTTTTACTTATTTTTGGAGATTGGAAAATTAATTATTAATAGTAATAGAAATAATACCGTTACTTATTATTTATAAGTAATCAAATTTTGCCCTTTTATTCTATTAGAAATATGCTAGTTGTAAAATAATTAATTACATCCTACAGAATTCCGTTTTTAAAAATCAAAAGTTTGCTCTAGAAATAAATAAATTATAGTTTCTTAAGCGCACGAAATAAATACTTTCGTTAAATTACAGCATCCAATTTTTTATGGAATTTCACACTTATAAGCATTTTTTTTAAATAATGATGTCATTATTACTAAAAATGTTGTACCTATTAGAGACAAAAATTTGTAGTGTACCTATGTTCACATGCCTATTTTGCGTTATATTATTTATTTTAGAAAATATTATTACTGGATAATAGTGGTATAATGGGAGAATTTGTTTACGAACTAATACTGTTTTTATATAGTGTCAAACAAAACAAAATAAATAATTGATGTAATTGAATATTTGAATCACTACCTACTGTTGAATTCAAAGTTAAAAGTTGTGTAATACTGAATTCTTGTTTTTAAAAATCCCTTTACACATACATATTAATGATATAAATTATTGCTGTAAAAAAATTAGCACATTCAATAGTATTCATAAACTATCACTGCCATAAATTAATTAAATTGTGTGTATACAGTAAAAATCCCTCTTGTAGTTATAATAGCTACATTTCTTATATTCCAAGAGTTAATGTTTAAAACTTAATTAAATTATATTGAAAATAGTATTTTAATAAAAAGGTCATTAAATGTTTATTTTTAAACAAATTCCAAAAATGTTCGGAATGTTAAATTTAATTTCAAATAATATGCTGTACTAATAGCACTCATCTTTTTAGCCAAATTAAATTAAATTCGAAATGATTTAAAAACACGTCTTTTATTTTACGATTAGACGTTTAAGTCGAGAGTTGAAAAATTTTGTTTTTCTGTATAATTGATTAGTTTTAAAGTTAAAATGAAGTTTTATACATTGAGGAATATTTAAGAAAACCTGCTCAGTTCTTTTCTCTAACATAGGTCATCAGTTCGTCAAAATAACCATTAATTATTATCAAATGGCAAATTTAAGGATGTCTAAAATTTGCCAATAATAGATGTATTCAATTGGATAAAATGTTTTTATCATTTATCTTTAAGACACCTAACGAAATATATTTAAATATTTTCATTCATAACGATTATTTCTAAAGATGAATAACAAAACTGTTGAACAAGATATTTCTCTGTTAGCGGTATATTAAACAATACTGAAATCCACTTATTAACATATATATTTCCATATTTTTTATTAAAAGATATAACCAGTAGATAGTAAACAATGTTGTTTCTAATTTTTAAATATTTTCATATACATTTCCGGCATATTGTTTTCTGATAAGAAAACCTGGGTGTGACGGTTGTGTAAATATTTAGCATATACCTACTACGTTTACAGTAGATTAAGCACATAACCAAATCATTAAAATGTAATTAATATGCAAGAATTTAAGTGAATGTATTACTAATCATGTTTGTAAAGAAAAAGAAAACCATGTAACATACTTCACAACACTTTTCGAATACATTCTACATTTTTATTTTTAAACGGAAATATCGTTTTTGAAAGGTACTTCTGGCTTGGGTCAGTTAAAGAAATTTTTAACTAAATGTACATGTACAGGGTGTCCTGTTTTCGACACTTTTGCAGGGTATCTCCGTTATTATTGCAGTTCGAGTTTTGGAGTTTTTGCGAACCTGTGTCACTTTTTTGTAAAACAAACGATAGCGCAGACAGATTTATCATCGCTCTCTTCGTTTTTGAAATACAGAGTGAAATTGAAAAGTGTGCATTTTCAGACACCCTCTGTAATTCAGGTATCTGATAAGTTATCGGCTAGGTAAAAACCGAATCTTACAAATTTTTATGCAGAATCCAGTGACGTGCTTACTTTTTTTCTAGGTGTCCTCATTTTGAGAAAGTTACCAAAGTTAGGATTTTTAAATGGGACACCTGTATGTCAATTTGTATTTACATTCCACTCATTAAGAGCTTTCCAGAAATGTATAATAGTCGGCACTTTGTTCCCAATCGAAGGTTAGAATCTCCTTTTTTTTTAAATAAGCCTAGAAACTAAAAAGCCAAACAGATTTATTTTTTTTAAACTTATAGTAAAAACCAATAACGCGTATATACAGGGTGATTCTCCTAACACGTTCGTTAAAAGTTTATGTACTTCCTGTTGAAATATTTGTTTAAAAGTTTGGAATAGGAGATTGCTCAAAAAAGTTCTATTTAATTAAAATATTTCAGCTTTTCTAGCACTTCCGGTTACACCGGAAGTGGCTACCAACATTTTATTTGAAATGGAATGATCATCATATCAAAACTTAACAGTCCTCCTAAGTATAACCCAAATTCCGTTACTATAACTTTCTTTTTCAATCATTGACAAGCGTTTGAAAACAATACTACAAAACCAATTTTTCTCAAAAAATGAAAATGTCTCAAAAACTATTGATTTTTTTATATAGGTTGTGCTACATAAAAAGTAACTCAGGTTTTAGCGTAGAATCCAAATATTTAAAAAAAATATATCATTCTATTTAAAATAAGAAAGTTGGTAGCCGCTTCCGGTGGTTTTACTATAAGTTTAATAAAAATAATACTGTTTGGCTTTTTAGTTTCTAGGCTTATTTAAAAAAAGGAGATTCTAACCTTCGGTTGGGAACAAAGTGCCGACTATTATACATTTCTGGAAAGTTCTTAATGAGTGGAATGTAAATACAAATTGACATTTAAAAAATCCTAACTTTGGTAACTTTCTCAAAAATGGGGACACCTAGAAAAAAACTAAGTACGTCACTGGATTCTGCATAAAAAAATGTGTAAGATTCCGTTTTTACGTAGTCGATAACTTATCAGATACCTGAATTACAGAGAGTGTCTGAAAATGCACACTTTTCAATTTCACTCTGTATTTCAAAAACGAAGAGGGCCATAATAAATCTGTTTGCGCTATCGTTTGTTTTACAAAAAAGTGACACAGGTTCGCGAAAACCCCAAAACTCGAACTGCAATAATAACGGAGATACCCTGCAAAAGTGTCGAAAACAGGACACCCTGTACATCAAAGAACAACTAAAAATAAATTAATCTTACCACAGTAGATACCACATTGATTGTTACAGTCTAATAACATAATAAATAATAAAAAATATCTTCAAAGTAATTTCACAAATCAAAAGAAATTACAATCTTGTGTGCAGGATGCGGGATTGCAAGTGGTTGCATTTTGGGTGTAAATTTTGTATGAAAATTCTCAATAATATTTTAAATTTTGAATAAACTCTTGGTTTCTGAGTTTCTGGAGGGTCTAATTTTTGTTGAAACACAAAAATGTCATAATTGATTATGTTTAAATTGAGAGTATTGATCTAGCAAATCATTACTATTGGGTATTGGTATTTGTCAAATCTCTAAATCAGAACGTATTATCTCATTTCTCAATTTCTTGTTAACATAACAACGTTAATTTTGGTTTTGCGTTGTTTTTAAGTTAGTCACGAACTAGTGTGATTGATTTTTTCCACTACTAGCTGTGAAGTGGACAATTATTGCGTCTCCTAGCCAACTGAGAAGTTGAATTTCTATTAGTGGTTAATAATTTTTTCTATTGTTGACCTAGGTTAATAATGGATAAATTCAAATTTTTTGAGAATCTAAGAATAGTTGTTTAACAAAAACGAGTGAAACATAATTTTGTATATCCAGGAGATTATCTTTAACGTATTTGCTGCTTAAAATTACCTAACACGATAAAATTATTTGAATAAAAAAATGCTATTAGTTTAAAATTTGCGCCCCCATCCCATAACCGCAAATACATAACCTGAATTTATTTATTTATTAAATATGATGGTAGAATCAGTTTTTCAGGTTTCCCAAAGGAGATTTAACCAGGCGAGTTAAGTTACATGAAGAATTTTAAGTAAATTACAAACATTTTGTTGAAGGTGTTTTGAATGGTTAACAGAATCTGTTGCATAAAAATGTCGACTCTAAAAACTTAACGAGTATGTGGCGAACACTTGCCATTCCAAAATGAATTACAAGTGTCAATTTCTAAAACCTAATATTCTAATGGTGCAAGGTATATTGGCGAAGCAATAAATGCGTGTTAACATCTCTAGCTATACCAAAACTACTCAAGCTTGCAGCTCAAATACTCTTAGGTAAAGAAAATTACGGAGGAAAATTCTTAAATTGCAACGTGAAAAGAAAGCACTTCAATTGAAGTTAACATCTTCCAACGATTACTTCCCGAAAGCAGAGCACAAATTGTGACAGCCCAAGTGGACTTAAAAATAAACCACTAAGAAGCAGGAGATATACAGAGGAATACAAACAATTTTCACTAAAATTATATTTTACGAGCCCCAAAATGTTAATTTTAAAATTTTTGCCAGCTCAAACTGCTACGTGATCATGGTTAGAGTTTATATAAAAAATTTATACAACCCTTGTGCTACATCTTTACAAATACGATATGTAAAAGTGACAAATTGAAGTCGATAGTATTAGACTGCATAGAAAAGCTACAACTACAATGCGGTGTCAATGTTAGGGCAGTAGTAAAATTTTCGAAACCTAATTAAAAGAATAGATGTATCACCGGAAAAACCATACCTTCTCGTAAACGATAAGAAAATCTATTATTTCTTCGATGTCCCCTATTTATTGAAGTCGGTGTAAAATAACTTGATTAAATACGATATAATCTTTAATAACAAAAATGATCTTGGAAAGACATTAAAAATTTCTACATGTCAGACAAATCTAAACCGCTGCGATTGGCTTTTAAATCAACTAATTTACATATTATTCTGAATAATTTTCAGAAAATGAAGGTGGAATATACCACACAAGTGTTTTGTGAATCAGTTGCAGTTGGTTTATCAACGTATGTAGCTTTTAATGCTTTTTGATTTATTTACATTCCTGTGCTACTTGATTTTTACAAGAAAAATGTTAATTTTTATTTTTGGCTTAAATTTGGGTAGTAGTAGAAGAAATAGTATATACACCATGGTGTTGAAGTCCATTATTGCTTACGCACCTTATGCAACCTTGGTGTATAATATACTATTATTAGTAACATGACGTTTTAGATTATTTAAAATAAATCACTGAAAAACTTACATACTTACATTTGTCATTACACCCTTAAACATTACTATCTACTCTTGTAAGACTTTAAAATAATGTTATAAAAATAACAGAATGTGAAAAACTTGACGTTTTATTACGACACATCCACCAATCAACACCGATGATCAACAATGGAAAACATTGTTACAAGAAACAGTGCCAAAATCTCGTGATCTTGTAATATGTCCAAAAGTAATCTAATTCATAAGCAACTGTAAATATTATCAAAAAAATTTTTGTTTTTTAAATATTTTTAATACGTTATATAACAAAATGAGTAGTGGTGTAATTTTCTCCTTCATTGAGATAATAAAAATTGTAGCCAGAGAGCAACGTCCCTGGACCCATTATGGGAGGTGTACGAATGTGTGGTGAACAAAAACTGTAGGTTGTGGTTGAGGTAACGTTTCCCACCACAAGTGGGTCAATAAATCGGCATAGTTATTGTTTTACCTCTTTCCAAATAGTCAATATGGATTGTGCTTTTAGAATCTCAAAAATAGTCATATTATTCACCGACTGACCAACTTTACCCTTTTTTCAGACTTTCGCCTGATAAAATCCACTGTTTTGACTGTGTAAACCCTATTTTATGTTTTATTGTAAAAGGCATGCGCAAGATAGTAAGTGTAATAGCTGTATAGGTTGATCACTTTTCGAAATACAGTCCGCTTGAAAGTGTAGCAATTTTATTTATGCGCAAAGGTTTCAAATTTCTAGTTATAAATACAGAAAGGCGCCTACATAAATTGATCCAATCGAGCCGAATAATGGTAATCCAGTATTGTTAATTATTGATTGAATAAATTGAAGATATTGGATATTGGTGTTGGTAATCATATCAAACAACCAGGTGACGATTGAAGCACATATTAGCATAGTTAAGTCGACAAATTAGGTGAGCGATTCCCTTCCTTTTCTATGCAATAGTAAATTTACGGGTGTGTTCAAATCGTAGATAATTTAAATTTGTTTGCTATTTTTACTTTGATATAAGATTGCTGCTCGAATTGTTAATAATGTCAGAAAAGAAAATGCAACAATTTTTAAACCAAAGAAGTAGTTTGTTAGGACGTTTAGAATCTGTTAAAGGGTATTTAGATGGGGTTAAAGAGAATTTAGAAACCTTGAAACAAAGAATTTTACGTCTGGATATAATGTTACATGAATTTGATAGTGTGCAAAAACAAATTGAATTGTGCGTAAGTTTAGATGATTTGCAAAAACAAATTGATGAAAGAGAAACTTTTGAAAGTACATTCATGTTATATTACGATTATGCAAAAAGCGTACTATCAGATCATGAAGCAATTAAAAGTAAAGGGACAGTTTCTAGTGATGAAAAAACGCAAAATTCATTTAAAATGCCAGCTATTAAAGCTTCCGAGTTGGACGGTAAGATTGAGTTGTGGCTTGAGTTTAAAAGTACGTTTCAATCTTTAATTCATCTTAATGAAAAGATTGATAACATACATAAATTTCATTATTTAAAACAAGCGCTTAAGGGAGAAGCTGCGCCAGTAATTAAATTTATTGAATTTACTGCTCAGGGTTATGATATCGCGTATAAAACTTTATGTGACAGATATGATAACAAACGATTGTTAGTACATAATCATGTGCAAGCTTTATTCAATATACAATCGGTTTCTAAAGAATCTGCAAAATCATTAAGACAATTAATTGACGAAGTTACTAAACATTTACGTTCATTGGAAATTTTAAATGAACCCACACAACATTGGGATACCTTAATATTGTATTTGTTATCACAAAAATTAGATTCAAGTTCACTGAAAGCGTGGGAAAAGTTAATTGTACAAAACCATTTTTACGCGTTTGCTAAAGCTAGGGCAGATCTTCTTGGAACAGTTGATGCTACTAAGTCAGTTAGCTGCTTTTTGGGAAATAGAAAATATTCCATCCACAACTCAATTATCTGTTGAAGAAATTGAGTGCGAAAACATTTTGATAAAAATACAAAACGCTGATGAAAACGGTAGATTTGTTGTAAAATTCCATTCAAGGATACCTTAGATAAGTTAGGTGACAGTCGCGAGCTTGCAACACGTAGATTTCTATCTCTAGAGCGCAAATTGCAAATTAGTCAAAATTTAAGAGAACAATATCGAGACTTTATGCGAGAATATGAAAAATTAAATCATATGAAACAGGTAACCGAAAATGTAAACGAAAATGATTTAATTACATATTATTATCCTTATCATTGCGTTGTACGGGAAGATAATACTTCAACAACATTAAGAGTTGAATGATTTGTAAATGTGTGGACCTGTCATTCAAGATAGTTTGTTTTCAATCATTTTAAGGTTTAGGTTGTTTTGTTATGTGGTAACTGCAGACGTTCAAAAAATGTATCGGCAGGTAGCAATTGCCGATTCGCAAAAATCACTTCAGCGCATAATTTGGAGGGAACATCCTACTGATAAATTGAAAACATACGAATTAACAAGAGTCACGTATGGTACTGTATCGGGTTCTTATCTTGCGATATGCAGTATGCAACAATTAGGTCGTGAAGTTAAAGATGTTGAACCAGTTATTGCAAACGTTATTGCTCATGGGTTTTACGTAGATGATTTTTTATACGGGTCAGATACAGTGAGTGGCGCGATTCATATTTGCAAAAGAGTTTCGACCATATTGGCAAGTGGATGTTTTCAATTACGAAAGTGGAATTCAAATTATTTATCTCTGTTTAACGGTCTTCATTTAGAAAAAGCGTCAGGTAATGTCTTCTGTTTTGGGCAAAACGAATTTACAAAAAACATTAGGATTAGTTTGGGCAAGTAAAACAGACGAATTACTATATAACGTTAAACCACATAATGAGATAAGTAAAGTAGTTACAAAAATAATTATTCTTTCCCGAGTATCATAAATTTACGATCCTCTAGGTTTAATTAGTCCTTTCGTTTTGATACCAAAGTTGTTATTGCAACACTTGTGGTTATTAAAAACAAGTTGGGATGAACCACTTCCTGAACAAATAACTAATAAGTGCCAAAGGTTTGAATCAGAAATCGGTGAAATTAACAACTTACGTATTCCACGGTACGCGACAGTTGCAGAAAAAATTAAAGTAGAGTTGCATGGGTTTAATTAAAAACATAATTTCACAATATCAACGTGAAAGAAGGAATTATAAAAAAATGAAAAAATCTGGCGCGGGTCAGCATTTTACACCCAAGTGGTTTGGTTATAACGCAATGAGTTTTATCCATGACAAAAATAAACCCAGAAAAGGCGTTCAGATCGGTGGATAATATGAGGTAAGTTTTGTGTTTATTCTTAACTTAAATAGTAAGGGATTTAGGTATTCACAAAAAAACTAATTACGAATTGCTAACATCAAAATATATTCTAAATTTTTGTAATCATCTGTTTATTTACGCATATTTTAATTGCCAGGGTACTTGTCCATAGTCTGAAATAAAATATTCACAGAATTCGTTTCTTATATTTTGAGCTTCTTGTAAAGATTTCCTTGCCACAGGCTTTAGTGGCAACATCGATTCAGTTGGTTGTGATTCATTCCTCCATGATCCATTTCCAATAGTTCCCGAATCTATATCTTCTGTATCAAATGATCCCGGTGGTGTATAATTATTTTTTGATTCAGCATTTCGGCGCAGGTAATTGTGTAATAAAACACAAGTTTGCACAATTTTTTTCTAAATACGAAATACAGATGCCAGTATACCAAACACATTTTCGACCACCCTTCTTGCTCGGCTCAAACGGCAATTAAAAATGCGTTGCATAGATCCGTGTTCGTGGTGTCCAGAGTGCGGTTTCATTATATCTGGTGATAACGGAAAAGCATCGTCGGCTAAAAAAACATATGGTATTGGTTTTTGCCTTTCGGGAAGGGATGTGTTTTGAGGCAGACTAAGCATTTCTTTGCTCAAGGATTTGGCAAAGCTGGTATTTTTAAAAACTCCCCCATCTGATATACGCCCTTGGCAACCAATGTACACATAGGTGAAATTGTAGTCGCATCGACTACAGCAAAAAGAACAATGCTAAATGTGCCCTTATAGTTAAAATATTTGCTTCCACTATATTTGGGTGAGTGTATGACAACATGCTTCCCATCCATGCTTCCCACCCATTGGGAAGTTCCATCTCGTGTTATAATCATTTGCCAACTTTTGCCACTGAACTGAGTTGTTGGGCACCTAAAATAAATTATAATTTAAGTAACCTTTAAGTAGATTAGCATAAAATTATACAAGTTATTTATTTTTTTAGGAAAGTGAATCTTCAGATGAAGACCCTCAACCGGAGACCCAAAATTCCGTTGACATTCTAAGTGACCTCGAAGGTGAAGGTGAAAAATCAGAAGTTGAAAAACCTAACTTTGCTACACCATTGGGTTTATAACAACAAAAATAAAAACCAAAAGAAAAGCAATATAAATATGGAGCAGGACAATAAGGGCACACAGGTATTTAATATGATGAAATCTATGTATGAAAGAAGAGAGCGTGATGAGTATGATGTATTTGGTGAAATGGTAGCTCATAATATTAGAAGCTTAAAACAGATTTCTGGAAGATTTCCGTGCAACAGCAGATTACAAATATATTGTTTGATGCTCGCAGATGCCACCTTCCACAAAGCAATGTACAATTTTTTCCCCACTGCCTTCACATGCCACATCGTCATGGGTTACTAATTTATCTGGCAATTCAACAGTAACTACAAGATCTGAGCAGGAAGTTCAACAAATTACTATAAACGAGACTTCAGAATGAATTCAATCCAATACAAGGAGATACAAATATATTACAAACCGCTTTTGCATCAGTTTTCAAAATACTGGATACTACTACTAAGAATTAAAAAATCTTTTTCTTCTCTATTCATGTTGGTAATTTGATCGGAACATTAATTATATATTATTAATTATAATATATAATATAATATATTATATGCTTGATAATTAAATAATAATAATAAATAAAAACTCGTGACAATCAGTGGAAAAAGACCGAGAACGAAAACTAAACTCGAACAAAATGTAGCCCGCTTGATGGAAACAAGAGTTTTGATTTTGTTTCAATTTTGTTTTTGTTTATCAGGTTGTAGAAAACACAGACACAACAAAAACACAACTGTCCGTTTAGTGGAAAACCGGCTTAATTTCAAAAGATGGAAATTTTAAGGTAACTCTTTTGTGTTCAAAAGGGAGAGTAGCTCCGTTAAAAACGTTGACAATTCCAAAGTTATAGCTTTGTGGAGCATTAACTTTAGTTAGATTGATCAATAGTGTGATTAATGCTTCTTTAGTTTTGAAAATTCAAAGATGTTTTTTTTTTTGTGGACAGACTCAACAATAGTGTTAGGGTGGTTAAAAACTATGCCTCACTTATTAAAACCGTTTGTTTGTAATAGAGTAGCTGAGATACAAAACCTAAAAATAAATCACGAGTGGAGACATATATCGTCTAAAGAAAATCCAGCGAATATTTTAACTCGAGGGGTAACTCCACCTTTGATTAGTAAATCCACCATATGGTGGAATGGTCCATGTTGGCTTGAGAATGAGCAACTTTGACCAAGAAACTTTATAGGTGAAGTAAACTTGCCAGAAATTAAAAGTATAAAAACAGTTTTAGTAAATGTTTCGGAAGATCAGTGCATAAATATTCAAAGTTTTTCAAATATTTACAAGTTAAAGGTACGAGTAGCTTATTGTTTAAGATTTGCGCGAAATTGCAAAGTTTAAGGTGTAGACCGTAAATATGGAAAACGTCACTATAGGTGAATTACGGAATGCTTTAAGTGCGTTAGTTAAATTTGTACAATGCAGATGAAATGAGATTACTCTGTAAAAATAAATCGGTTTTGACAAAATGTAAATTAGCCAGTTTAAACCCATTTGTTGATGTTGATGGTGTTTTAAGGGTAGGAGGTAGACTGCGTTTGTCAAATTACTCATTTAATCAAAAACATCCAATTTTATTACCTGCTAATCATCATTTTACTTTACTTGTTTTTAGAGATGAACACAAAACGTTGCTTCATACTGGGCCACAGCACTTACTAGCATCAGTTTTTTTGGCCTTTAAAAGGTAGAGATTTGGATCGAAGAATTACAAAAAATTGCATAAAATGTTTTAAAGCAAATCCTCACGTTTTAAATCCTATAATGGGTGACTTGCATGCACAACGTTTTAGTGAAGTTTTTCCGATTTTACATGTGGGCGTTGATTACGGTGGACCTATTTTAATAAAAAGTAAGTCAGGTCGAGGAGCAAAGGTATCAAAATGTTATTTGTGTTTATTTGTGTGCTTCTCTACAAAAGCTGTTCATTTGGAGGCTTCAACTGTTGTTTGGTAGTATGGTGGTGGATCCAAGTTTCGTCAACAGTCATATATCGGCGAAAAAACTCTACCTAATTACGTTGCAACATGGTCAAACATTGTTTTGAAAGTTGAACACGAATTTTCATTTGGCCACTGTGAGTAATCGCAGTACCCATCTTACCAAAACCTTTTTCATATTCAAATGTTCATGTAAAATATTGTGCATCCGTTTGATTGAGATGTCTTTAGTATCAACTATCTTGTGCACTTTCAGTCAATCAATTTTTTTGTCATAAATTTCTGATTTATCTGTGATATCTCATCGTTTTATTTGTTGTAAATGCCGTAAAACAACTAAAATTTTCAAAAAGTACAGCAAAATAACGCGGTGGCGAAATATTTGTAGAACTCAGTATTAAAACTGTTCGTATTATGATTATCATTATTTTATATTATTATTATCATTATTTTTTTTTATTATTTATTGGATTTGAGCGAAAAATGGTAATTTTTTCCATTTTCAAACATTTTCAATGGCATCCTGTTTTCTGAAGTTAGGTTTGGTAATTGATCGTTGTGTCTAATGTAAATTGTACTCATTTCAGTAGGTATAAGCTGGTCAGAAAATCTTTGATTTATGAAGTTGTATATATTTAAGCTTAAAACCTCAATTAATTTTCTTACTTCATATAGATAATTGTAACAATGATCTTATCAATCAGTAAAAGCGTCGTTCGTGTTTTTCAATAAAATAAAAATTAGTAAAAAAAACATAAAATAGAATAGAAATAAAATGCATTATCGCAAATATATTTATCACAGAAATTCTTAGTTTAAAAATAAACACAACTAAAACAGTTAATTACAACCAAATATAAAGTAAGCATATAAATAGTTGAAGTCAATATACAGGGTGTTAATACTAATTGTGGTTACTACCGAAAATGGCAGTTAGATCTCATTAAAATAAACAACTTTTTTTTAATTTCAATTTTTGATTTTGTACCTTAAAAATCTATCAGTGGTTATCACAAATATTTTGGTTTGAAATTTTGATCGGTCGCCATTTGTTATTTGAAAAAATAGAAAATAGTTGTAAATACAAATGTTCTAGAGAATCAAAGCTAATTCAGAAACTTTTATTTTTTTATTAATAGTCCTTAAAATAAAGATTATGACGATTTTCGAAAAACATAAAGAAGAGCTATAACTACGAACCAAAGTACAAATCAAAAATTGGAATTAAAAAAGTTGTTTATTTTAATGAGATCTAACCCATTTTGGGTGTAACCCCATTAGTATTAACACCCTATATATGTAAGTCCAAATACCCTGAATCACTGAATTTCATACATTATAATTAGAGATTTGATATAACGGTATGTCAATCAGAAATATTTTATAGTTTTTCTAAATTTAGTTTGGGGATACATTGATTTGTAAGAAGCTGGTAGGTGATGGTATAATTTTATACCACTATACATGATAGAGTTTCTAGTACATTCTAATTTCGGAGTTTCTAAGCTAAGGTTGTAAGAAGAGGAGTTTCTAGTATTTTGTGAATGAACTCTGCCTTTGCGGAAAATTGTGTAGAGGGTTATGAATGAAACTAACGGTTTCTAAAATGAATAATGCCGGAAGAGTTAAAATTTTTAATTTTTTAAAGTATTCTTGACAATGATCTCTTTTTTTCCGAAAATGTGTCTGTTAGCTCTTTTTTTTGTAATTTAAATATTATGTTAAATCTCTCCTTACAACAGGCACTCCAAAACGGTAATGCATATCGCAAAAGAGATTCGAAAGAGTAAAATATGTTGTCCTAGCGGTGGTTACATTTAGTTCACTGGAGATTGTTTTTAATGCATGACATGTAGAAGACAACTTATTTACTAATGTATCAATGTGAGGCAACGATTTCAGAGAATTGTCTAAAGTAAGACCTAAAAATTTAGTTCATTTAGCAACTTGAATTATATTACTGTTGTGTAACACTATCAATCTAATTTTCCTTTAAAATACATGGCCTTGGTTTTTACTACATTTAAACTTAAGCTGTTTGAGTCACACCACATTTTCAGTGCTAGAAGGTCTTCTTTTATTGAATTTTGCAGCGATTCCGATTGTGAGATTGTGATGCTGGTGTCACCTGCGAATAATGTTATTTTACCGTTGATATTCAAAGTCGTTAAATCGTTTATAAATAATAAAAATAGGATTGGTCCAAGAACCGATCCTTGTGGAATCCGTGCATAACATTATTTGCATTTGAGTTTTTATTTTTGGTTTTGACGTATTGTTTTCTATTGCTTAGGTAAGATGCAAACCACTTGAGTGGAGTCCCTCTTATCCCATTGTATTCCATTTTTGTGATTAAAATATCATGTCTTACACAGTCAAATGCCTTAGCAAAGTCACAGAACACAGTCGCCATAGAGTATCCCTCGTTTACACCAACATTCCATCCGTAGTACTTATTACGATTTGTCAAAAAGCCAAATTGAGAGTCACTGATAATATGAAATTGCACGAGAAACGACAGTAATCTGTTTTTAACTAACTTTTCTAATATTTTTGAAATTACCGATAACAGTGCTATGGGTCTATAATTACATACATTATCTTTACATGCGCCCTTGTGCAACGGAATGATGACGGCTGTTTTTATGCAACCCGGAAATATCCCTTTACAGAAAGAGTCGTTAATTAGGTGGTTGAAATAGGACAATGTGTTTGACGGAAGGTGGGAGAACATTTTATGTCGTGATTAATACGTTACGACAAAAATCATATTTGCGCACATTCTGCAAATTTTCGATTGGTTGAGATTAAATATCGATTTATATTTCCGAAACAAAACCGGACATCTTATAACTATTTTCCTTCGTGCTGGAAACGGGTAGAGTTTAGAAGTTCTTTAATTAAAACTACGCAAATAATTGAAATGCGTTAAAAGATTTCCAATAACAGTTAGTTAAATTGTATACGTCTAAATCTACTTGTGTTTTTCTCTTTTTCTTTGTACAAATTTTAAATGCCACGTGGAATCCTTTTAGAGTTTACGTTTCCTATTCTATACGTCTTGTGTTCCGTCTCTGGATAAATTCCTGGGTTGTTCGAGTGGCCGATTAAAGCATTCCCTATTCTACGCAGTACCGCACCACCAGTAGCTGCGTCAGTAGGCAATCTGTGGGTACTACGTCTACCAATCAAAGGAACGTTTATGCAATGTGGGCTAAACGAAGGAGCCTAACACCTTCCAGTTCTCTTCGAACACCTTCCCCAAGAAGAATCCTATTAGTATAATTGAGAATCTGTCGATATCGTCGCCAACCGAAAATCCTACTCTCGGACTTTGTTCACACAAAAAATACAGTTTTAGTATTTAAGTTATCGTATTTATTGCTTGTGAGTGTGAAGCTCATGTACATACGACATAAAACGGCGTTAATTTTTAGTTTTAAGTAAAACCATATTCGGTGGTACACTCAACAACCGAGAGATTTCAATCAGTTCAATACGGGCTTGTGCGCTTTAATTTAAACGGTTGTCGCAAAGTCAAAAGCCTTTTGGGTTTGCGGGAGGTACTACTCTGTTAGATAAGTTACTTTAAGCGCGTCGAGTGTCGTGTGTAAATGGTACCTATATGTACACCGAGTGTTCCTATCAGTTAGTACTCAATTAAATTACTACGATTGGTGTTTGTGGAACTTACGTGACGACATCCGACAGCCTTTCTCTTTTCTCACTCTCCTGTTACTATAAAAATTTTTTTAACTGTCTGTCTTTTTTTATTGTTATTTGTTATTGTCAATTGTTCGATTTGGTGTTTCTCGTATAAGGATTAAGTAAAACCTTTTGATCTCCTGTTGGTCGGTTTTATTTGTTTCTCTTACCCAGCAGGTGGCGCCTTGTTAGGACAGCGGTGTAATTCTTTTGACCTCCTTTAGGACCCCCCTCACTCTACGACGATGCCGAGAAGCTGCTGTTTTACCAAAACAACATATTTCTATCAACCTACTATGACACACCGATCCGAACTTTCTTTTATTTTCTTTTCGTTGGTTTCATCTAGAGACTCTATATTTGTAAACTGATAGCGTTACAGAAAGTACTACAAGTAAATATTTTTATATAATCAGAAAGCGCATATTCTTAGCAGACATTCTAATTCCTTTTTATTGTCCACTGCCTTGAATTTGTTTCTTTATAAAAAAAACAGGATATGGAGTAAAAGGAAAAGTTGTATGTGATTTACAAATTTAATAAATTAAAAAAATATAAAAAAAAAAATTTAAATAATATTATTATTAAAAAAAAATTAAAAAAAAAAAAAAAAATAATTTTTTAATATTAATTAATAAAATAAAAAAAAATTTAAATTTTAATAAAAAAAAAAATTAAAAAAAAAAAAAAAAATATTAAAAAAAAAACACACGCGCCGTTTAATATTTTTAAAATTTATAATTATTTATAACCCACCATATCATCATAATATAAATATATTTAAAACAACCTTACTTATAAAAAATTGTATATCGACATGTCAAATAAAAAACAGTCATAGCGGTTTTAGAACATCAGGTCGAGTTTTTTAGCTATCGCTGGCATTAGACTGAAATAATTTCTGGCAGCACTTACATACTTTCATTATCATTGCACATAATTATGTCATTGTAGTCAGAAAGTGCATATCACACTTGAACTATATTAGGGAATTTGTTTACATTAATTCAATTCGATCCGAAATATTCATCGTTAACCGTTATAATGAAGAAGTTCTAAAATCGGTATACTATCCAGAGAAACCGAAGGTCTCGTCCGCTCCGCACGTCGTGTTGGTGAGGTTGCTATTTCGTCTTAACATGTCGTGCAACTACCGCTTATGTAGACTAACCCAATTTTCGTACGTCACATTAGAAGTTTTGTTTCAGAATTTTAGATTAGAAATAAAATTTGAGTAAATGAAATACTGAAACTATAATACAAAAAATTTACTTACTCTTTTATCTCCGATCGACTTACTCCTCTCCTAATAGTATAGTTATTACATTTAAAATGTATTGCATATACTTTTATATCACAAGCACTGCAACTTTTTAACTATTTATTTAGCAAAGGATTATCTTTAAAGTGAATAACATATTCCAAAGAAAATATGGAACGAAAGCCAATGGATCTAACAATTATTATATTGATAAATATGAAAGAATATGTTTACTTACCCCACTAAGGAATAGAGAAAAATAATATCCCATATTAACGAAAAGTTCCCAGAAAATCTCAAAATGTACGTATATATTTTCTTTTGTAAGTGTTAAAAAAATGAAACAGTAACTTGTAGATTCGATTCAAGATAAACGTTGACATGAGATGGAAGTGTTGTATAGCATGAACTAACGACAAACACTGCTAAATTATCTTATAAATTCGATATGAATTTTTGATAAAACTAAACAATTTATTTATTCTTTGGAGTATGATTTCTAATTGATGTCAATTTTTTTCTGGTTAATTAGAGTACTTCATTGTTATTTTTCCGTGTGACACCAACATTTAAGTAAGTCATGCGACTACGAGAATTGTCTATTGAAAAATAATTGTCTCGTATAATTGTTACTGCACGAAGGCGAAGTGTGGGAATGATTAAAAAGATACTTTTTCCTATTTTGAATAACTTTTCTCTAAACCTTTAAATAAATAGTCGTTAAAAAAATAAAATAGTATTTTTGTTATTTCTAAAGAGGTAGGGGATTGACCATTACTACTTTTTAAATGTATTAATTATAAAGTGCAAAATACGTCAAAAAGTAGCCTCTATAACTTTTGATTATAAATCAATGCAGGTGCATACATTTGAATACGTAAGTATTATGCAATACAACTTAACCTCCAAATAATTCTGTTTGTCTGCTTTTCAATTATGTGTCACGATAAACAAACTTAGATTTGTAAAAATTTTAAATTGACATTTTCAAAACATTTCATTGCAGCACGCAATTGCGTGCGGAAATGAGGGACTTACCAATGTGTAATAGAAGTAAAAGGTTGATATTTTTCTCTTTCATTCAGTGCGTTTGTAGCGTTTCTGATTTGGTTAGCGGCTTTCCTCCTCAAGTAAATGGTGGCACATTAAGCCAATAACGTTAATTTTAAATTATAATTTATTAAGTGATAAACATCATTTCAATTGCGAATTTCAAGTTTTACTCAATTAAGACATATAAAAAAAGTTTCATTTTGATACATGATTCGACATATAAGTCGGTAAGTCAACACTTACGCTTTAACAAAAATAAGTATTGATTTAATCAGTACGGTAAGAAGTATTAGAAAGAACTTGTCGGTCTTTTTCCGCATGATACGCTTTAGCACTTGAGGCTTTAAATATTTAAAGAAGCACTTAGAACGTGGATTTGTGTATTTGTTGTTTTGTGGATACTCCGTAAAACAAATCTTTGAATAGATTGTAGTTTACTTTAAATAAATGGATACATATGTAAATTTAAAGTGTCCCAAATGTTTGTACTAAATTTTCAACTTTATAGTTTGTTTTCTAAAAGGTTTTGCTTATAAGAAAATTCTAAGGAAAGAGGAAAAGAAAAGTCAAAACATATTTGTGTTGCAATAAAATCGTGAAGTTTAAGACGTAGACGTAAAATGAAAAGCTTCAAAGTCGATGTAAAAAATATTTGAAATTAACACCAAATGATTATAGATTTGTTTGGTCAGTATCTGAAAGATAAAACCTGAAATCTGAAATGAATCCAAGGCGATACCCTTTCATTAATCCCGTAGTCAGATGTTCTCCGATTATAAGCTGAACCAGGCGTGTCCCACACATCACACTAAATTTAGTTTACAAGTTATCGAACCCTGTAATCTGAGAACGGCACAGTGAAAATAAAAATGCCACGCATCACCGGCGTTTACGTAATACATCCAGCCGACATGACAGATGTCAGAATTAGATTAAAACCGCACAATTAAAAATAGTCAAGGCACTCACGGAATGCGGCGACTCCTGAGTTCTAGGGAAATAAAACAAACGTCAAGTGCATGACGAGGGTCGCTGGTTCGTATATACATATATAACATTTACACCGGGCACTGTGCTTAAAAAAATACCGAACATCCGGCAATATCATCCTAATGCAAGTGTATCATCGTTTCGATGGTCGTAACTTGAAAATTCAACTATGTAGTGGTTTATATATTTTATTTTGCCAACTTTTCAGATTTTAAAACTTTGTTCGCATTTCCATCCATCCGCTTTTGTCTAAAATCTGCTTAATTTTTCATTTACCACAGAATAACACCTCCGAAAATATAGCATTCAAATGATACTTTTAGTTTATCCGCAACCAGTGCAAGAGGTTAAGATTTTACATTAATTTTATTGACAACTTGATTATTTATTCAAATTCAGACTAAATATGTGATTATTGACTTTAAGTCGTAAAAAAGACTGAAAACAACAAATCACATGAGATTAAATTATTAATTCCATCGGAACTACGTAACCTGAAGCCGTTTAAAAACGAATACCTATTTTAACACGTTCGTAATTAACGTGCAATCAGTAAGAAAAGATCTTGATCTATTGGTTGAAATTGTCTTAATATTGATCATGGGGCACTTAGATGTTGTTTCCATTAACCCATGGATGTTCATTAATGGAAAATTTCATTTGGAAGCATTACATCTTCTCAAAAATTTCCTATGGGTAAAACATAATGCAGTGCGGCAGTAAATTAAGCTATTGTCTTTGGATTTATGCCTTACATAAGTCATTTATGTACATTAGGAGGATTGTAGTTCTTAACACTGACCCTTGACTTACGAGGATATATTGAAAAATTCTTAGCCTACTATAGAACCAAACAAAACTTCAATGTCAAAATATTTTATTACTCAACATATTCTCCTCTTAATTGGATACATTTATTACAGCAAACCTGCAACGTCTCTAGACCTTTCAAAAAAATGTTTCTTCTTGCTCTGCAAACCAGACCTCCACAGCTTCTATTACCTCCTTGTTGGAAGAAAATGTACGACCTTTTAAACTTTTTCAGTTGAGGAAAGAGGTGATAGTCGGACGGAGCCAAATCGGGTGAATAAGGGGGTGTTCTAGTAATTCAAACCCTAAATCACGAATTTTTGCATGGCAACATGAGATTTGTGTGCAGGGGCGTTGTCCTGCAAAAACAAAACACCTTTGGATAGCTTTCCGCGTCTTTTCTCTTTAATATTTTCCCGTAGAGTGGTCAGTAATGTCGAATAGTAATCTCCAGTTATTGTTCTACCCTTATCCAAAAATCAATCATGATTACTCCATGGCAATCCCAAAAACTGAAGCAAGAACTTTTCCAGCAGATTTTGGACACGAAACTTCTTAGGTCTTGGAGAACCAGAGTGTCGCCATTCCATCGATTGTTGCTTTGTTTCTGGATCGTAGAAATGTACCCAAGTCTCATCCATAGTAACAATTCGGTTTAAGAAGTCTACATCGTTTTCAAATCGAGCACAGATCGAACGCGATGCTTCTACCCTTGCACGCTTTTGGTCAACATTCAAACATTTGGGGATCCATTTTGCAGCAATTTTTCTCATGTCCAAATTGACGTGAACCATATGATGAACGCGTTCGTATGAAATATTCAGTGCTTCAGATATCCGTTTTAGCCCAATTCGACGGTCTGATAAAATCATGTCATGAACTGCATCGATATTTTCGGGGACTGACACAGAAACTGGCCTTCCCGATCGGTCATCATCTTCAATGGAAAATTTACCTCTTTTGAAGCTTGCATTCCAATTTTTGACGGTCGCATACGAAGGACATTGATCACCAAGGGTATTAAGCATATCTTCGTAAATCTGCTTACCTCTTAACCCTTTTAAATACAGGTACTTGATGATGGCTCGATACTCCAATTTTTCGATTTTCACAATTTCGGTGGACATCTTTTTCATTTAATTTATTGCGTGACTCTGGTTTACTTTTTGACGTCAAACTTTACACTGACACTTCTAATAAGTTATTGTTCGTTGCTATGGTAACGCAATATTTTGTTTATGCAAGGAACTGTTCTAGGCTAACTAGATATCAATACATCCTCGTACACCGTATTTTATTTTTTTTAATTTACTTGGCGTTTTATTAACTTTTACCCGTTAGCTTCTCTTCTAGAAATGATGATGATTTTTCATAGTTACACATTTTGTCTAACGAAATGTAATGATTTGTAAAAACTAACGTTTTAGCCTAACAATTACAATTTTTGAAGGGAATTCACACATCATTATTTTTAATGTTTGGATTCAATGCCAACCTGGACACATCGCAAGAACCCACGAAACCTACACGTTAAGAAAGTGACAAGTATGACGGACATTTGCCGTCACCATATCGGTATGGCATATTGCGTTTTCATTGTACATTCAAAAATTAAAAAATTGGTTTTATCGACACACGTGTGTTTCAAGCATTAAAGCTGTCGCTTAGATAGCGCTATGCACTTTAAACGCACACATGTCGTTACAATTAACTGTTGGCATTTTTCTTAGTTTATACTATTCATACGTGTCAATGTTTTACACGAGATGTCGTACGACACACATTTTACTTTATTTTTAATCTATCAGCTAGCTTTTCGTAAACTAATGTATCGATAAGGCAAAAATAGCAATCAGTTGTATGGTTAGCCGGGTTCCTCCATATTCTCAAAACTCTAAATGGCATTTTTCTGTTTGATCCACGACACCACGCCCCCAAATTTGAACGACAGCTATTAGAAGAAACATGAAATGCTCAATTTACATTTTGATTTGACATATCAAAATATGTCTGATAAGCAGACGTAAATTTAGTTACAGAAACAATTTGGTGTTTCACTTGTTTTGGGGCAATGTACAAACCGCACACACAACAAAACATATCAGTAAGATATTTTTCTTAGAATCTAATAGTTTAATAAAAAAAATAAACAAATCCAAACTTTTAACAGCCCCGCGAAACAAATACCATGAGATAGTTTGAATGTATGATCTACTACCTCTACTTAGTGCAAAAAAATTAACATAAAAAAGACCCTTGTTCAAACAGTAAGTTTTATAACGCCTAGTGTCGACTCGTGTTGACGATCACGTACGTAAATGAATTTGCATTAAGCAACTTTGTCGACAGATAAGTAAAAGCAGTTTCATAAGTCGATCCTACGATAATTATCGCCAACGAATAAAAATCTCAAATCGCCTGCTGTCAATTCGCAAGAGGTTGTACCCTTGTTGTACGGGGTGGACCGATTTCGATGGGGTTGCAGGATATTTTTCATTTTTGATGCAGGGACCAAAATTGAATTTTTCCAAATTTCGATAGGGTTCCATATCTAATCTGTTGATAAAAATTCAGGAAAATGTGTGAAGACATTTCTTGTGCAGTTTTTAGCGTAGAATCAAATGGAGTAGTCAATTTTTAACTTTGATCACCAATAGTGAAGATGCCACATAAACTTATTTTTTTTTAATGGAAACCACTTTGACTTCATTAAAATCCTTATTTTGTAAGCTTTTTTAACAATATATAGTTTATAGAGGTTCTTTTAGAAAATTACGGAATTACAAGCGAATTTGTTAGTTTGCACTTTTGTAAGTAGGCGAAATAATAATTTAAAACAATAAAACACAGCACATCTGCAAAATTTTATTTTCGCTGTTAAATTTGTCTTAAAAAGTTGGCCTAATGATACGTGAATAGTTTTGCTCTAACAGTAATACCTTGCAATTCCATCGAAATCGGTCCACCCTGTACAGTGTAATTAATATTTGTGTTTCACTTTTTTGTGTATTAATGTAGTTTGGCTTTTAGACACGAATTAAAAATAGAATTGAAAACTACATTTGCATTTTTTTAATTTAATAGAGCAATTATTTTCGAAGCGGTACTTAATCTTACTAGGATATCAAATCTGTGATGTAGTAACGAACTTGCTTTTTAACGTTAGTGTCATCAATTGTGTCTTAAGATGGTTTAACTGTTAAAATCACTCGAAAATACTAATCCAATCTGTCAGGATATTTTAACTTAATTCGTGTAAAAGATATTTATAACATAACGTTTTAAAGGAATTTAATTTATTAAGTTTTAAAGCGTTTAAAAAAAGGATTGTATCAATTAGTTTTACATACTTGACTTGCACAAGTTATGTTTCCAAATATATGTTAATACATTCAGCAAGTTATTTGCTTAATGTTAGGTTATAATTGACGACAAGCTACATTAAATTGATTATACATTTAATCTATTAGTAAAAAAAGAAAATAAATTTTTTCATTACGAATATTTAAACAATTTTTAGTTTAAGTTTTATAAAGCAAACATTTTAAATTGTAACTTTTCTTATAAAAAATTATGAATTTATTGATCAAGAACGTCACTGTCAAAACACATCGAGCAATACCGATTGATGTAGTTCAAGTTTTAAATTGTTATCATAAACGCATTTGTTTTACAAATTTTGAAATGAATTAAATTATTTTTTGTATTTGATATACAGATAGACACTGCAGTTTACAGTTCCATTCCTTTGACTATATTTGAAAGAAAATATGCCTGAAATAACATATTATGAAACCTGAAAACCTCTAGGTTGAACTAACTATGACTTTCCTACAGATTGATAGGCGAAAAATCAAAATTACTAAAGCAACTGAAATTTTTTTAATAACTGTTTTTAGCAGTTTTGAGAAATAACCCACCTTTTGTATATATTTTCTGGAAAACATATTAAATTTGACGGATAATGCATATTACTTGATTACTATTTTTTTATACATTTTCATCTTGATCGAAGCATTGATACCAAAGTTATATTTCGAATAAAGTTTTTAATAGAAAAATATCCCACATGATACCCACTTTACTGGTCCCACTGTATAAAAGGGTTCGAAACGAACCAGATTGAACTTGACATTTTATGATTGTGAACCTCCCATCGCAGCTACTGATCTTGTTGGACAGCCAACATCTGTCAAAACAGAATGTCAAGGTCAACTTTCACTCCAGATTTCAAAAAACTCACGTTACTATCGGTTTATATTTAATTTAATTTCACGAATATAAAAAAAAAGTTATCTATTGAAAAGTAAAACAAGCGATAAAGAAAATTTTTTTCGTATTTACAATTACTTGTCGGATAATCTACCTTTAGAATTCAAAAGTTTAAATCAAAATTAATCACAAGGCATTGTTTTTTCCTTATCTCGTCATTAACCCGACGACATGGAACATGCATTAGTGATTGATAGTTTTTCTGTTAATATTGCTGATTGCTTTAATTAGCCTTCAATTATACATCCATTTTAAACTTTTAATGTATAAAACATGCATATTATCATTCTTTAAAAATTATGAATTTACAACTATACATAAGTTAGTATAATACATATTGCATAAAATATACGTTGTCGTGTGAAATTTAAGTATTTAAAATACAGAGGTTGTATTAAACGTAGTAATGAAACTAATAAAATTTTTTATTATTCTATTCTACTTAGTAATTTTATGCTTAATTTTTTTAATAAGTTTGAAATTAATGTTTTTTACCGCCTCTAATGGCATTTAAATTTATAAAAGTTGACTGGTAGATAAACCATGCCTATAATTGTTTAAACATTGCAAATCAATAAATATACATGTTGGGCCACGCTCAACGGGACGGAGCTTACTGGTAAAACGAAAAATGATATGAAAAAGTTATTTGGCATGAGTACATAGGTTAGTGACGGTTACTTTTCTAATTTAGTCAGGGTGTTCCAAAAAAGCGTGCTATATCAAAGTTATGTTTTTTTGAATGGAACACTCTGTATTTTATTTTATTTTTGAAGTATCCTGAACAAAATAATGTCACTTTCCTATACCCATTCTTTATAGTTATCGATTTAAATGACATTGTTTTCGAAATTAGTATGGTTTACATACATTCATTACACTTAATCGCAAAAAAATTAGCTAACACGTTTTTGTCTATTAATTTCTAATTAGGGGGGACACGAATTATTGTAATATAAAGTTTATTTACAGGGTGTTGTTAGTTTAGAGTTTCATGACAATACAATATTTTATACAGTTACTACTGAAAGATCCATATTTAAATTCAAATATTAACATCAATTTTTTTATAATCGGTTTAAAATATGTCGATATGCGTTGCCCAGATAGCACCGTTACAAAGTCCCGTTAAGGGGCTGCATTTTTTTTGTAGAGGAATGCCAAGGAAAGTTTTGACGTCTGGCCTCCGACTGTTAAAGTCTTAACAACGAAATTTTTCTTGCTACGTATTATTTTTGGTCTGTATAAAATTTGTACTTGTAGTGTACTTTAAAAGCTTGGCAACTAGATGCGTAATGTTCGTAAATTTTGTTTTTACCAAATTTAATAATTTGCGTTTATTTTTGTTTTGTAATTATTGCATTATGTAACCTCGTGTTTCGTTGTGCAATTGGGATAGAAAGCCATCTAACGTAGCATTCGCATTCCTTTTCTTAATTACGCAATTTCAACAATTTAAAGATACACGTTTTTGATTGTAACTTATATATAACAAAACTAATTTGGCGACCTTGTGCTTTTCTTTTCAATTTTTATTTTAAGCGCGATGGTGACCTAACATTTGGATTGAATTTTTTTTTGTACAAATAATATTGGTATAATATTCGTGTTATAGCGTTTTAATGTCTTGTACACTGCGTTCCCTTTCACGTTGTAAATAATTTGATCACGTGTTTTTGATTTGCGGAATCGTTATTTTGCTGGCGCTTCTCTTTGTTTGATCCCTATACAATTAAGAGAATGTAAGATGCTTGTTTTTGATCTTTTAATTTAAGATACATTTTAAAGCGTTCTGTTGATTAAATATGATTTAGAATGAAGCAATACCAGTGTGTAAAAGAACCTTGTTGTTCAATTAATATTTTCCGTTCCGTGAAAGACGAAGGTCAGGGAAATGGCTCATAGTCACATTTCTTTCTGTTTATTTTAGTATCTTTATAAATCTATTTGTGTATATGTGAGAATTGCAAAACTTAACATGGATTAAATGGACTGCAATATGGCCATCTCAAAATTGACGCGATCTCAAAAATCCAACTGAATAGGCAGGTAAAAGCTTTCGCAACTGGTGAAACTCGCCTGTTACATACGGTGTTATACACTGTCAATTAACCTCCTTCAGTTTTGGTGAAAATGCATGTATAATTGTTATATTCTAAATTGGAAGTATTTTTGCATCTACATTCTAGCAATGGTGGTTGTTCGGGTTTAAATATGAACTGATGAACAATTCCCCAACCTGATACATGTATTATAATAGTCTTTGTAATAATAATTGCCTACAATAACTGTTATTATTTCGATACATACTTTGGTATGTTATGTTTGTTTAATTGTTAAGGCGGAACCTGAGGTTTTCTCTTACCCTTCTTTCCTCAGACAGCGTAGACAGAGGGGTACCTTTTGGCTTTAAATATTTACACAATTTTGTCAAAATTGATTATTTTATTTAAAATGAATTAACGTTCAATATAATTTACGTTATCACCATGCTTGTGTTTTATTTCATTGCTAATATTACTACATTTATCACTACACTCTAGCGGTTGTTAGGGATTTTATCCTGGATTCAACGTAGATGTCTTTAGTTAGCTTTTCCCGCTTTTCGATCGGCCAAGTTCGCTTCGGGTTTAATGGCGGACTATTCAAATCACGTTTTTATTAAGTAAGCTATGAAATAGACAAAACCAATAACTTTATAACAAATGTTAAAAATGGTGCCCATTTTGTTCGATACATAATCGGACTAAAAAATTTTTGTTACACGTGCTAAATTTAATATCTTGTGGGCAGTCGTAGTCTGGTACACAGAACTTTTAATGTACCACCAGAAAAAAAAGTCCATTTTGGTTAAACCCAGGAGATCTGGGGGGCCAATTGTTAGAACTACCTCTACCAATCTACTTTTTCGAAATTTTTTTATTTAAAAATGTTCTTACATTGAGAGAAAAATGTGCGGGAGCACCATCAAGCTGTACCCACATTATGCTTCATACAGTCAAAGGGATATTTTCTAACAAAACACAAAAATCTCTCTAAAATAATCTTAAAAATTTACGTGCATTTAAATTGCAATCAAATACGGTTCAACAACATACTCTATAAAAAAGGGAAAATTGGAGGATTAATCCTCGATAAACGTTTACAGTCCATCGGTTTTGACAATCTATCGTTCTAAAATCATTTTTATATTTGGTACTGTAATAGTGAAAGTTGTGTCTATTCACTAATGTATTATTATGGAACGTAGATTCGTCTGTGAATAATATTTTATTTTTTCCAATCTACGCTCAAAATCCGTTGCATACAAATTTTGGTGCATCTGTATGTGGTTTGGATGGTAACGATGCTAGTGTTTGGATTTTCAATAAGTGATTGGAGAACTTCCAACCTTTATATTCGCCGCGAGTTTCTCGTTTTTTATAACCAGCACTACCGGTTTTACGAAACCTTGCTAACAACGGTAAAAATTAAACTATTGTCACAGTTTGGCAGCAAACTAGTGTTCTGTCTATTTCATAGCTTACTTAATGAAAACGTGTTAACAAATTACCTATTTTTATTAATGCAGGTAAAGTAATGCAAATAAATCTGAAATTGGTGGATATTGGTAGTGATATGAAAAGGAATTGTTTAGCCCTTTTATTACAGTAGTAAACTACAGGTTCTCCCTTTTAGAATAACGTAGTAATTGTATAAAATATTGTATTATCATAAAACTCTAAATTAACAACACCCTGTAAATAAACTTTATATTACAATAATTCGTATCGATGGCCCCCCTAATTGGGTATTAATAGACAAAATGCGTAAGCTATTTTTTGGGGATTAAGTGTAATGAATGTATTTAAACCATACTAATTTCGCAAACAAAGTCATTTAAATCGATAACTATAAAAAATGGATATATAGGGAAGCCTTAATAAAGTGACATTATTTTGTTCAGTATACTACAAAAATAAAATAAAATACAGGGTGTTCTGTTCAAAAAAAAAACATAACTTTGATATAGCACGTTTTTTTGGAACACCTTATATATGTCTGACTAATTTAGAAAAGTAACCGTCACTAACCTAATAATAACTTTTTCATATCATTTTCGGTTCTCCAGTAAGCTCCGTCTCGTTGAGCGTGGCCCACCTTGTATATTTATTGGTTTGCAATGTTTAAACAATTATAGGCATGGTTTATCTACCAGCCAACTTTTATAAATTTAAATGCCATTAGAGGCCGTAAAAAACATTAATTTCAAACTCATTAAAAAAATTAAGCATAAGATTACTAAGTAAAATAGAATAATCAAATACAACTTCTGTATTTTAAATACTTAAATTTCACACGACAACGTATATTTTATGTAATATGTAATTATAGTGAGTTATGTATAGTTGTAAATTCATAATTTTTAAAAATGATAATATGCATGTTACATTAAAGTTTAAAATGAAAGTAAATATAAATAAATATTTTTCAATATTGCCGAATTTATATATGGTTCTTGACGAAAAAAATAGTAATAATAATACCTTAGCAATGAAATTTTTGTTTGAAGTCTCATATGGGCTTAGGTTTGTTAAATAACTGCTATTCGTTTATAAATTTACAAATTTATTCTACACATAAAAGAACTTTACAAATAAATAACAACAAAAAAATTAAACTTTAACTTAAGTAACCGCTTACTCAGCGAACATGTACAGTAAAAATTTAGTTTTAAAATAAAATAAATTTAAAGTAGGAATAAAAAATGTTGCTTATAACGTTAAATAACCGACCTTTTGGTGTTTGGTGATGTCATTGTGGCAAGGTGTTGATGACGTCAACCGATGTGGAAATGTTTTGTTAGTTGGTGACGTCAGTTTTTTAGTTGATCTTTCTTTACGTTTAATAAGTGCGCTTTTCCATTTTCAATTAATATTTGAAAAACTGTATCGATCTTAATTTATGATCGTACACAATGAAATGTTATCTATTTTTTGCATGTTAAATATCACTCGTTTTAATGGCCAAATCTGAATCTTAAAACTGAATGAATGTCGTCTCTTTACTTCTTCAAAGTACATGCTGCACCGTTCTTCCACCACTTAACACATTTTGTGTCTTTTTATTAATTGTTTGTACATACAATAAAGTGTTTGTTATAAGCGGAAATACTTTGATAAACACTTTTTTACACGTAATGTCAATTTTGCATTTATCAATGCTGCAAATAACAACTTAATATACTTAATCTTTTTAATTAAATAAAGGAAAAACATATTTAGACGATATAAATGAAATTCTTTTACTAAATAGATCGATTTTTAGAAATGTTAATCCATAATCATTTAATTCTACGTTTGATTTAAGTAGAAACAGTTATCACAAGTTTTTATAATCCATACTTTAATTCAAAAACGATTCAAATGAATACAAAAAAATATTATTTAAAATAACTCATTCAGTGCAGTATGTAGATAAATACAATCACGAATCAAAACTAAATCAATATGCCCAAATAGACAATTAAACAGTCGTAGTGGTAAGAATGAGCGTGTGGGTTCGTAACATTGCCAAAAGTTTAAAGTTTAACAAGCGCAACTTTTACCAATAACAAGTAATTATCCAATCGTAGTTAATGTTACGATGGAAGTTGACAAACAAAGAACAAAAAAGACAATGTCGATAATGAAAACATAATAATTCTTTAATTTCTTAATAATAATAATAAAAATTTTAAAGTAACATTAGTGTTTAGCCTGAAAAACTAGGGTCAATTCGAGTTATAATTTTATTCTGCTTCTGTGTTTAATCTGGTATAATCATTGTAAATATTTCAATTCGGGTTTGATTGAAAAAGTTAAAAGCACTAGAGAGTTGCACGGTTTAACGTCTAGCTTTTATCGTTTTGTATAAAAGGGCACTTGTGGAAATAGGATTTCCTACACCAAATAATTACTCGTACAACGGGTTTGTGTTCGTATCTTCACAAACGGGTAATTGTTGATATCTTAAAGTATGTGTGTACACCATTCGTAATACGAGATTATCCCCAAAGAACCTTTCGTCTTGATTAGACGACTAGTAGATATACATCGAACTGCGTTGGTTATTCAAATTTAAATCGTATAGAGAGTAGGTGAAAGACATGAACCAAACATAAAAACTGTAATTAGACGAAGCACAAATTTATACAAGGTGTCCCGATATTCCGTGTACATAGAGCTACTGTAGATTTCTAGGACTAAAATATGATAATTTAACAGAAATTATTTTAGTGTAAAAGTTGATAGTTTCCGAAATATATAGCGTCAAAGTTATTATTTTTTATTAGTTTATCTTTTATAATGTTCTTAATAGTTTATTATATTTGCACGAAAATGGGTATTTGGGTTTTTTTTGGGATGAGAATTCGAAATCCGTTCTCATTTTTGTGGTAAACTGCAAGAGGCGCTACCTACTACACTTTTTTACATTTAAAATGTCTTAATTTTTTGTGCTTTCTTGCATGAAATTTTTATTTGAATATTTTAATACACTAACTTCTTTTGTTTCAAAAAGGTATACTTAATAAATGTTGCTCTAAACAAGTGTTTCTGACATTTCTCATCCCGGAATATCGGGACACCCGTATAACCGCTACCACGAGGTGATTCAAAATCTTTACCTGCGTTAACTTTACACTTTATGCAAACTAAATAATAATAATTAATACCATTCTAATTAGTCGCTATTATTATTTACAAAATATGGAAATTGTGAATAGAGGTGCATTTATCGTAGCAATACGCTGCATTTAAATTGTGAAAAAAGTTTTAGTGGCTTATTTTGTGAAATGTTATAATATTTTATTTGGCGTTTGATTATTTTGAAAGTTGGCATGTATGTACCTTGTACATATTTACTAGCGGTCAATTAATGTAAAACGGCTTAGTAATTACAAATATTCTAAAAGTTTTCAAATTTTGATAAAAATGGACCTTTCATCAATATCTGCTTATTTTTTTCAAAAAAACAAATTAAGCTGTTTCGATTGAACCAAATTGTAGATATGAATTGATAGTAAATAATCATTAACAATTTAAACTTATTAATTACATAACTTCGCCACAGTTAACAAAAACTTTAATCTCACATGGCAACGCAGACAGCAATACATTTTTATGAGTTGAGAGGCGATTAACTACCGGATTTCTTTCGCGCCAACAATTCTTGTTAAAACGTTTTTTCAAATAAAGTCAAGAAATGAAGCGGTGGTGAAATAAAACCTCTAATTCTTATAGATATATTATGTACATCAAGTATAAAAAGACACTGACATTGAAAAATTCGACGATTTTTCATCGACAATCAACCAGAGTTAACCAGTTAATGAGAAATTTGATTTGATTGATTTTCTGATACCGTAGAATACATCTTAAACAGGCAATCTGAATTTTCTGAATCCGTATACATATCACACTATCTATTGCAGCATAATAAATAGAAGAGCAATAACTAAATTGTGAAAAAACAACCATCGCAAACCTTTTTCTTTATTTTTTGGTTTAAAAGTAATCTGAAAGGGTCAACTTGTTTTAAGTGTTGATAACCTCAACAAATATATTTAGGTACTTGATCGCTGTAACGAAAAGTGTTATTAAGAGTTAGTTCTAAGCTTTTGGCCTTATTAACAATGGCTTATTGTCAGGGTTAATTTTAAGAGAGTGCTGAGCAGATGCTTTGAGATCACAATTTATCTTTTCCATAGCTCGCTCCCAGTTGGCAGAGTTAAAGGATAGATACAGATAAGTATTATATGTATATAGAACGCAATTTTTATTTTTTAACTTGTTTATTGTTTAGTGATGGCTTTCAACATTGTGGAAATGTGTTACGTAAAATACACGAATTAATAATCAATAGAAAATATAAATTTTAATCACTGACACAGGGGTGAAAATGTTTATTCCAGACAAACACAAACTATTTGATTTTTTAAGACCAGTTCCATTAAGCTTGATTACATTTAATCATTATTAAAGACACATTTTTAAACATCTCGTAGGAAATTATGAGAGACAAAAGATAAAGCTTTTGGTCACCTTATACAAACATTATTTAAGAAGTTTATCATATTTAACTTTTTATAATATTCTACAACATTCAATAATTTTTAAGTGTTGTCTACGATTTGAATTTAATGGTAAAAACAGAAAGCTTTAATTGTCATAGCAAATGATAATCTAAACTTAAAATCATTCATGTGGACAAATATATTTACAAAAACTACTACGAAAAGTTAACTCAAAGAATTTGTAGAAGATAATGAGTAGCAAAAACATTTGACAAATTTCTAAATTTAGAAGAAGATTTACACTGGGTCTAACCAATATAAGTAATAATCAATAGGAGGAGGCAGTTATACTGATTTCAAACACACAGATAAGCTTTAATGTGATCTAAGTTTATTCTATTTATAAAATAATAATTAAATATGATCCTGATATACTTCAAATCTCTCGTAAACCAGAAAAGTCATAGAATGTATGATTTATCAAAAATGTGTGTTTCATAGGTGGTATTTTAATATCCAATTGTGTTCCATACTAAATTTAAAAATATTTTGTGACACACGTTTTCTCATTACTTTTTTTCTATTTTGGTGGTATTTTTTCTAAATTTTTTACGAATCGTCAACAATACAGAAACGAATCTTTAAAATTGCAAAATGGAAAAAAGTTTCTTGTTAAACATTCATCACAGGAAAACCATAGTAAGTCGTTTTTATTAATATTACAGCATTGTTTTGATAAGACACTTCTTACGACTGCTTATTAAATAATTAATAAATTAAAATAAGTAAAACTTCTATGCTTAGTTTAAACTTGGTTTAAAAGAAATATTTTGTTATTCTACAAAAGTTTTAACGCAAACTTTAGTAAGCTATCATCCTATCATCGCTACATGTTTTCTTAATAAAAAATAAAAAATCTCTTAAACCGAGTTTAAGCTAAACAGATTTAAACTATGATTGAAAAACCGTGTCCAACAGTAAAAAAAGTTTAATGTTTGTCCCTCACGTGTAGCTCAATTGTTTTCACATGCAATAATTATTCATACTTATTTTATGAAACATTAAACTACCATCAAAAGTATAAAAAATTAATATGTAACCCAGTCTCAAAATAGAATAAATTAACTTAAATTTCCATTCCTATTTTAATATTACGCAATGCTGATTAAATATTAATGATATGTAATTATTCAGCCAACAATTTGTATCTTATACGGAGTTACTTTGGATAACAAAAATTAAATTATTATTTCTATAAAAATTGTATTGTTATTCAAATAAGTTTTTACGCGTTTTTCGTGTGGGTTGCTAAATTTTAAAACTGAATGTAAAAAAAGTTATTAATGAGCATAGGGGCCTAATGAATTAAAAGAAAAACGTATAAACTTATATGACGTAAGTAAGTACTTCTATTGTGTCTAATGCTTTTATGAGACATTAACCGTTTATACAAATTTTTCTGTTTTTATCAGAAACATCGTGTGGGTTTCCTTTATATTAAGATCAATTTGATATAAATTATTAATACTACAAATTATGTAAGCTACGATGAATACCGAAGACTTTTCGTAACGTCTCCAGTAAATAATGTACAGCCCATTTCGAAGAAATAGCAATTTTCAATCTTGCAATAAGCTGCATGCAAATTAGCTATTATAAAATTTAGTACGTAAGAAAATTATATTATTTAGGGCCGAAAAAAGATAATCGAATGGAATTGGAAAATCATTCAAAAGTTGTTTACGACTCTACGTTCACAATGCAGCATAAAATTAATTTATGCTTCGTGCCAACTTGCACCATAAACAATAAATAGATGGGAACTCATTGTTAACAATTATCATGCCTATATCCAGTAGTCACACATATTATGGCGTCTTATTTACTTGCCCGTAGTAACTGTCACTTTAAATGGTCTCTGTTTTTTGTTAGAAAAATATACTATTTCATAAACACTTCACTTACACGTGTATTATACATTCGTTTTGGATAAAAATAATCATTTCCCAATCCGTTTAATTAACATTTGTTAATTGATCGCTTTTTGAATTTATGTAAACACGGTGGGTACACCTAACAGTTCTAACCATAATTTAGTTCATTATTTGGTAAAGTAAATAAGTAATCACCGTTTGACAGTTGATTGACAGCAGCAAGTAGCAACTGTTGGACGCTCTTTGGTTGTGTTTGGGTAAGTAATGGAATTGCAAACAAATGAAGGGTATTTTTAGATTTTTTTTTGATAACTATTGTCAAAATTATTTTCATGCATATTTTACGGTAGCAAAACAAATGTTGTTATCACTTTCATTTAAATCAACATTAACGCGCCATAATGCAGGGTTTCATCGATGCTATAACTAATACACGAAAATTAGTGTACCTAATAATTGAAATTGGATACTTACTTACTGATCTATGAAATGTTTATGTTAGGTTTTTTTATAAATTGTATTTGTGTTTTGATGGACAACCTTCTAGCCTCTTGACATTTGTAAACCGAATAGAAAAACATTGATGACCAGCAGATGAATAAGTTCTTGAGACACCAAGTTTTAAATTTTCTATAAGCGTTTTGTTAGATATATTGGTTTTTGAGTTGAATATGTTTTAAAATTTATAAAACAATTTATGAATATAGTAGAGGACGTTTTTAAATTCATTTCGTGCATTTCAAACAACGCCATCGTATCAATGTTCTAAGAATCATTATAGGTAAGTAAATAATAGTTTACTTTTATTTTAATTTAATTTTTTATTTAATCGATATGTGCCAGAAACGCGTGTTTGCATGTTCTGTAAAATGTAAGACACGATAACACTCTAACATCATTTGATAGTGATCATTATCATGCTTAAACAATTTTAGTGAAAATAACATCAGTTTGCAGAATTTTGAAAAATATTATTTCTCGTTCTTATATCAATGTTGGTTGCCAGACGATAGATGAGGTATGGGCCCTATATAGGAAAAGGTGCGGTATACAAGATAGGGAAAATTCAGTTCGGTTATCTCGTCTCGACTACCCGTGTGAGATGACCCACACGTTATGGCTAAGATGGTCCAGTAACAAAAAAAGAAAAATAAGTTATTTATTTTACTTTTTCTTAGAGAAAACTTTGCCACAACTGTCACACCAACTAAGATACTTAGAACAGCCTTTGTGGAGCAATTCAGCAATAGTTTCATCTTCATAGCTGTCACTAGATTCTTGGTACTTAAAACCAATACTGATTTAGATGACGAAGTAGTCTATGATTAGCATATACTTTGGTTTTTTAGATTTGTTGAATTTGGGCTCAGCTGTTTTCAATTTCTTTTGTTCTACAGTTCATTGCTTTTTTGGACTTGGTTTTTGAACAACATGGTTCTAAGATTATTGGTTTCCTTAGAGGAAAGGATTATAAAAAAATTAAACTAAATGTTTAATTTTGGGAAATGTTTCGCCTTTTTGTGTGAAGACTTCATTAACATATACATTAAAGCCTTGACGACAACTAAAAACGGTCTGAGAAAACTCTTCACATAAGAAAGCGAAACGTTGCCCAAAATGAAACATTTCGTATAATTTTTTTTATAATCCTTTCCTCTAAGGAAACCAATAATCAAAATTGAATTAAAATTGAGAGGGATAAAGAAGTATAATCATCGTTTCAGGAGTTGCTTTAGTTAGAGTAGAATGATGTGAGCAACTTGGAATGATTTATTTTGGTTCCTTTACAAGTTTTGTGTCACCACGTTCTGTTACTTGATTATTTTTCTGATTCTGCAGGATTATCTTCATAGTTAGGGACATTTTCCTTATCACATTAGAAAGCACAATCGAGTATTGCTTTTGAGTTAAACAGACAAATGTATGCTGCTCGAAAAGAAGAAACCGCATTGTGCACTGTAGCAGAGCTAGACCATGCGTCTGCCAGTAAATGTTCAAACTGTAACCTTATGATGTTCCTGGATGGGTTTGTTTTAATGAAGATAGTTTATAGTATACAAAATCATTTAATAAGCATTTAAAATTTTTTTCTTTCATTATTATTTTCAGTATTACAATTACTATTAAAAATTAATTGTATAAGTTGTAATTTATTTTGTATCTATACATATTGTTATGAGGTTTGTAAAAGAGGAAACTCTGTAAACTTTACAGCAAAATAAATAAATAAATAAATAAATATTGCATGCTTTGGTAAAACTTGATTTCAGATTTTTGAAGAAAGCTCTAATATATGTTAAAGAAATTCTTATTTTGATAAATTCTAACGTTTCTACTGAATAACAGTGAGTAGAATGTCCTTTCAGAATCAAAATCACTTTTCCAGAAAGTTTAGGATACAGAAAATGGGTTTTAATCCATGATAAAAATAAGGTGGTGCTCATGTAGACGAATTTCTCGTTCATATAAACAACTGATTCTAGTAGCATTCTATCTTAAAATTTTGTTCTTTTTTTCCTTTAAAATTACATGCTGAAGGAAGAAAATACCTTTCAGCGTTACAACAGGTAACGGCAGGAATCGTTTTGCTTTTTTTGGTTAATGTTCCTACCGCAACATTTTTATAACCTTTTTCTACGATAACAAAGCCAAGTTTGTTATTTAACAGAAAATCAGTCTTGTTCATGTTAAATATATGACCCAGTTCATTCATTAAACTATTTTCATTCGAATTATTTTCCCAAAGATCAAAATAGATGAAACCTTCTTTCTATTGATTCCTAGACAACGCTTCTTTTGATTTTCTGACACTAAGATCCGGGTCTGTTTTAAAAACATTTTCAACCAGTCATAAACAGCTAACCTATTTTCTTTATTGAACGAATTTGTATGTTTAATTGTTTTGCTTTTTTAATATGGAGCTTCAATTTGTGTTTATTTTCGATGCTCAGACAGAAGATGGTCCACCGGTTTTTTTTGTAAAGGCCTGTTTGTAAGCGCTTTACAAGTGTTGAGGGGTATATTAAAATTTCTATAAGCCTCTCTGATGTCCATCGCTTTAGTTCGAACAGCCTCAGCTAATCTCGTATTAGAGATATTAAATATGTGCGACGCTAAACCGATTTGAAACGTAACTATTGAAAAAAAATCAGGCATTAATGGAAACCTATTTAACATACATAAGTTAGCAGTTGTAAAGTTTGTAAACAACACAAAACCTGCAGTCGAATGCATCTAATAAGCACATAATTTAAATGTTAACAAAAATGTGCAAGTGAGTCATCACAACCGCTGGGTCATCTCTCTAGAAATTACGCTCTTCAAGCGACGTTTCGTACCCTGTTGTTGGTGTTTCTTCAAGTTTCTATTTATTTTAAAAGGATCATTGCATATAAGAATTGTTACAATAAAATAAATAAAATTGTTAAACAACCGAAACACGAGGTCAGTAATCGAAACGAAATGAACTACATATGTTTTTGTTTCATGATTGAAACACTTCACTTTCCACTCAAAGAGGAAGCGACACTTTTGCCCTCTACCAGCCGTCTTGTAAAATATCTATGACATTTTCTTAGTAACAATAAATTATTTGGTAATAGTATTTAACATTACTAGCAAGGTAAAACGGTTTTTACTGGCTGACAGAAGGATATGACTGACGAGTCGAAGACGAGTCTGTCACCTCCTGGAACCAGTAAAACCCGTTACCTTGCGTGTATTGTTGAATGTTTTATTTGTTCCTCACTTGTAAAAAGTTATTATAAATGAATAAATAAACCATTAAAAATTCTAAAAATTTCAAAAATCGGAGAAAAATCATGTGAGCTTTAGACGTATTGCCTTGGAAACGCACGGCACTTATTTTGTTGATTAATGATTTCATTTCAATTTCACGTTTTCGGAACGTTTTGCTGGTGAGATTTACTGAAATGAGTGTCCCGCAAGCTATCATTGATGAAGCAGCAAGTGTAGTTGCAAGATTACTGCCCGAAAAATCTTCATCAAGGTATGAATACGAGTACGCGGAGTTCAAAAAGTGGCAAAAGGAAAACAACGTGACTGGTGTTACGGAAGACGTTATATTAGCGTATATCAATAAATTGTCTGTCAAATTTAGCCCGAATTCTTTATGGTCAAAGTAGTCAATGGTTAAGAGTTGTTTGGCAGTTAGAGAAAACATTGATGTTTGCAGGTTTGTTTCCTTATATTTATTAGTCAGGTTTTTAGTTACATATGTCATTTTCTAGATTTCATCAAGTGGTTGCGTTTTTGAAAAGACGAAATGAACGCTACGTCCCCAAGAAAGCCAAGGTTCTGACAAATGAGCAAGTGGAAAAGTTTATCATTGAAGCTCCTGACGAGAAGTGATTACTTGCCAAAGTTATTACCATTTTTGGTATATTTGGATGTTGTCGGTGCGATGAGCTTCTATCCCTCACTGTAAATGTCGTGGAGGATTTGGAGAAATATATTGTTGGCATCTTACGAGAGACCAAAAATTTAACCACAAGGAGGTTTACAATAACGGACGATGGGTGTAGCTTTAAACCTTGTGCTCTACGACCTCCAAGAAGTAAAGATCTGCGGTTGTTCTTGACGTACCGCAGTGGAAAATGTGTCGCCCTAAATGTAGGTTAACATACTGTAGCCGCAATACCCAAGAAAATTGCTGAATATTTGGAATGAGAAGAACCGGCTCTTTATACAGGGCATTCATTTCGACGAACTAGAGCAACGATGGAGGTTGATGCAGGTGGTGATACTTTGGCTCTGAAGCGTGCAGGGGGATGGAAATCAACACAAATTGCAGAAAGCTACGTAGATAATTCGATTAATAATAAGATTAAAATGGCAAAAAGAATGTTTCCACTTGAAGAATTCACGCCTTCCACTTCTACAGAAAATATATGCGCAAGTACAAGTGACATTACATCTCCTGGAAACTTCAATATTACTGGAAATCGCCACTGCACCATGATATTTAATGTATACGATAGTAATAAAACCCAATTTTCAAATGTTAATAACAAAAAATCACGTTAGAGAGTTTGTCTGTCATTTCAAATTACCTATAATAAGGTAAAATATGAGGACGCGTGTAAAATTTTACAGGCTAGCCAGTTATATTTTACAAGTTAGTAGCTAGTTAAGAGGCATTTTCAAGGTAACTATAGTGAGTTGATAAGCTCCTGTTTACAAGTGAGGAACAAATAAACTTATTTATGCATTTAACTCAAAAACGGCAATTTTTGAGTTTTGTCACTTTTCTTGTGAACCAATGATTTTTTTTAACCTAATCGACTGAACAAATTTAAACTGAAGTGTTCTACCGATTTTCTGTAAACTTTGTTCTTGTAAAAAATGTGTTTATTGCGCATATGATACTGAAGTACTTACATTTTCACATAGAACAAGTGTTTTCCTTGGGATAATCTCTGAAAAAAATGGTAAAGTTTTAACAAAAAAGAATCATTTGATAACTGGTTACCCTGGACGCCTTCTATCTAGTAGACAAAATTAAACATCGTTGCTATGGTTATGTTTTATAAGTAAATCATGACGGTTTGACATCCATAGCTTGAACAGTGACAAAATTGTGAATTTTTCAAAACGACATTTCTGAGAAAAATCTGATTTTCGAAAAAATTGAGTTTCTATCGGTCATTAAGTATTTGTTTATGAAAGGCTTGTCGGTGAAAGAAAAGATAAACACCAACCTGGAAGACCAATTTCTGTGTCCATAGGAGGAAATATTGATTCTGTCCGTGACATGATTTTACAAGATCGACGAAATGGGTTCAGGAGTATAGCAATAGCATTGCACATTTCTTATGTACGCGTGTTTTATATTGTTAATCATGATTTGAGTAAGAGAAAGCTTGCGGCGAAATGGATTCCAAAATACTTAACTGATTACCAGAAGCGTGTTCGAGTAACAATATCGTAGGAAATATGCAGTCGTTTTGAAGATTCTTTAAACTTCTTGGACAGGACATGGGTCCATCATTATAATCCAGAGACCAAAGAACAATCCAAAGAGTTGAAGCACTCTGGTTTTTCACGACCGAAAAAAATTCGTGTTCAAAAATTGGCCGGTAAGATCAATCCTTGTATTTGACATCGAGTTTAAAAAACTAAACCAACGAAATCGTGATACTGTACACTACGACAAAAAGGCGAACTGTAAAGAATGTATTGGATTGACTGAGTCATAAATTTTTAAGTTTTCCAATATATCGTTCTTGTTTTAAAATTGGATATAGGTACCTAATTATCTCTGCAAATTTAGTTTTATACGTATTTAATATTTTGTTTGAATTACGTTTCAGTATGGATCAATAATAAAATATTGTTAAACATTATTTCATAACCTATTATTATTATTGTACATTCTTTTTGTTAAATTTATTTATTTTTATAAGTATGTATTATTACTTTATCTTATTTATTGTCATTTTAATTCGGTCATTTCTACAGTAATTAATACATTTTTTTAATGAAAAAACCTGAAATAGTAAGTATAGTCCGTTCAGTCTCATCTGGTGGTTATAGGATTATGCTGTGGGACGTTTGTTTGTTATGTTCATTCTTTCAACGTCCGCCTTTATACATTGTGCCTTCACTAAAATACACTAGAAACAAAGATGGTAATACACACTTTTGCCTGTAATGCATAATGCAAACAATTCGTCGGTCATTTAAAATTGGACTCTATTTTCTAGTTATTAAAAATTAAGTTTGAATACACTGTCTTGAATAGCAAGCATTACGGCCAGTGTGTCTTTGTTTCTCATGTACTATAGTAAGGATGGAAAGTACTTTAAAGGCGCCAGATGAGACTGAACGGACTATAGTTTATTTAGTAAGTAAAATTGACAGCAGGAGAGGGGTCTCAAACCACACGAGTGTAAAAAGTCTTAGGCGCGTGTTCACTACCATATTTTTTTAATACCCTATGTAGAAAAAAAATATATAAAAAATAAAACGCAAACAAATCACTTCATGCACTATAATGTTACGCAACGATGAGTTACACTTGAGTTTATTATACATATATACTACGATGAATGCCGTTGATTATAAAACATCAACACCATGTAATGATCAACCATAAGGGAAACATAGATAATTGTCGAACTAAAAGTCAGGCAATTTAGAGTAAGACATTGTTTGGTTCATTCATTTACAGCACAAGAAAGCCAATTAATGCCACTTAAGTGTCTAAAATTTTAAGTAAACAAAAATTAACAATTAAAGAAAGCCAATTAATGCCACTTAAGTGTCTAAAATTTTAAGTAAAAAAAATTAACAATCCAGTGCAATAATTATATGCTAATGCTTGTCCCAATGACGCGACACTTTTTTCTCAAATGAGTTCATCTCATCCAAAAGTAAACATCGATGCATTCATGTCTATATCTCGACTATTTTAATTAAAATATCAATGGTACAAACCAAAAACCCTTTAACTAATTGGAAATAAAATTAAATATAAATCATGTACTTCCATTGCTTCCTTGCAATTACGTAACATGCCTAACCATTAAAACTTAGAAGTTGATACCTTGACACAATGGCCAATGTCAAAATCCGATTATATTTCATCAATCCTTTACCAAGACAATGGGTGCGGATTTTCACATAACTTTTGAAGCGACTAAAAATTATTATAATGAGTTTTGGAACTAATTAATTAAAATTGTGTACTTTTGAGACATTGAATAGTTATCTTTTTAATTCTACTAACAGCATTGTTACCGCATATAATTTATAAATTTTTAATGAGTTGGTTAATAATTAGTTAAATAAAACACTTTTTAGATAAAACTTGTTGATGGGGCGCATATAATATACATTTTTACGTAATTCATTACATAATTTTTACACCAAACTAGAATAAACGCTATAAATCAGAAATGTGAAGCTTAACGGTTATTTAGATACGTTAATACGACTACTGCACGTGATTTGCAATCAAATTGTTTTTTTTTCAGTTATTGATAATTTTTAAAATGCAATATCCTTTGGCACTTTTAATTAAATTCAGTTTTTACACCGAGCGCATCAGTTTAATCAAGTTTTCGTAAAAAAAACAAGCTAATAAAAAGCTGATGCCAAAATTGTTAATAGAAATTTTGTTATGCTGACAATTATACAACGGATATCGAAAAAAATATAAGTAAGCGAAAATAATTAAATACTTACAAAAATTGCTAAATTTGCATTATTATAATCAATCGCATAATGATCGGTTTTTTATATGTTAATAACAAATTTAATAGGACTGGTGGTCAAAACCGAGCAACGTCCTATTCAGGATCAAGCAAATGGCTTGAAATAATTTTTCGATAATTTTGCTTAGTTTAATTACGGAAATAATAAAAAAGTGACAGCCGCAGTGTGTTCTCTATTATACCGATAATCCTACTTGGATACACTTTTATTTTTTATTTTATCCTACACTGTTACCGAAGAGCATTAACTTCGATAAAGAAATGACACTGAATCGATTTTGCATATAAAACATAAACTAGTTGTGAATGACCTTGCGCCATTTTGATACCAAAAATTCATTGGCGTTCCTGAATTTTACGATAAATAAGTAAGGAACATCTTACTTAGTAGGTATATGGGCCTTCTGGCAAAATTTATGTTAGACTGTTAGATTTAACTTTTGAAGTTGGACACTACCTAATTACAAGGTATCTTCACGTATTATAGTAAAATTCAAGAAACCATTGAATCGGTAGTTTCAAAATGGCCGAACGTCAATGTACAAAATTGTTAAGTATCGCTTTAAGTGCTAACTTGCATAACAACGGATTACTTCAGGATATTTTTAACTGTTATAAATATAATAACAAAACCAAACCTAAATGTCGTTAAAATTTAAAATCCGAACAATTACAGGATTTTAAATTGGATGATGTTGTTCCTAAAAGAAAAAAACATAACATAAAAAGAACTAGTATTTTACGTCCCGATGAAGACAACACATCTAGTTGTAGAATCGTCGCCTATAGATTAATTTAGTTCTTTGGTTATACATCCAGCTCCTATAGAAGGCCTTCTATGTAAGGAAACTACTACAAATTAAAAATAATAAGAGGAGCGATCAAGAATTTTAAAGATTTCATAGTACGTTGAAAACCTGCGTTTGGAAAGTTGACAGCATGGTGTTCCATTTTCATTTGTTTGGAGGGAATTGAAGTAGGACGCAATAATTAGGAAAATTCTTTGTTAACCATCTTGAGTGCACTGCTATAGCAATAGTGATCCAACAGAACCGTAAATTGTGAAATTTTTACATCACACAAACGAAAATCATTCAAGAAGTGCATACCTAATTTTCGTTCAAATTGCCTTTAAATTTTACTGAATCTGAGGCTCTATCGCGTGCTTTCATTTTTACGTCAAACTGTTTTTTCTTTTATCAAAAAAATCATCATGTAATAACAGGTTAACTAACTAGTTGAATTACAATACATCAGTTTATGATCTTAAAAATAAGGTAATAAATTCAAAATGTTTACGAAAACTATTTCAAGAAATACATTATGTTCATAATGATAAAATGAGCCTTCAATTTCTTAGTTAATATAAAAGACTTTGTTGTTACTGAAGAGATAACTTCATCTGTAACAACTCGTGGCAGATTTTTTGGTGTTCGCTGTTTGTTGAACTAAAGAAGAAATGTATGTTCAGATTTTTGTAAATATTTGTAAAGAACATTTACTTTTATGAATATAAGAACATAGTTTAGAAAGAATACCTCATGTTCATACAAACTGTATATTATGAAAATGTTTCGTTTAAAATGCCCATTACAAAATTCAGTGTATAGAGCTGATTCGCAAATTCTTATTGTTATTGTCGCAGTTACTATTTTAAAAAATATTGTCAAAGAAAGAGCAACACCTCACCAACCATTGACTTGGATCAGCGCTTTAGGAAGATCAAGATTGTTTTTCTGTATTCATTTCTTTTTTATAACTTGTATAATTAGTTGAGTGTTTTCATTTGAACAATTTTTTTACCATGTCGAAATTATCATGATAGAAAGTGTAAGTAATTATCGACAAAGTTGTTTTAGTGTAGGTCACTTTTATGAATGTGCTAGGACAACACGAGGCGCCACTAGACGTACTTGTCATCTTTTGGGTAACGAGTTGACATCCACGTACACTCATGAAATTTAAAACTTGGACACCACAATTTCTGTAAACAAAAGTTTGCACATTGTGAAGCGGGCTTAAGGGTATCATTTACAATTCTAACAGCAGGTAGCCTCAGCAGGGGTTATCTTATAGAAGGACTGTAGAATGAATCATTACACTAAGCACGTTTTAGAAAATAGGTAATTTACGTTGCTTACTTAATTTTTTTCTTTAAAGAATATATTTGAAGGTATCGCTAATTAAACACCATAGCTCGATTAATTATCGAATCAAAATTTTGTTTAGGAAATGTTTACAAAATAAAATTAGAAATAATTTTGATTTAAAAACGTCTACAAGCAATAACTTTTAAATTAAATCAAAAACTAAACATGGTTATTTGGGTTGACTGATTATTACTTATTTTTAAATAAATCTAACCTACTAATTATTGTAAGTTATTAAAAAAATCATTAAACTCTCTATTCATAATATTTAGTCCTTACAAAATGTATATTTTATGACGTTTCATTTTTTTCTGTAGTTAATATAAAAGTGAAAATAAAAACTAAGGCAATTCTTATTGTCAACGTATATATTTAGTTTTTTGACAAGAATTTATTACATAATTATAATTAAGATACCAAGTTATAGTTTAAAATTAAATGAAAACTTTTTTTTAAATAAAGGTATTACTATATAAATAAATATAAGAAATCAATAATGGGTGTGACCTCCATTATTATTGATACATTCTTGGAGGCGTCTGCTCATTGACGCTATCAAGGTATCAATATAATTAATATTAATCGTTTCCCATGCGGTATCAATGGCTGCAATTAGTGCATTACGGTTTACTGGTATAAAATTTGGCCCTTGTTGTCTTCGGATAACAGCAAGTATTCGAGCCCAAACATTTTCGATAATGTTAAAATCTGGGCTTTTTGCTGGCCAGAATAACAGCTCCAAGTTATTTGCTTGTATCCATAAATAATTATGGGAACAGCACAAACGTTCCGTTTGTTGTTCGGATTGTGGAAATCATAAAAGATCGTTTGTCGTTCTGTTTGACTTTCGGTTCGTTGTTATGTTTGTTGCTCGGTTTGTTGTTCAGGTGGTGTGTACGAAGCTTTACAACTTAAGCAACAATTTTTGGCGAATAAAGATTAGTTTGTGATGTAATATTAGAAACACAAATTTATATCATATCAAATTTATGACAACTTAAAAACCAAGAACGTGTATGTTATTGCTAAGAAATTATTAAGGAAAAAGCGCAATTGCAGTGTAAATATTTATAATTAGATATTTTCGAAAGTTTATAAGTCCTCTATTGTAATCTTAATACTTAAAAGAAAATCCTGTCCATTAGCATTATAAGGAAATGGCTTTTACTTTATGAATAAGTTTCAATAACAATAGAATATCCTTGCTTGTTTAATTTACTTCCTTTGAGTCATATTGCTCTAAGGGTTGTTACATTGGTCATTAGAAGTATGTAATAAATAAACAATTACCTACTGTTTGAGAATGGGTAGTGTGAACCAATAAATAAAGTAAGAAATGTAAATTCCATTTTAGTTTAAAATTTCAAGTGTTGTGAAAATGCCACCTCATCTCGGTGCTGATTTGAAAGCGCGGATTGTTTCGGAATTAGCGGCGGGCCGTAGCGTGCGTGAAATTTCACGTATGTTAGATATACCAAAAAGCACCGTAGGGCATTACCGAGTAAAATGGAATCTTGAACACACTTTGGAAAGAGCCATCGGAAGTGGTAGACCTAAAGTATCTACACGTGCTCAAGATCTCGAGTTGTTTCATTACGTAACAGAACAACCATTTGCTACATACTCCAGGGCTATAGCTATACACATTTTCCCGGATGCCGTATAACTGCACAAAAAAGATTAAAGGAGATGGGAATAAAGAAACTGCTGCAATAGAAGTTCTCAGTGACGAAAATATGAGACGTCGTCTGGAATTTGCAAGGCGATATGTGAACGAACCTTTGGAATTTTGGAATCGAGTGATTTTTAGCGACGAAAAAACGTTCAATAGCCGCAACGATGGACCACTAAAAGTTTTTAGAATGGAAGGAACTCGTTACGAAAATAATCACATATGTCCTAAAAAACGAAGTGGTTATTTTTCTGTGAATGTGTGGGGTTGGGTTAGCGCGCGGGGTCCAGGAGTTTGTTGGGCTATCGATGGACGTCTTGATTCTGCTGCGTATTTAGATATTTTGGAAACTATTATGAAACCTTCAGTCGAAGTGTTTTATCCAGACGAAGATTATATTTTCCAACAAGTAAGTATTCTTATTTCACTATACTTTCTCCAAAAATAGTTCGGGATCTGTTGAATTAACATTTTCATAATGTATTTTTGTTGTTAAAGGACAACGCCCCTATTCATACTTCGCGGGTTGTGCGCAATTGGATACGAGAAAATAACTTGGAGCTGTTACCCTGGCCAGCAAAAGCCCAGATTTTAACATTATCGAAAATGTTTGGGCTCGAATACTTGCTGTTATCCGAAGACAACAAGGGCCAAATTTTATACCAGTAAACCGTAATGCACTAATTGCAGCCATTGATACCGCATGGGAAACGATTAATATTAATTATATTGATACCTTGATAGCGTCAATGAGCAGACGCCTCCAAGAATGTATCAATAATAATGGAGGTCACACCCATTATTGATTTCTTATATTTATTTATATAGTAATACCTTTATTTAAAAAAAAGTTTTCATTTAATTTTAAACTATAACTTGGTATCTTAATTATAATTATGTAATAAATTCTTGTCAAAAACTAAATATATACGTTGACAATAAGAATTGCCTTAGTTTTTATTTTCACTTTTTATATTAACTACAGAAAAAATGAAACGTCATAAAATATACATTTTGTAAGGACTAAATATTATGAATAGAGAGTTTAATGATTTTTTTAATAACTTACAATAATTAGTAGGTTAGATTTATTTAAAAATAAGTAATAATCAGTCAACCCAAATAACCATGTTTAGTTTTTGATTTAATTTAAAAGTTATTGCTTGTAGACGTTTTTTAAATCAAAATTATTTCTAATTTTATTTTGTAAACATTTCCTAAACAAAATTTTGATTCGATAATTAATCGAGCTATGGTGTTTAATTAGCGATACCTTCAAATATATTCTTTAAAGAAAAAATTAAGTAAGCAACGTAAATTACCTATTTTCTAAAACGTGCTTAGTGTAATGATTCATTCTACAGTCCTTCTATAAGATAACCCCTGCTGAGACTACCTGCTGTTAGAATTGTAAATGATACCCTTAAGCCCGCTTCACAATGTGCAAACTTTTGTTTACAGAAATTGTGGTGTCCAAGTTTGAAATTTCATGAGTGTACATTGTGCAATAGTGAACTTACACTCGAGTTCCCTCGCTCATGAAGTGTCCCAAAGGGAAGAAACAGCTGTTGAGTGATTTTCAGTGTTCAGGGTGAGCTTTTTCAATGGTTTTAAATGAAAAGTACTCTTATTATACAAAATAGAGAAAATTTGATGTTGGTGACCAGTGTCATTATTAATTTTATGAAAGAAACTGATTCTTTATAAGAAGTTCTAAATCTAAATTACAATCATCAGATATTAATTATTTTGGTTGTATACTAGGTTTAATAGAAATTATGAGTATGGTACATGTGTAAAGTGCAACTATATCGAAAGCTGTAGTTATGAAAAGTTGTTCGGAATAAAAAAACTATGTTTTAATGTGATGTTGTACTATGGTTGAATCTGTGTTGTACTTGCACAAAAAAAATAATAAGTATGTTTCTGTAAGATATGTAATCAGTATCAATGTTCATCAGTCTTCCAGATCTGACATCAACAATAATGAAAGAAAACATCATTGAAACATAAAAATCAATGTATAAACCGGAACTAGAATATTTATTGAAAGAAAAAGCGACATAGATCGAACAAAGAACATTTTTGAACAAAAATCAATATCTCGTGTTTCTTCGCCACAGCTGAATCACAGCTTCCATTCTTCTCGGCTTGCTTTTGCGGCAGAATTTTGGATGCTTTCTTACGGGATTTCATTCCATTCTTCTACCAGTGCAATCCAAGTCAACCACCTGAAGACGTCTTCTAACTGTTCTTTTGCTTATACTCACTTGACGTCCTTCCAGCAGTCGATTTCTAGCCATCACAGGAGTTAGATGGCGATCCCTCAAAATAATGAGTATCAAAAAACGGTCATCTTAATTCGTTGTTGCTCTTCTTTGACCCGATCCTGGTCTTTTCGAATATGAATTTGTCTCTCGGAATGGTCTGTCAAAAAATGGAAACATGAGCTCAGATATGGATGTCAAAAAGCGCAAAATACAATGATATAATGAAATATAAATAGCAGTAAAATAAGTAATAAAAAAATTTTAGTAGTGCTCCGCTTTTTTTGCCGGTGACTGTATTTGCATTTGCATACTTGAACGTAGATTTTAGTTGTGATCAACTTTTTTCAATAACAAATTTGGATGTTGTCAAATATAAAGGTACTCTACTCTTAAGTAAAATTTATATTTTTTGATAAGCCTCGCATACGAATGTAGAAATTTAATATCTGTTGATTATTTATTTAGATTTTTAGAACATGCAGAATAAAAAATATTTTTTTTTGTAAAATTAATAACAAAGTTTCCCATATGTTACCAACTTAAGCAGATACACTGTATATTTAAAATAATTTGAATCGACAAAACCAATGCACATGTTCACTTCTACACTTTCAAAAATAATAGTGTGCATAATGTCTATTTCACGATGTCAACAAATTAAGTAAGTTTGATATAGGAATGTAAGACAATCTTTGTTTTCAAATTATATTAGAATAAAAATCGAAAATTAAACTTAAATTAGAAAACAAAATTGATTGATGGTTAACCAGAGAGTAACAGTTTCACTTTCGAATTCCAATTGTGTAGGGTTCTCAATGGAACGACGAAAAACTCTCAAAGGATATAAACGTAAGTGCATAAAATCAATGTCCGTAAAACTCTTTAAAAAAATTCTTAAAACATTACCGTCGCCGTCATTGTTTGAACATAACTTTTAACTTTTATTGACTGCAGCACAAATATATTTTTTAATGTAGAAAGAACATCAACAACCATTAATAAAACATCTGTTTAATTGGTAATTGTTTTTTAATAGTTCTTCTTTTGTAACTACACAATTTTTCGTAAATGAAAAACACGTTTATCTAATAATTATGTAATTAATTACACAACGAAGTCAAGTAGTTACCTGCTCTTGTTTACAATTACCTTTCTTCTTTATACATAGTGTGGGACAAACGGCGATGATAACGATAAAAATGTTTATAAAGGTTGATGGTTGTCGTGTTTACGTAACTAAATTAAGTAAACAAATTTAATAATTGAGAAATAAATTTGGTGAATTTAAATTGGTTTTTTGATAATTAATATGCTTTTAAAAGATTACTTAACCAAATAATTGATTATACGACAGATTATTTGTAGCTAAAAATTATCTTACATAACGCGACCGAATTAATAATAATTTTTTTAGTTTCACATATTGATAATAGTAGATCGTTATGGTTTTTCTTGACAAAATCTAACACATAACAGTAATAATAAAATAATTAATACCTCTTAGCTTGTGCTAGATTTTGTTTAATGTAAACACGTGTAGGTACTCAGAACAATATTTATTGCCATAATATTAATGCGTAACTAGCCTATGTTAAATAATTTTCAATAATCATGGTGTATAATAAATTAATAATTTAATTGGACCACTTCCTTCTAACATAAAACTCGATATTGACTTAGTGTTAACATTGACGAATGAAATTATTTAAATTTATTGTAACCACATCGTAAACATCAACGTCCTCAAGAATCATTCTAGAAAGGAGTTTGAAATATTTCTAAATCTATCAATCACAAAAAAATATGATTATAAACGATTTAATCTTAGTATAAATACATTAATGTCCTTCTATGTACGTTTTATTTTATTTTAATTGTGTGATCGCGATGTGGGTTTTATCCGGTTAAAAATTAACATTTAAATTTTTTACAATACTCATAATTATTTTAGTGCAGTCGTCCCTAATTTTCAACTTAGACCGTTTTTAATGTTTTATGGGATTAAGAGCATTTGCAAGGAACTTATCAATTTATAAAAACGATTTTAACCCACAGATTTCGTAATGGGTACGTTGTAGAATCACATTTAAAAATTGCGGTGTTTTGTTTGGCTTTTTCCTAAATTAAATATGGATAATGCAATTAAAGATTTTGATTTTTGATGAGTGAAATCTAACAAATTGTTAGTTGTTGAGAATCCGATTTATTTTAGTGGTGAAATGGTAGGGTAAGTCCGAGAGAGTTCGACCACGTGTTGCAAAAAAAAATTGTAACTTTTCTAGTTTCTGAGATATATTTTTTTATAATCGTAAAGCATTGCCCAAAGGGATAGGGTAGTATATAAATTATAAGTTATGATATAATACGAACAGACATTTTTATTTCGAATTAAAAGTTAAAACATTGCAACTGGTCGATTTCACCCACATGTCCGGGTTAGACCGACTTAGAAAAATAACAAATCATAAAATAAGAAAACATATTAGAAAAGCATAATAACAAAATTATAATATAAACGTAGAAATAAACTTAGTTCTCACAACTTTTCTTTCTAAGTTTACCGCATAATTCACAAACATTCTCAAATTTTAAACATCCATGATGAAACCAACCACTGCAGTTCATACATTTTGAGCCAGTTGTCTTTCTTAGTGGTTTGAAAATAATTTTCTATACACCCTACGCATTCATTTTTGTCCCACTCTTCTGCTGACATATCACTTTCCTGCAATATTGGACTTTCGCTGTCCGAATCTGAAGATTCTAATCGTTTTTTTTGTTTTCTTCTTAATTGGACATCTGGCTTTTTTCTTTGTATTCTTTTTGTTCTTTCTGAATCTCAATGCGTTGTGAACTATTTAGAATAGTTGCAAGCTGCTTACCTCGTGTTTTAACTACTGCTTTTGCACTAGTTTCTGGAATTGGCGAAATCACTTTGTCCAATTATTTTCCTGGTGTGGAGTTAATCTCATCTGCTACAGTGGCAGGGTCGTGCGAACAACCAGGCTGCGGTGACAAAATGCGAGTGTAAGTTGCCTAGACGATAGGGAACCGGGACGGAGTCAAAGGAGGGGATGGATTTTTAGCCGTACTATTTAAACCAGGCCTGGCTTTTACAACTTGCTTCATTTGAATATTAATATATGCTGGATTAAAGGGTGCAATACCTGTAGCTCTAAAACCAGACATGCCATTTGCCGATTTACCGCAGGCTTGTTCCAAAAGGTCTCCAAAAATCTTTCTACTTGGATTGGTTTTTATGAAATTGTTACAAGTCGCGTAGTAATGGTTTTTCAGTGATTTAAAAAAGGATCTATCTATTGTATTTGAAAGCCAATTCTTGGTGGAGGATTTTACCCACATCGTCATGTCTATATTTATATTCTTTTTATGCTATTGTCTGACAGCCTCCTATTACGTGATGGATCGTCTTACTAGCTTTTTTACATTTTCTACAGAGGTCTGTCACGATGTTCTCATTTAGAATATATTTCCTATATTTATTCGTTTTAATCACTTGATTTTGTATGACTAACATAAAACCTTCCGTTTCCTGATACACAGATCCTCATGAATTATTATTATTATTATTATTATTATTATTATTATTATGGCTGGTCTCACCCGGATTGATGTGGTCGTACTGTACCAAACTTACGGGAGAGATCGACTACCTAGTTAACCGAGGAAGAAAATATCAAACGCCTTCATTTTTGAGGTTATGTTATAGTTTCATGCATATTTTATCATTCGTTATTGAAAAAGTTTAAATAAACTTACCCGTCTTTCAAATATCACCAGCACAGTAAATCAATCAAAAAACTTTTAGGTTAGCACAAATATTTAAACTTAATTTTTAAATTTACACTATGCAACAAACGCAACCAATTTTATCATATATGTGGTACACAGAGCCCTCTATTGCTTTGTTCTTAAGTTATCACTACTGGTCGGTCTCTCCCGATGTTCGATCTCTCCCGGACTTACCCTTGTAATAACATGTATTAATTTTTAGAATGTTTTAAAATTTATAACTGATAATTTAAAAAATTTTATAATAATCTTGGTAACATTTGATATGACTATAAAATCGTATATTTCTATTGGTTCTAGGTTTGTATCTTATTAGTCATGGCAATCTTGGATTTTATAATGAACGTACAATTTTATTGGTTAAAACATTTTGGTATTTTTCCTATTGGAAAAATAAATGATTGTATCAAGAAAACAAGAAATTATGCGTTTAATTGCTTAATTCCTCCCTAACTGTTCAAAAATGCAATACCTAATTATAAAAAAAATATTAACAATGGACAAGACTAAACACTGCAATAAGTGCAAATGTAAAAAACAAAATGGAAAAACAGAAAGGCATAATCTAATAAACGATAATCATAATGATAATAAATAAACCAATCATTAGGTACACATTTTCATAATCATATGCACAATTAAAATTAAACTCTAGAACATACTAATGTATAAATTTGTATAATTAAAGGCTTGTTGATTTTGTATTTTGCACATAGCAGCAATTGTAACTTATACTTTATTTACTTATTAAATTTCAACAATTTAAAAAATAAATAAATAAAGAAGATTAATGCGAACACATGCGGTTTACACACAAAAATTGTATCAACAAATTAGCATTTTATGATTTACCTATTTGAAAAAAATAATAACTACCTACCTCATACATGACGGTAGTTACAGTAGCTAAGTGAAGCATTACAGAAAATTACTTTTAACCGATACGTTAAAAAATTTAAAGCTGAAGTTGGAAATATCGATTTTTTTGTTTCCAAAGTTTGAGCCTTTGTAATAATACATAATTATTGTATTAAAATGTATGTCTAATTAATTCCCTCTAAAAATAGTAGGTACCAGTCAAAATGAAAGATGCGAACTAGTACCAATCTCGTGTTATCGTTTAACACGTAGCGAAATTTATATTATAATTTGGCAAATTATGATACATAGCGACTTATCCACACGAGCGAAAAGTTTGTAGGCCGAACCTTGGCCAAATCGCGGTTTCGCGTAAGCAGAAATTGTTTTCCTTACGACTATACTTTTTCTAGCACTATTTTAAAATTAAAAAAAATTAAAAACTCTCGACAAAGGTTGACAAAGTTTCCTGAACCTTTCCGTTTCTTTTCTGTTTTAAATTTACGCATATGATGGTTACCTTTGAATAGATGTTACCGAATGTATGTAATTCTCTAACAGTGTGTTGGATTGTGTATGAATTTGAAGACAGTTTTTTGATCAAGAACGTATTGTTGGTAATACTTAGTGTTAAAAAACCTTTTTTTACATTAGTTTACATTAGAATAAGCCTATTCTAGCATCGAAAACTATAAACTTATTGCCTATTTACGTCAAAAATGAATATAAAAGTTTTCTGCAACCAAGGACTTAACTTAAACATTTTAGTCTTTTATTGATAAAGTGATATAAAACAACAAAGTAGAGCAAAATAATGTAAAGTACCTGCACTGTGACAGAAGACCCTTTAATAACCACTCACTTGTTCGTCAACTGAACGCTACGCGGTTCATTTCTAGATTTCCGATTACTGCTTGAATAGATGGTTTCTGCTACTTGTCTATTACACTATTTTTTAAAAACTGATTATCAGCAAGCTCGATTGCAATTTTCGCTGTTAACCGGTTTATTAGGTACATAAAATCAAACTATAAGTTTGATTCATTGGGAGTAGGGAGAGTAAAATAAGAAAACGAACCTTTACAAAAGTCTTACCCATAAGAAAGCAAAAAATAAATAATAACTATTTCTTCTATAAGCAAATTATTAATTAGTTACAACAATTGCTATTTATGTATTAAATTGGAGAAGTCGAATATTTCAAATTTACCATAAGAAAAATTATGACAATTTGAATCGTCGAAATGAGACTTTTTAATAAAAACATGTTACCAAACGTGAAATGTTTTCAAGAATAAATGTGCTACCAACTGAAGGTTCTGGTACAAAATTTAAAAATATTAGATTCCTGTCATTCAATATAATCTCCGACTCTCAATATATCCCCAGCCGAAACTTTTTTATATAAAACGCAGAGATAAATTTAACAGTAGGTATTATTTTACCTACTACTGAATTTCAAACTTTTGATTAGTAAATCGTTTCTTTTTATATTTATTAAAAAAGATGCCAGATGCTGTCGAACCCACTCACATGCCAAGCTTCGGCCTCGCGTTGCATTTGCGTTCGTTCCGGTAAAGTCACTTTCGATTCTCATAACATAAACTGCTAGGTGTTTCAGTTTTGCAAACACTTACAATCCATTTGTATTTAATGAAATTGAAAACTCATCTCTTGAAAACAATGGAGATACTTCAGACTTAAAAACCAGCAACATGAAAGCCTTGGAAATTTTCCAAGAGTTTGTAATCTCAGATAAGTGGTGTGTTCCACACCGGACTAGCGTATTCATGAAGGGACTCACATAACTTGTGTATATTTTGTAGCAGTTGTCCATTTAAGTAATAGGTATGAATCTGCTCTTGGATTATTTTTGACGATGTTTAATCACGTTTAGTGGAAGTAGCCAAATGAAGTACCAATGTTAAATTGCATTTAGATCTTCTTGAAAGAAAGACGGACATAAAATAACTGAACGCTAGAGGTCGCTGACATATACAATGAATAGTAAGAGCCTAAGAACCGAGCATTGGGGAACCCCAATTGTAACTGCTCGCATAACGTCTACATTAATTAATTAATTGAATATTTGTAGTTGACTAACAATAATAAAAAAATTAAATACTTTCTAGCTAATTAGCGAATTAATCGTTATAATATAATTTTGATGGTTAACTTTTAAATAATGTTTAAATTTAAATATTGAGCTATACACCCAGATATATTAATATAATTTAGCAATTTTTTAATAATTCAGTTCTACAAACTTAATAAAAAATCTAAAATATAATTTATTCTGAAAGTTTTACGATTTTTGTGCTTAACGAATGTGATAATGTAATATTACATGAGTTACAAAAAATCATGTTTCGTTACGTCTAACATACAATATTTATTCTAATTTTGAAAAAAAAATTAAAAAAGGAATTAACCCTGTTTCGAATTCAAATTTTAATCCAGTGTCACCGATGTTACTATGGTTACCATTTCCCAAACAAATGTCAAAAAAATATTACAAGTGGCAAAATAATTTATTTTTTATAATTAGTTACGGAAAATAGATGATTTTGACACCTACCTACTTTGATTATAATGAATGTCACTTTATATGTCCAAATAAGAAAAAGTGCTTGAGCACTATTGGACATTTCTGAATAATATTATTGCTTCATAATGCAAAAAAATTATACTAAAGATAAAGAAGTTAATAATTAGTATCTACCCAGACTTGATTCTATACAGGGTGTCCAAAAACTCTTCTGCTAAACGAGAAATCACAGGTACTAGAGGTTATTTTATGTCGATTTAACTCAAATAACCTTAATCCGAAAATGCTTCCTAAGAGAGCTACAGCCCTTTCAAGAAGACATCGTTATAAGAGTTTTTTTAAATCATTCAAAAATGCCGTTTGGCAGAAGAGTTTTTGGACACCCTGTATATTTATATATAATATACTTAAAAATTGTATAAAATTAAAAATGTAGAGTAGGAAAATGTTAAACTCACTAACTGTCAATTCGCTGAGGATAATCCAAAACTGCACAAATTTCGTACACGTCTTTTGATAGCTAAGCTGTCATCATCAGGGGACTGATACTCACTGACTGTCAGTTTGCTGATTATGATACCTTAGCTATCGAAACACGTGCACGAATATAGTTTTTGGTGTTTCTTGTTTCTGTTACAGATAGACTTTGCAGTTTACGGTTTTATTTTTTGACTTATTTATAAAAAATAAGATATTTACCTACTTATTTAATCAATTATTCCAAAAATTAACTAATTAACCAATCAAAGATTTCTGTAAACCTATATTGTTTGTGCCATGCTTACTAACAAAATTATAGCATTTGAAAGAACAGAATTAAAGTAGAACCCAGCTGTACAGTTTGGGTTATTTCCTTGTCAACGGTATCTTCAATCTCTTTTGCTTATTGAAGTGTTGAACTCATAATTTCAGCAATTTCAATTGTTGACATTTTCTAAACACCGTTCCGAAAAACATTAAACCAACAGAAAAGACAATGGCATTCAAAAGAATTTGCAAAAAAAAGCAATTAGCTGAAGGAAATAACAAGAAACAATATAGTTGTATTGTTACTCAAAAGTTGTTAAAAAAGTTAACTGTAAGTAATTATGTTCAAATTTGTACTATAGTTTGCTCTGGTGTTGCTTTATTCATACCTATACCACAAAATAATCCTAAAATTTTTCAATTCAATTGAACGAGTTTATCAGCTATGCTCGAATACGTTGTCAAATTTAACTTCACTATACACTGTGTTCAAGACAAGGATTCTCACTATGGGGATGGCGGGAATGATAATAGATACAACGTTAATTGGAAATAAAGTTGTGGAATTAGGTTACCAATAAAATGACATAAAAAATTGATGGTGTGTTTTTGGTTTTTGAGATATTTGAAAAAAATGGAATTTTTGAAATTTTTATTTTGTTTTTTTTTTCTAACGTTATTATGAATGCTAGAGCAAAAACACAAACACTTCGTCATGGTAATTTGTTATCACGCCGAATTATGTTCGTGGTTATATTTTTATTGGTAATTTTGACTAGATTACCACTCATCTTTGTTGCTATTAGAAAATCCCACAAGTGGACAACAAAGATTTGTGAATCTAGTCAAAATTACCAAAAAATTATCACCACTTATGTAATTACTGTTGAAAATTAAAGTGACACCTAAAAAACAATTTAAGTATTGAAATTGGTGTGGTAGGTTAAAGTAGCTATTGCAGGTTTTTTAACTACAGCATGACCATGACAATAGGTATACCTAAAAATATATTTTTTAATTTATGGAAAAAGCGTACTTAGGTATGTATTAAATATTCATTTAATCAAATGCATGATATTCAGAGAGTTACAATACAAATAATAAAATGTGTGATTTTTGTTCATGAAGCCTTGTTTAATATAATCAGTTAAATATATTTTTTTAAATACACTTATTAAAAATGCTTTATTGATTGACCAATTTCTGTTAAAATCAAACCTATATAAGTTAAACTCAAATTATCTGTTGAAAAAAATTTAAAAAGTTTTTTTTAAATAGTCACAGATCTTTTACTGTAAAATTAAATCAACACACCTTTTTTTAAATAAAGAGAAAACTGTGCTCAACTGGAACTTAATATTATTTGAGAAAAACAAAACAATCAATCGAAAAATTTATATACATAATTCTTAGTAGGTACCTAAGTACTAAGAACAATAATGTTTAAAAATTAAGTAATATAAGAAGAAACAAATAATTTTTTTTTCTCAAATTAAAATAGTGAATCGATGCCAATATTTTTATAAATTTGTGTTATTAGAAAACAACGTTAAAATTGGGTTGTTCCTTTGTTTAGTTACACCTATCAATAAAAGCAAAATTAAGATAAAATTTTATAATTGCACACCTATACGGTCGTTTGTAAGAATTACAAGCATTAATTCATTAAATAAAAAACCATAGGTATACGAATAAGAAATTGCATTAAATTTTTATCACAAATGTAAAATATCGTTGTCAAAAAAAAACTGAAACTTAAAATTTTATTTATATCTAAGAATTTTTTTGCACTATAAAAAAAATCAAAAGTTTTTTGACGTGTTAATTATATTTTTTAATGTTCAAGTTTTTAAATTAAATTGTATTAATTTAAAGTAAAAAAAAAGTTTTCATTTATTGAGTGAGGCATTAATTATTTAATCAGATTTCTTTCTTTCGATTCGAGTTAACAAAATATGTTATCGATTGAAACTATAATTGTATGTTGTTTAGTTACGTCTCTACCAACCCTTATATTAACGCCAGAATTAGGGTAGTGATAATAACCGTACAAGTGATATTCCCTAATAAAAAGTAGCTCACCCTAAGGGTAGAAAAGGTACATTTTTCACATTGAAAGACTGACACTAAACAATGCAATTATTTTTTATTCAATTTTTAACAGATGTTTCGAAAGTTGGATGACTTTTTCAACTGTGTGGCTACCTGAACGTTTTATCGAATGAATGAAACGAATCGAGATCGTTTTCATTGTTTGTGTATTCTGGTGCACTAAAGTGTTTCTGTTACTATTGGAATTGTTTTAAGTTTAACGTAAGTACATCTAAAAGTTTTAAAATATCCCGCCAGAATTTTGGCGTGCGATGACGCAACATACAACAAACCAAAACATTAAAACCACGCCTTTTCAACAATATGGCCTCTAGTTCTATTGGTTGTGGTGCATGTTGTCCTTGACGCCCACCTGGAATTTTCACTAAGACAGATTGATGGAGCGCTCCGCCTAACACGGAATAAAAAACTACCAGTTGCTGGGATTCGCGGTGTTCGCTGATCACGTGAACTTTGTGTCTCTTGATCACGTGGCTGTTGCGCTACGAATACAACAACACACGTGGACGTAACCGCGTGGTTAATTCATGTAAATTTTGTGATTATCCTTTCTGTACGAATTTTAAGTGTCCGATGACGATTTTTAATAAAGTAAACAGGTTATGTTATAGCTGTGTTGTGTTATTAACTCTTGTTATTGTGAGTAGTAGCAATTAAGACTTAATTCAACTCACCCATTGTTAACCTTCAGTGCAGAATAAAGATATTTACGCATTTTTATTGATTATTTCTGGGGGGAAACAGTGAAGAAATAAGCGTCCGATCGATCACATTAATAAAGTTCTGCCAACGTTTATAAAAAAGCTGTACTCGACCTGTCCAAGTAGGCCCTGACAAACACTCTGTAAAAATATAAAGGCAGTTTCAACAACCTGTTGATCCTTTTGTGTGTTTTTAATTCTATTCATTTTAATAGTAGCGTTTTATCATCCAGGTAAGATAAAAAAGTAATAAGTCATAAGCTTTGTCACACAAATTGAAGCAAAATAGTAAGTGTAATTAATAGATTTTTAAGAATAATTTACAATCAGCGCTAAATCACTAGCGCAGATTGTTATCTTCTATCCAGGTATTAAAGATTTAATTATTCTTTAAGGTATAATGAGAATTTCATTACACTAATTTGCGAAAGGTTCTTGAAATTTTGTTTAATTATCGTAGTGTGAAATTGGTTTATGTTACAGAACCTAATTGTAAGACATGTGCGGCGAGATCATGAGCGTAATAAGACCCGATTTTAATTAACCATTAACTATATTTTTTAAATAAGTACAAATTTTGTTAGATTTCATCGCATAAATTTCATACGCTTAAGTTGGCAGCAATTAATTAATTAAGTGGGTAAAATATTTTGTGCAATCCAGAATAAATTTAATCTTCTCACATTGCATTTAGATGCACTTCACATTGTCTTTAAAACTAATTATTTATTTAAATTGTCCTATTGAGAGATATGTTAATTAGCACTGAAGAATTTGTTGAACTTCGTTCGGGGTACCTACTTATTAAATGACCTTTTTCCTTTAGTACCTACTTAATTATTAAAATAGGCAACATTTATTGTCGAAAAATAAATTAACTGCTTGGGCAAGGCCTATGATTATATCCTGTGGAAAATTACTTATGCTAAAAATTTTAGCGGTTCTTTTTAGCGTACTTTCAATTTTATAACATAGGTAGGAGTTTAATTATGGTTTCTTATAGTTAACAATAACCAAATGGTACTAATTTCATGTTGTTTAAAACAATATAAACTGACAATATGTCAAAAAGTTTAACTTTAGGTATTCAATTCATTAATTTTTTTTCTAATGCATATTTTTAGATTTCTAGTTTTAGAACTGAATTATTTTTTATTAAACTTGATAAACAGCTATGTGTTTTATTGCATCAAAAAAATCGTCTCCGTCGTTGTCAATCTAATGGAACTTATTATTTTTTCGATTTGGCACCCAAATTTTTTTTCAAATTCCAAACTTTGTTTAATTGAAATCTGTAATTTTAACAAGTCGGTGGGTAAAACAAAATTTAAAAAAAATCTATTCTACTAAAATTGTGGGGTTGTGCGTGTTAAAATAATCAATCAACATTTTCAACTTGATCAATGGAATTTTTTTCAAAATAATACCTATAATAAATTAATTAAAATCCTTAACTAAATCTATTTATTTATATAAAATTTTCGTAATTTCTTGATCCTTCATAATATTTTTCAAAAAAAAGTATTCATTTAGGTATTTGCATCTTATACCTCATTAAAAACTAGCTAAGAATTGTTTCATCAGAAAATTATCTATTTCTACTTATGACTTTTACCTTTATATGTATTGAAACCTCGATTAAAAGTATGGATTCACTTGACAACTGTCTAGCAATTAATATTTTATTTAGGTAGTATTTGGCGAGGTATTTGGTAACATACTTGTCATTTATTTTTTTAACAATATTTATCCAATATTGAAAACGTATTCAAATATTTTAAAATTAATTATAACAAAAAGTTTTTTTGACACTTTTGTTGTATGTAAAGGCGTTTACGAGACATCTTAGAAAATTTTGAAATGAAGACTTTCATATTTATTCTCAATTTTGGAAGAAACTTATGGTTCTTTGATTGTCAGCTATTCAGTTAAATGCAGCTAAATTATAACCGGGCAACAAGACAACTCAAAGAACTTCTCACAAAATTACGGCTTTAAGCAATTTATTGATAATCTATCACCTTCCGAAGTTTCTGACTACTTTCTTTGGAAAGCTACAAAAAAACTCAAGCAATCTAAAGAGCATATTGCATAAAAAATTATTTTATTTGCACAAATTCTAAGTTTGTTCACAATTCTGTTCCTGTCATAATTCCAAAATTTGTTTAATTAAAATTTGTAATCAGGTAAGCAAACCAATTTTTTTAAAAAAACTTTTATCCTATTAAAATTATGGGTTACCTATGCGTGTTAAAAATTAATCAATATTTTTCTACATTTACTTGATAAATGCGGTAAATTTTTTAAAAATTTAATTAATTATCTAAGTTACAAATTGAACACAAAGTCTGAATTTTTCTTAGTTTAATTATTTTTTAAATTAAAAATTAATTAAGTTCCTAACTGTAAGCTAAGTATTTTTGTCTATTTAGGTATTTTTTTCATAAGATAGGTAAACCTTTATTACCTATTTTTAAACAAAAACCAATTGATTTATTTAGATCTTACCTCATAATTAGAGAAAACTACCTAAGAATTATCTATTTCATCAGAGAATTAATTAACGACTTTTACTTTTACTTTTACTTTTTGTATTAAAATATTGATTCACTTAACACTGTCATGTATTAAAGTTATCAATTTGTTTTTATTTCTAACATCATCCTTCTTCATTTCTCCCAACTTACATAATTTGTCTTGATTATCAAAACACATTTGTCAATATTTATCCAATATGTTCAAATGTTTTATATAAAAATTAATTATCTAAATTAGTTATTTAATTAAAAGTCCGAATATTACTTTAATTATTTCTTCTAAAATTAATTAAATATCCCTAACTAACACTGCAATTCTGTATTTACAAACGTAATATCGTATCTTATGATCTGATCGTAGCGAATCTTGTACATATCGGTATTAGGAATTCTCTAGCTCTGCCAGTTTTTTAAGGTTAGGCGAATTCTTTTTGTAAGGATTTACGAGAAACGGCAAATACTTACGAGAATCTATAGTTTACAGCAACAAAAATTGCACTTTCTTACGCTACGATCTTACAGATCAACTTACGATCGCTATGATTTGTATATAGAATTGCAGGCTGAGTCAATCCTTTTGTCTATTTATTTTTTCATAAGGTATACCTAAGGTATACTCAGGTAAAGAAAAATTTTCATTATTTACCTCAAAATTATCAATTCCTACGTAACGACTTTTACTTTTTGTATTCCCCAATTTACTTACATGGTTTTTCTTGATTATCAAAACACATTTGTCATTTGTTTTTTACAATATTAATCCAATATTGAAAACGTATTCGAACATTTTAAATTAAAGCTTACTTAATGCTAAATGAATTTTAATAATTTTGAAGAGGGACATCTTTAGTAGTTTTAAAATAATGGCCTTCATTTTAGGAGATTCCCTAATCTCTCAAAAAAAGTGTTACTACATCTTTAAAAACAAAAATTTTGGTTCTGAAAAATGCTTAAAACGCATAGGTAATGGGGATAAAACAGAATTTTCTTGCAAAACACAATAACGCGTGAAAAGCGTTATAAAGAAAATTTTGACAAAACGATTAATATAAACTTCTTTAGGAATAAATTAAGCTTAATGTCGTTCACTCCAGTTGTACACCCCAGTACCCCTGTTCAATATCTAACGATCCTTAAAAATGAAACCCTTAAAATATGTCACATTTTTTTTATTTATTGATTTTATTATTATTATTTTTAAAACAAAAATCCATTTAGCTTCAATAAAATTTTGAAAAGAAATAAGTTTTGCAAATGAATATTAAAAGTTGTCAAATCCGTCGGTTCAGTTTCAAATATTATTGTAAACGTCAAGATTGGTTTTCAAAAATAAGAAGCAAATTTACTAGGACCAGCTTGATTAATACGTCACAGAACTCATCTGTAAGTTGTTTTTACTTTTAAACTCATTTTTTTCAATAGAAATTTGCCCCAATACAATTTTGTCTTTTCAGAAACCAACGTCAATTGATGGAAAGCCGCAAAAACGTTTTACAAAAAAAAAGAGTCCTTTGATATTTTCTTTAAAATATACCTACCTAATTTATTTCTTCGAAAACTAAACAAAAAAGTTTATTTTTACAACTAAAACTCTAAGTGACAGCTTTTTGTCTACTGGATGTAAAAGTTTATTATTTTGTAAGGAGAAAAAGGGATACTTTTCATAGCGCAACAGTGTTTAGCAGCCGAACGAAGTGAGGCTGATAATAGAGAGCAAGCCATAAAAAGTAACTTTTGCTCGAAATAAATTGTGCTATTTTTTCTTCAAAAATAGGTAAAAATTACTGCAAATCATGTAATTTTAATTTGTTTACGTTGGAATGGTGTATAGGTATGACTTGTTTCTACAGCAACGTAGTTGTCAATTTGTTTATGATTAGGGTGACGCTTATGTATTTGTATATTACTATGTATCACTTCTCTTAGCGCCGGCTAAAAAGTGAAAAGTAAAAACTGCGATGGAGAAAAATTCGTACTTTTTGCAGCCGACTACTAAATCGAAAAATGTCAGTTTTATTGACGTTTACAGAAAAAAAGAATTTTTTTCTAATTTTGACGTTTAAAGTGATGTATTTTTATAGTCAAAATAGACCTCAAGGTGGGTAATTTTTTGGAACTACATACCTACCTATTTCCAAAGTTGTCACAGTAACACCAATTAAAGAACATTCAATTAAAGTTTGAATTCAAATTACCTTAAGCTTCTTTTTTTTCAAAACTTGATAAAAATCTTGTTTGTAACACAAAACGAAGTATGATTTGTTTGTAACTTATGTGATGTTACGAGACGTGCAGCAGTTATTCAACAATGACCACGTTTGTTACAAGAAATCATGCGTTTCGTTATAGCATTGATTCTGAAAGTATTTACGCATAGTAGAGTCAAAACCCATTTCTCACATTGGTTAATTTTTCTTTTGAAATTCATCTAATAATAGGATATTCCTAGTTTACAAAAAAAATACGGTTGAAGTTTTTACATTCTCAAATTTAAAAGTAACATTTTGAGATCTAGAAACCAACTAAAAAATTGGGCTGGGTAGGTCTTAGAATTTGGTAATTTTTTTAACAAAGTAGTCAGCTGATACAAGGTTTAGGTTATAATTCGAGCTATGTACTGTATATATCTTAATCTTTCGTACTTTTTTGCTAATTTTTAATACTTGCAACCAAAGCAATTGTTTCTGGAACTTGCTGACCGGCCCTTTTCCATTTCGTGCAAAAATAAACAAAGAATTCATTTTTAGGTTATATTTATATCACACCTCCACGCGTTATTTTGCTGTACTGTTTGTGTACACTGTTAATATAAATTAAATTAATTAAATTCCGTGGTCTGTCCAGCCCCGTTTTTTATTTGAACACTCGGTTTCAAATTAACATTTAGTCGGTCAGTTTTATTTATTTTTTATTTTTATTGGTTTGCTATTGCATACCTGTTAATATGAAAATCTCAATATTTCAATATTATTTTTATGAACATTTTCCGTGATTCAAATATGATTTTAGTGCCGTACATCTTAACATAATTTGTAATACTTTACTTTTATCAAGAATATAGTGTTCGTCAATTTAATGTTTCGCTATTGTTTCAAATATTAACATGTATTTTTAAGTTTTAAATCAGCTACAAAATCTAAGACATTACGTGCACTGGTAACTAAGCTGTTTCCTAAGTGGTACCTAAATCAACGTTTATGTTAATTTTTGAATAAGCAACTTCTTTGGAGGGTTTGTTTTAAAATTTTCTAAAATTTATTTGAAATGACGCGATACGGCTAAGTTGACGATGATTTTTCACATGCTACTTGCTAGATGAAGATTTTTTTTAGTTTTTTGATTTTTGCATTTAATTCAGTTCTTTTACATATACATGGCCTATGAAACTTCAAAACAAATTCTGTTTTGTGCCTCAAAAAAAACGTCGAGTGTTTCTTTGGGCATTAAAAGTGTTACCAAAAAAAGTTTAATTTTGAAATAAATTTTATTATATCTCTTCAAATTGCTAAAAATATGTATTTTACCTACTTAGTAAGGGTGTTCACTAAGACGACGCGTCGCCGACGCGACGGTTGAAAAACAACTGAATGGGAGAGTGATTCTAAAATTCAAAAAATTAATTGTTATGGTTTTAATGGATCTTAAAACCTCTTCAATACAGATTTAATTTTCAAATTAAACCTGAATGATGTTTCTGGGTGTATGACACTAAAAATTTAATTATGAAATAATTCTACATACCTGTGTCACTTTTTAAAGAGGAAACAAATTTCTATTTTTGTTTTGACATAAAATTCTACTCTTTTGCTCTGCCCCAAAACACAAATTACTTTTTATTTAACTCAAATGGTTCTCGAAAATGTTTTTCTTCAAAATTTGATCTCCTAGAAGGTGAATTTCTTAAAAATACAACTGACAGCAGATAGTTACATTTTATGGGCACCGAGAAATAATAAATAATAGACATTTATTTGTGGAGTCGTTTAAAACAAATTGTTTACAGTGTGCTACTAGACAATGATAAAAGAAAAAAATTTTGAAAATTTTATTTCATTTATCATTATTTATCAAATAAAACTTCTATTTATCAAATAAATTTGAGCCCAACTTGAATATTTTTTAGCAAGAAAATGATATTATCTTGAGAACGATTCGAGTTAAACTTTTGTGTTTTGAAGGCTTGAAAACAGGATAAATCATCAAGAGTAAAATTTATGTGAAATAAAAATCAGAGTTTTTCCCTTTTTTAAAACCGATTTGAGGTAATACAGTACAATAACAATATTTTGTAAATAATTCTAAGATTTACAATACAATTTGCATTATTGTTTTGATGGGACCCTTCAGCAAAATATTTTTTTAAAATTTTAGTTTGATTTTTTTTTGATAATTTATTTAATATTAACGGTTTGGATGATTTTATTTATTGCACAATGTTATGTCTACGACACATTTTATTTTTCTTTATTCATTTTATTTTACTGATTTTAGAACCATTTTTTTAAAAATTTTCTCGATTTGTAAAGTTTTGTTTTTTAAAACCACAATTTCATATTAGTTTTACAATTGGATCAAACAACTGCTCATATAAAATTTTTACTAGGTACCTATATCTTGAATATAAAAGCTTTTGATGTTAGTTTAAATGCCAAAAGTTTTTGATTGTATAAAATAATAATTTTTCTAAATTAAATCAGAACCTGTAATCACTGCAATGCAAAACAATATAGTAACAAATTGTATAATAATCTAAAAAAAACTAAAATTACAAAATTTACCGAGAAATTAATAAACCGATACTGAAATCCATCGACTTCTGATTTTACTTAATTGTTCCCAAATTGGTCAAATAATTTGGAAAACCCAGTTTATCAAATTTATATCAGTCCGTAGATTATTTTTAAATTTTATTAAAATCATGAAAAATAAAGTACATACCTATAATTAACGACTGTTTATTTGTGGAAAATATTCAAGGAAATATGAATAAAAGTTTTCTTTTTAATCAAACCCGTTACAATAAATATGCGTTTATATGTATTGTACATTTTAATAAATACCTACGTTCCAAAGATATTTTTTCATGATATAATGAATAACCGGATAATCGTATTTTTCTTGTTATGTGCCAATCCGGACAATGTAGGTATAGTACCTACCTACCCACCTTCAGCGTTTAAAAAAAAAATTATCCCCAGTAGTTAGATACGTTTCAGCATCTCTTGTATTAGGAATTAGGAATGTTTACCTAAGTAGTACGGTTCTGTTTACAGAACTATGCGCTATTCCTTTAGTTACACGAAAAAGGTTATTTAAGTCGTAAATCATTTACAATTTGTCTAGGAATGCATGTGCTTATTTATACATAAAACATACTGTATTAAATGCTCGAATAAGAATAAAACGTTATTTAATTTAAAATTGAAGAAGTACCTTACCGTACTTAACGCAGACATTCTAAAGATTACACTAAAATTATTTAAGTTATCCAAACTTTAATATAACTATTTTAGTAAAGTATTGGTTGTATAGTTTGTTTAGTAACATTCTTAAAATAATGTTACAAGCTTCATTTATGACAAATACAACTTTTAATAGATTAAGACATTATCAGAGCATTAAATCATAAGTTACTTGTTTACTTTTATTAACAAATTGTAAGTAGGGATTTCGTGATAATGTTTGTTATTTCAGTTATTTATATATTTTTATTAATAAAAAATGTGCAATTATTGCATTGTCATAAATATTTCTTTTAACATTTTAATATTATACTCGTGCAATTAACAAGTTCTTAATTGTTTTATAAACAATTACATAAATTAAAATCACATAAAATGAGAAAATTTTAATCTTTGTTATTTGCTAAAATTTATAATTTGATAGTACTTCAGTTAAAAATATTCATTGTTTCCATAGACGTTTGTAGCTGTGTTAAAAAAGAGGTGGGTATTTACGTATTTCAAAATGTATACTATAAGTAGGTACCTACTTAATTACCTATTTTATTTCCAAGATAGTTAGAACTACTACCTATTAAATGAACACCATAGTAACGAAATTGGCTTGTAATATACAGTCTGTTCTACAAAAACGACCAAGGCTATAGCGATTTTTATTGGGATTTAATCATCAATAAGTAAATTTTTCGGTATAAAGTTTTTGAGTAAATTCTTGTAAAATATAGATTTGGTAAGTATAGATTTTTAGTAGGATTATGCAATGATTTTTTTGCAAAAATTGTAGTACGCCATTTAGTCAAAACATCTCTATAAAAAATAATTACTTATAATCAAGTAGACTATGAAAACACTTTAATTAGTAGAATAAGTAAGTAAGTATTATTAATGAAAACACTCCTATAACAAAAAATGCCAGTTACGTATACAGGGTCATTGATAGTCGATGTTTTCCATAAACCTCTAACCTACCATCGACTATCAATGACCCTGTATAGTAGTAAGAGCAATTTTTTAAGTTTTTTTTTTGTTATCGTAGTGCTCTGTTACTTATTTCACTGACTTAAAGTTAACCAAGTGTTTTAAAGATGCTTGATTGTATTTCATTATTTTTTCTACAGAAGTTTTGACTAAGTCAAACCGGTTTCTTTGACATTTTTGCAAACATTTTATGGTATAACACCCTACTAAAAATCTATACTAGTGAAAAGTATTTCAAACTCTACAAAAAATGTCTCAATATCTAGCTAAAACTGTCCTATTTAAAAGTATATACAGGGTTCGCCATTACTCCGGCCTCGGTTTCTAGTTTAGTACTGCGTTCGTTTCAATTAAAATTTTTTTTTGTTTATACGGGGTTTTTAGTTTTCGCTGGGTAGCATAAAGTTACACTTTTTTAAATAGCGACATATACATTTTTTTTATTCGGTTCGATGAAGCCTTAATTTACATGAAAATTACTTTTTACTATTTTTCAGTTGATTGCGGCGTCGCCATTTTAATGCAGTTTCTTTAAAAATTCAGCATCAGAAAGAAATGGTCACAAAACTATAATTTTTTGAAGTTTTGGAAATTATGGTAGATTCTAATTTTCCATTCTTATTTTGTATAAAAGCACTAATCTTCAAGTTTTTTCAAATTGTTGAAACTCATTATTCTGAAATGACGCCCTCGATTTCTAATGTAGTGTTAAATTCTCTATCAATTTACACTAGTACCTTTTTCTCATCTGCAGCTATGGAGATATTTATAAATTTTTAATTAAATTAGAACAAGAGGTTTTGCTTCTATTAAACAAAAATTAATTTAACAAATTTAACAATTGTTCAAAATTTTAGCTATGACACAGAACCTTCTCGGATAAAATCATCTACAAACCTCTCCATACATTCACCGTTCATCTATATTGATGATCCAAAAAAATAATGAGGAATTACTTTATCATAGTAATGAAAATTTAATCGATCATCGGAAGCAGCCTTGTCGGTAAATAAAACAGTGGAGGTAAAACCTGGGCCCTCATTAAATTTATTTAACATCCACAAAGAAGTTAGTCTCGAATGAAAATCCCCTATAGTCAACTTTTGATGCAGTTCGATGAGATAAGGATGAAATTTATGACTTTTTAGTACTTTTCTCTTTGAATTAGCACTAATTGTACCAAGTTCCTCACTAATTTCTTGGTGTTACCATTTGGATTTACAACTACAACTGGCAATACCATAAATTCTGCCTCTTCTGTTCTCACAGTTTTTCTTTGAACCGGTGTCTTGTAGTTTACCGATTCTGACCAATAATTTTATACTGCACTGGAGCACTACTTGGAGCACGGCGATCAGAATATCTTTGCTTGTAAACACGAGAAACCAAAAAACATTTTTTTTTTCACATTCACCCATAATAAACAACGCATGTCTTCTAATTATCTCTGGGAAAAGTTCATTTTAAAGAAAAGTTAATCAGGTAGAAAGTAGTAATGGGCAATAAGTAAGTACTTCTGACTTTCATCTACGAATTTACAAAAACAAATTCTAAAATTTCAGAAAGCACCAGTTTTATGACCATTTCTAAACACCATGTATAAACAAATCAATGTTTAAAAAATATATGCAGCTTTTCAATAGAAATGAGTACAGTCTAAACATTTTATACTGACATTTATTCAAAGGCACTAGAGACCGAAACAGGAGTAATAGCGAATCCTGTATGTATGTTGATAATTAAATTACAATTAAAGTGGCTATAGTCTTGGCCCATTTTGTAGAACAGACCGTATATTTTCATATTCGAATTTTATATTGTACCTGTGGTATTATTCATTTAGAATTTAGTCGTAAATTATATAAATTATAATATAGGTAAAATGCAATCTTTTTGTCGTATAATTTTTTTTAAGTTGATAGTTTTGTAAAATAAAATTAATAAATCGACCGGAAGCAGTATCCGAGCGTTTCGGTGAACAAAGTCGAAGCTAGCCTATCTTCTTACGGTAGACTGAAAGATGAACGAATTTTTTGATAATAATAATAATAATAATAACAGCCGAGTCAGCATCTTTTATCATACAAAAAAAAATTATGAAACAAACTTATTGTAGAATCAGTTTTTTTTCGGAAACCTGTCAGTTTAGAGGTTGAGTTCTGTGATCCATTATTTTGTTTGAATTATTGTCTATTTTATTTAAATTTCAAAACTATAAAATATAAAATTAAGGAAACCTTGAATAAAATTAGTTTTAAATTCCAATTCCAGCTGCCTAAGAAATTAAAAGACTTAAATTATCTACGATATACAGAGTGTAAATAAATAAGTGTGAAAAAATTTAAGTAGTCGAAAAATAATGTGGGTGTTTCATATAAAAAAAATGATTATGAGCAACCCCTGCTTAGTTACAGCCCTTAAAGATGGCCAAAAAAAGTTTTTAATTTTTTCTTGAAACCAAAAAAGTTACAAAATTTAAAATGAGCGTACATTTCTTGCTATTAAAAAAGCATCAAATGAAAAGTTTTGTCGTATTCTCGTATAGTTTGAAGATCGAGAAAAGGTCACTCGTAAAATTTCTTTTTTTTTAACCTTTTACCTGTCTCATATTTCATTATCTAAAAATTCATTTCAGTTAGCATGATTCTTCCTAAACAAATAAAGTCTCTCGTATTTTTTCCTAGGATCAACCGTTTTTGAGAAAAAGAATGTTTTATAAAGTACATCGTATATGAATCATGTAGGTTACAGTTACATGCGCCGCCGCGCCGTCTAGAGTCATGCATAATGACTGAAGGAGGCAACTTTCAAAATTTGATTTGGTTTTACTTGATAATTTAGAATTTATTTTTAATTTAAACGTTTCTAATGAAAATTTTAACAGATAACCTTATTTGTTTAGAAAGAATCAAACTATCTGGAATTAACTTTTATATAACGAAATATGAAACAGGAAAAAGTTCAAAAAAAACAATTTTAGGGACGGTTTTTTCTCCCTCTTCATACTATAAAGTATGTTTTTTAATGCTTTTCGATAGCAAGAATATGTTCACTCATTTAAATTTTGTGACTTTTTTGTTTTCAAGAAAAAAATTAAAAACTGTTTTATTGCTCCTTCTTTAAAGGGGTGTAACTAAGAAGAGGTTGCTTATAAATTTTGCGAACTTACAGCAAGCGATTTGAGAGTTGGCTTATTATTATTGAAGAATCGACTTATGTAATTGATGATTAACTTGATTGTCGCTACAGATAATAATTTAGCATACCCTTGATATTCTTAGATTAAAACGTACCCGATATTAAGAGAGTTAATATATGCAAAAAAATAATATTTTCGAAGCAAACACGAAATTAAAATAACACTGGGGTTACAAGCCATTCGGACAAAATTAACACAAATTTGACTTTTTAATATCCACTATTTTAGTATTCAAAAGTAAAATGTTGTTATTATTCACTTTTCTAACAGAAAGTGATATTCAGAACTTTTCCTCGCATTACTCGTTTAAGTAGTTGATAAAGAAGTACATTAATCATACGAAACTTTAAATCGAGTTTATTCCGGAAATGCATGTTTAACTTCTTTCGAACATGATTCAGCTTTTGTCACGAGATGTTTAAACAAAGTACGTACGTTCACAGAAAAATCTATTTGTTTAATGATTTAAGTAATGCAAGCCTTAAAAAAATTTCAGTGCGTGAAATTGATTTTACTTTCGGTTTAGGTATGCAATCCAAAAGCAATATTATACTTATACTACCAAATTCGTAGTTTAAATAAATTATGTAAATTGGATACTATTCAATTATATTAATCATTTGTAAAAATCATACCGTTATAACCTACAAATTGAAAACTTGACATCTTTTGAAATGTCGGTTCAACTGCTGAAAATTGCTTTTCCTTCCGTGCCCTATTATTGATTTTTATTTATAATATTAGATGTTTATTTACAAAGTAAAATGTATTTTGAGTTGCGTGTAAGTACGTATAGCCTTATTTTATATTAATAATTAAGAACCTAAATTTAAGATTAGAAATTTAAATTTAATAACATAATAACGAACGAAAGTATATTTTTGCTTTATGCTTTTGAATGTCGTCGGTTACGTTGTTCATCGCCATCATCTTAAAACTAACTTCAATCAACCAACTATTTCTTTTGTTACGTATCCCACTCCTACAGAAGGCTTTCTGAGTAAGGAAACCTAACATCAAATAAGAGGAGCAATATCAAGAAACCAACTATTTCAGTACCAACATAAACAGCGTCATCCCCAAAGTCCTCACCAAATGGAAACTTCTTTATTATGGGTTTTTCGATAAAAAGTTATTCTTTATAAAAGTTTGTGCATTCTCTAAAGCTAAAAATGCACTAACACAATGTGGTGAAAGACGCGTAATATACAAGGTGCATTCAAAAATTTGATTTTCAGTCAAGATTAAAGTGCCCTTATTTCAGTAAATATCAAAAAATTTTATTTGAAAAAGTTGTTTTTCATTAAAAAAATATCAAGATTTGAAGTCATGGCTATCTAAGAGAAATTTTAATTTTTTCCATTTTTTTTAAAATGGTGGCTATAAGATAAAAGATTTGCTTTAAATGATAATTAAACGACATCTTGTATACAACAGTTTATTTGAAAGAGCTTGTAATTTACAAATTGCCTAATTATTGTGCTAATTATGATCAATTTATTTATTCATTAGAAAAACTTTTGGTGCTAAGTTCTTTTGATTTTTTGTTGATACCAAAAATTACGCCTCTTTTGCCATATTTTGTTGGTGCATTTTTAGTTTTAAGAGATGCACAAACTTTTATGAAGAATAACTTTTTATCGAAAAACCCATAATAATTAAGTTTCCCATTTTGAGCAGACTTTGGGGATGACGCTGTATAAAACAACAGATTAAAAGTGTGAAAGGTTTGGTTGTAAAAGTGTGTAAAATACTATTTTATAAAATATTTGAACATGTAGGTATTTTCTATACGTTCCCTAAAATGGTTCCCTAATTTTGTGGTTTCTTAGTATTAGATGATCTCGCAAAAATAAATCATAAACTGACAGATTTTTTAGGTAACTCTGGTTTAGCAATCTACCACTCCTATTTTTTCAGTTGCATCTGTTTTATATTTGTTAATTAAAATTTAAATTTGTATAAATACTATTTACATATGTAATGTCAATAAGTCCCGGCCTAGGTAAGAAAACAAAATTTTTTTGCCAAAATTCATTTTTATTCATCAATATAATCTCATTTTAGAGTGATACAATAATTCCAACGTTTCTGTAGCTTTTCGATACCACCGGTGTAGAACGATTTATAGAGACCTTTAAATATGCTTCAGTTTCGGCCATCACTTCCTCATCTGAGCCAAATCTTTCCACGGAGCATCTTTTTGAGTTCTGCGAAGAGGCAGTAGTCGCTGGGGGCCAAATCTGGAGAATACGGTGGGTGCGGTAGCAATTCGAAACCTAGTTCGACCATTTTGGCGGCCGTTTTTATTAACTTGTGAGACGGTGCATTGTCTTGGTGAAAGAGCACCTTTTTCTTCTTTAAATGAGGCTTTCTTTGGGCAATTTTGGCTTTCAAACGATCCAAGTTGCTACCAACTTATAATCGTCCAGATGGCAAAACCACTGTTTCGCATTTTCTGACCTACAATCCACCCAACTGAAAAATACCTGTACGATTGTAGGCCTTGGAATTCCACGTCTTTTGGTAAAAACCGTTTTTTGATAGCTCATTCCTGTAATCCACAATGTCCGAAAAACCTATGTCTGTTAACAAGCAAGCAAACCTGGAAGTTAGTACGCGCGATAGCGCCTTACAGAAAGCATCTAGAACCTTTATTTTTCACAGTAAGTTTGGTTTACTACAAGGAAGAACTGATTAAAAATTGGGCATGGTAGAACGCACCCTTTCGGTCCCAACCCCACCACAATCATGTCCAGAACAGGTTTTTGGAGGCAAATTACCTTACAATTCAATTTTTGTGCTTCATGACTCAAACCTCAAACCGATGTTGTTTGTCATGACAACTCGCATCTTTTGGTACCGGTGGCATGGTACCTGCACTGCCAGCACATGGTAGATAACAATTTTTTTCTTAATTTTTTTCTCTTACTTTTTTTCTTACTTTTTTTCTCTTAATTTTTTTCTCTTAGTTTTTTTTAAAATTTTTTTCTTTCAATTTTTTCTCCTCATTTTTTTATCTTCATTTTTTTCTCTTAGTTTTTTTTAAATTTTTTTCTTTCAATTTTTTCTCCTCATTTTTTTCTCATAATTTTTTTCATAATTTTTTCTCCTTATTTTTTTTGGTTTTTTCTCCTAATTTTTTTCTTTTAGTTTATTTCCTAATTTTTTCTCTTCATTTTGTCTCCTAATTTTTTTTATTATTTTTTTTCCTTGCATTTTTTTCTAATTTTGTTCTCATTTTTTTCTTCTCAATTTTTTTTAGTTTTTCTCCTAATTTTTTTCTCTTCATTTTTTCTCCTCGTTTTTCTTTTAATTTTTTCTCATAATTTTTTCTCCTCATTTTTTTCTTTTGGGTTTTTCTCCTAATTTTTTTCTTTTAGTTTTTTTCTAATTTTTTTTCTCTTCATTTTTTCTCCTAATTTTTTTTCTTTATTATTTTTTACTCGTTTTTTTCTCTAATTTTGTTCTCCTCAGGTTTTTTTTTTAGTTTTTTTCCTTATTTGTTTTGCCTCATTTTTTCTCCTAGAACATCCGTTTAATATGATCTCTAAGTTGCTAGCGACGGTTAACGGTTATAGCAACATAAACATCCTGAACCTTAACATAGAAAAATCCTAAGCTTCAACAAGATCTGAAATCCAATTCTCAAGAACACCCGAACGACACTTTACATAGATCCTCATTTGATCTACGCAAGCCCGCTCTGTATGGAATTACAATAACATACGTTTTGTCTTTTTCATAATGTCTTAGTAAATAAAAACCACATATTTATACCAAAAAATTAGATTTAGAATAGATGTACAATGTGCATACAATAAATACCAGATACAAAGTATCTCTTAGGCCACCATCACATTCTACGGAAGTCTTCAGACGTTTTTTTTCTTATAGAATTTATAAATATTACAATTCCTTACCAACCAATAATGTTAAAAAATACAACGCGTCAAAGTTTAAATTATTTATCACCAATCATTTAAGTGCGTAATGCATAGCTTTTTCTACAGATATTCAGACACTGGTAGTGCTTATTTTACTTAGTTCCAAGAATTAAATAATTTTTTTTTATTTATTGTTTTTGTTAGGTTGGGTGGAAGAACAATAGACATATTCTTAATATAGCATAGAACTCCGCCTTTTGCAATTTATTTAAAATCTTGTTTATATTTCTTTTTTTATATATATATATATTCATCTTTTTTGCCATAAAGACCATTAATATTATTATTCTAATATTCGAACCGTATGGCAAATAGGTATACATATGCCTGCCATGCCTTATACTGGTATCATAGAAATGATCTCTTTTAAAGATATATAATTACTCTATTATCATTTATTATGTCTTGTTTTGATAACAATCGATTTTTCTTGCACTTCCACTACTTTCGTTTCTATATGATTCCTTTATTATGTTTCACTCAACGTGTTGGTATTGATATATTTTAATATTTGAAAATCTAAACAATCCAGATTCGAAATCAAGCATACAACCAATGTTCCTAGGGAATTCCAGAAACACTATAAAGTTCGCAATTAATTAGATTGTTGTTTGCTTTCAGCTGAAATATAGCAAGCTCATCCAATTCCTCTTCTTTTTCTTCGTTTTTTCTCTTTATTACGTAGTCGGCTATACTATCTCTTTCATTAAGTAAACGTTCAGATCATCGATTTTGTATGATCTGTTCGGGATATGAATCTGTCATTGCCCCTGTTAATATAAATAATAGAGTTACATCCAAGAATGTTTGTAGGTATACATAATGCAATGGAAAATATCTAACATGGCATCTTGTTAAAACTGTTGTGTGCCAAGACAAAATAATAACGACTATACAAATTTCTTGTCAACTCAGTTTAACACTAGCTATACCACAGTGTAACACCATGAGTGTTTTAAAAGCAATTATAGTTATTTAAATACTGAACAGAGTCTAGGACGTTACGGCTCCCTTAGTTAGACGCGACTTCTTAGAAGCGGGCACTAAAGCGAACTGACGTTTAGTCGCGAGACATTTAGACACAGAGACAATATGATGTTAGACACTTTGGCAATAAACAATTCAACCTAGGCGCAGATCACGTGAGTTACTTAGAACCGAGAGATTAAATCCGATTACCTTATTCTTTTTACAATTTCTTCTATGTAAAAGTTAGTAAGATGTCTTTTCATTTCCATTACGTAAAAGAGTCTCAGACTAATCAAATTAGTTTGTTGCTATTCTGGTCTACAGTACTAGCGTCAAATTGAACTTGCGCCTAAATATCCTCTTACCGCGCCCGTAACATTGCCCGAATAATTAAGAGTAAAATAATACAGTGATAGGAACGGAAAAGAATACTGCTCATAATAAATTAGTCGAAAAATGTAAATAGGTACTCTCGGTGCCCCGTATACCGTAAAGAATTAGCAAAAGTTGATAAAACCACAATCGGTGAGAAAAAAGTATTAATCAACCATTTTTTGAAGAAAATACTTTTGGTGGGAAGAGGGAGATTTTTCTCAAAAAGTTATGGATAGCACCCCACTTAAAAATTGCTGCACGTTGATCATTGATGCGACATCTTGTAAATAAAATTCCAAAAAGCTCTACGGAGGTACTAAAACTGAACTTTGTTCGAGGAACGTTAAACTTTTTTGCTTGCGCACTAATATCTTGTGTATAAAGAACAAATAAATAACACTGGTTAACAAAATCACACTTTTTATCTGTTGCATGAAGTTTGTTAACTATTCTTTACTAATTCGACCTTGCTGATACCGAATCCATCTTCAATTTTTATCCAGTAGCTCGGGTTTAGACGATACATGTACATACCACTAGATTTTTACTAGTTAGTCAGCAAATTGTCACAAACGGTAAAGTAAGTAACAAGATTGTTTAATTCTATTGGGATGACGTCATCAAGAAGAACTTGTGTAAACAATCCAAATAGTTTTTGTTTCATTTGTGGCGACTATATGTTCAAAGAATGTCGCTTGAATCCGCTTGAATTTGTGAAACACGCTTACATGGACTACTTTGGGAAGCCATTAGAAACAAATGTCAAACCTTGGATTCCAAATTTAGTGTGTAAGAGTTGTGTCGAGTCTTTACGTTTGTGGGCAAATAGAAAAAGACATACTTTTAAGTTCAGAAGTCCCATGATCTGGCGTGAACCATCAAACCCACACGATGACTGCTACTTTTGCGTTGTGAACATTACTGGGATAAATCCACTTACAACAACTTGCTTGAAATCTGCTATTAGGCCTGTTCTGAGTTCTAGTGATGCGTCAGTACCACAGTCTTAACCTAGTATATCCGCTCTAACATCGCCAGAACGTTCAGAAGATGATGATGATGGAAAGTGTTACGGTTTTATTTCTTGTATTTAGGACGTAGGTTGTAAGCCACCTTAGAATGTGGGTCACAAGTAGTACGCCGCGACGAAAAGTCATACTTAGCGCGCACGCTGCTAATTTGTTATTGGTGGAAATTTAATTCGATTAAATTTTTGAGACGGACTGCGGACGTTTTTCCTTTTTCGTTTGATACACGTGGGTGTTTTAGCATTTTTGTGCAATTCTCACCAAAAACTATTTAATGTGGGTTTCACAATTTCCAATATAAATTGGCGTTTACGTTTAAACTGGTTACATCCATCGTGAGTATTTGGGTTTCTTTTCTATTTTTTCTAATTCTGATTGCTACATATGCTTTTTACTCGTTGTGTTCGGTATCTTATGTTGTGTACGATACTGGGATAACTCTCAAGGGTGCTGGAGTAGCTAACTAAGAACCTTCCCTATTAATGAACGACAACACCACGCCTCCGCAGTAATCAAGCCGCAGACCAACGGTGTTGACAGAGGTCGGCTATGTTGCAATCTTCCAGCGAGAGAGTCATTTGTGTGCTGTTCTTGTCCGCACGCTACCCCTAGAGGAATCCTTGGGTCTATCTACCTTCCCCGAACTCTCCATACCGTCGCTAGCAGAATACTTTCATTCCCGGAACTACACTCGACGTATTACAGCTAAGTTTTAGTATTTAAATCACTTACTCATAAATAATAAGGCGTATGAAGCTCGAGTACAGATGACGTAAACGGATCGATAGTTAATAGTTAAGTAACTTTAATTCGGTATATATAAATTATTTACGCTTTAAGCAATCAATATTAGTTATTTATTTATTATTTATTGACTATAGTTTCAACTCAAAAATTATTGTGAGTCATCTTCAGAATACAAAAATATTTTTTTTTATACAATCGTTAAATATGACATTTGGTTTACATATTTAACGTTTGTATAAAAAAATTTTTGTATTCTGAAGATGACACAATAATTTTGAGTTGAAACTATAGTCAATAAATATAAATAAATAACTAATATTGATTGCTTAAAGCGTAAATAATTTATATATATATAAAATAACCAATGTTTTTAATTATGGATCCTATATTCATACATAAAATTGATTCGGTATATTCTCGTCAACCGGAAGTTTGTTTAAATCAGCTCAATAAGGGCCGGGTTGCTTAATTTAGAGCGGTTATGGCAGACACAAAAGTCTTTTGGGTTTGAGGGAGGTACTTACCATTTTTGTTGTTGTTTAGGTTTACTGTAACTCGCCGTATGTAAATGATATGTGTACGCAGAGTTTTAATAGCAGCTACTTTTTCTGTTTCATTTGAATAAGAACTCTTAACTTAACGTTTAACTAAAGCTTTCCTGAAATTCGACATCTTAACTAAAAGCCTGATTTATTGCAAGCGAGGTTGCTGCTAACGCACGTAACTATATGCGACAGTCTCTCTATTTCTGTCACATCATCCCACTATTTTTATTTTAAGATTTGTTTGTTATATTGTATTGTTTGTCTCTCTATTTCTGGTTTGTGTTCGATTTAGCATATTAGATATTAAGTAAAACCTGTTGATCTTCTGTTGGTCGGGTTTATTTCTTTCTTTACCCAGCAGTTGACGCTTTGTTAGACCAGCAGTCAGAATTCTTATAGGTATTTAGGAATCCACGCAACTTCCCGACAAAGCCCTGACGCTGCTGCTCTAACTACTATAAATATGTTTGTCCTCCACTAATTTAGTGCGCTACATCTAGCCTAATTATTTTAATTTTTCTTTCTAGGTTATACCGCTAGAGCCGTCGCTTTTTTGATATTTAGAAACTACAACCGTTACAAAAAGATAGTAAATAATTGCCCTTCCTTCCTTTCAATCAAAATGATCTAGATGACCTGATCAGAGATTTTGGGTTTTCTAAACAAGGGTCAGAACTTCTAGCTTCTCGGTTGAAAGAAAGAAATCTCGTAACACCCGACATAATTATATCCGTTTATTGCAATCGTGAAAGAAATTTACGCCTTCTCTTTTCTAAAATGGATGATTTTGTATTTGGCAACATTATTTCTGGCTTAATGACAGCAATGGGATTACACACCTATGATTCAAATGATTTGCGTCTATTTATAGATTCCTCGAAACGCAGTCTTAAATGTGTACTTTTGCATAATGGCAATAAACTTGGTTCTTTGCCTATTGCGCATTCAACAAAAGTGAAAAAGAATATCTTACAATATCATTAGTTCTGGAAAAATAAAGTACAAAGAACGTAACTAGGTTATATACGTAGATCTAAAAATGGTAAAATTTTTGTTGGGTCAGCAAGGGGGGTACACGAAATATCCCTGTTTCATATGCTTATAAGACAGTCAAGCTAAACTAAGCACTAGACTAAAAAAAGTTAGCCTTTTAGGGAGGTCTTAGTTCCGGGAATGCTAAATGTGATACGAGGGTCGTCCCAGAAGTACCTAGCCTAACGGATAGATGGCGCTACTAGGTTGAAAACACAGAGCGCGTTCGACAACACGCATCTTAGCAAGTATAGATGACAAGTTTGAGCACGTTCGGTCGTTTAGTATTTGAACAGCAGCGATTCTCAGTGAACGTGTTTAGCGTATTCATAAAAATCGATAAAATTGGCCATCGTTACGTGATACAATATTTTCATTTGAAAGGGTTAAATCCAACCAATATCAAAACCGAGCTAGATGGTACTTTGGGAGAGTCTGCTCCATCATTTGCGACTATAAAATATTGGGTGGCTGAATTTAAACGAGGTCGAAAAAGTTGCTAATGAAACAGTATGTGAAAGCTCTTGACAAGGAGGTGGAATGTTTTAAGTATATCACAAGAATGTTTCCAAGACTAAGTACTGAAAAAAAAAGATCTGGTATTTTTAATAGTCCTCAGATCAGAAAATTAATAAATGATCTACATTTTACCAGTTGCATGACAGTTGTTGAAAAATCTGCCTGGAATGAGTTCGTTTAGTTAGTGAAAAGTTTATTGGGAAATCAAAAATCGGCTGACCACCATCAATACATTCAGAAACTAATGCTGAACTTCCAGCGACTTGGATGCAACATGATCAAGATATTAACACTATGGAAGACCGATACCAAGGTTACTGGAATGCGAATATCATGGCCGATTACTGTTGGAGCATTCAGAGTAGTACTTCTAAATCATTCAGGCAAAGAAATCGTGCAAGAGAAAGTTCTGTTCTTAGTAGTTTTGATAATAAAAAATGTTTATTTGAAAATTGGAATATTTATTGGAAAAATTCCTCTCCTTCATATCTGAATAAATATAACTGCTACTGGAAAACGGACTTAAAATTTGAAATCAGTGAGGTGTTACAATTTTATTTTCGAGTTTTCCATACAAAACTTTATTTCTTATTACATTAGGATATTATGTGAATGTTTGTATGTGTGTATGACTTGGGTTGCCTAATTGTTTACACGATGAATTTAAATTCCCCGTGTCGACGTATATAAAGGTCAGATTTATCTCAAAGGGGCATTGATAAATGTAGATTTTTGTGTTCGAAAATGCGGTTTTGACGTTTTGATTTCTATTATTGTAATATCCATTGTGCTGGTGCAGTGAATTACAAATGTAATTAAAATATCAATTTTATATTGGATCTTGTTTGTATTCACTAATTTGATTGGAATTTATTATGGTGTTGTAATCAAAAAGTTATTTCGATCAACTCATCGTTTGATGGATTTACGTCCAGCACGGATAGATAATCTCTTTATCAGCTTCACTAACACCTGGAAGGTAAGATCTTTATTATTTTCAATCAAACGTTAATTTCCATTTTTAAAACCATTTCTACTCACCCGATTCTCTCGCTAGCTGCTTCTCACACCCACAACTTGGTGCGCTACCTGTCCAGGAGCGATTATTTTCTTGACTTTCCGATCTCGGCCAGATGTCCGGGGTCACTACAAAAAAATAGAGTATCACAACGTCCGCAACTGTAAGTTATTAAATCTATTTATTTTAAACGTCGGACCTACAATCAAGAGTGACTGGAACATTTGATTGTGCGTGTAAAAATTATTTGATTGTGCGTGTGTAAAGACCCCAAAACGCGTATTTTGTTTAGTTTATGGGAATAATTATATTTGGCGATTTATTATTTTTGTTGACGTCCATCATCATCATCGAAAACATAAAGTTTATTGTGTCATACACCATTGAATCGGTTTTTTCTCCCTTTCATTTTTTTTTGTTTCTAATGTACTTAGGTAATAATTGTAAATACGTGTCGAAAAGAAATACGTGTGGTACACCATTACAATTTATTTTTGCTTGCTATTGTAAATAATAAAAATAGTTACCTATAAAGTTTGTTGTAACGTGAACGCAAGTAGTATCGCGAGATTTCATCTGACGACGACGTCAGATATTTTGCGCGTGGAAGTGAGGTTATTGCACTATCCGGGATTTTTCTTTGATTTGCACCTCAACACTAAAGACTCGGACAAGCTTGCTCGACGCCCTTTACCGCATAAATCTCAACATCGCTAAAATTTTAAAAATTATACACACATAAAAAAGTACAAATTCAGTTTACTTATCTTACTATTCAACTTGCGCACTCGACAGTTTATAGAATAGAGCTTTATCTACACTGTACATAATTAATACTTGTTTGTTAGCATTTTTTTTTTGTGTATGCACATTATTGTCATTTCTGTGGTGCCACACAAGGAAATATATTTTTTTTTCTTCTCTTTTTCTTTTCCTTCTTTTATATATTTTTTTTTTCTTTGGGCATCATTTATTCGGTAACAAAACCTTTATATAATTATTGTAGAGTTTTATGCTGGATCTCTAATCCAAGACCAAGACGAGCATATAGGTTGTCTGTGGGAAAGGATTTGGCGCCCTGGTAAAAACAAAATAATTGACACTACGTACCCACCCAAACACCGTTGAGTTAGCGGCAACCTCTTAAGGAATAATCTTTTTTTGCTCTGGATTCCTTTATTTTGGCCATCTTACTCTACCTAATTTTACAGAGGTTCAATTTGCAACCGAGAGGTCGCACTTTTGGCGCCCAACGTGGGGCTCGACCGAAGGGCACTGAAGGGTCTTGAAGGGCATATACCCTCCTCTCTCTTTTTTTTTTCTTCTTTTTTTGGAAGTCAATTTTTTTGTTTGTTTAATTTTTGTTGCGTGTTTGAACTTTCGCCATGGATGTAAATCGTTTATTGAGTGATGAGTTATCGTATGAACTATTAGTTAGAGGTCGTGCAACTGGTAGGACTGTTGCTGAGAAAAGAGCACTTCTACGTGATGCATTGTATGAGGAAGCTCAAGGAGATCGATCGACACCGGTCGGAGTAAGATTTGAAACCGAGAAAGAACTGGTAATTTGTAGCTTAAAATTAGAAGAGCTTAGTGGTGCAATTCAAGATTTCGATATGGAAAACATGGCAAATGAAACCAAGCGAATAAAGACGAGACTGCTTCATGTCGAACAGCGTTTGCAAAGGATAGTTGCTCAAGATCCTGAGGAACTGAAGAAAATTGAGCATTTCTGTGACGTATTGAAAAATTTATTCCAAGCTCTAGAACTCACGAATAAAGTTGAATCTAAGAAGGAAGTTGTACATACCGGTCAGTCATTGTTGGACTCCCCTAATATCCCAAGTTCTTCCAGAGTTCAAACTCGTGCATCATCTCCAGGACGTTCACGTGAACCGCCTGTAGCGCAGCTTATTGATCATGAGGTGTCCACAAGAGCTGTAGTAGCGCAAGTTAATTTAAGTCCTATTAAACATCCTAATTTAGTTACTGAGAAAGTTGTGTTGAATCCAAATATTGATTTGTCTGGTCACCTTAGTGCCATTAACTTATTTCCAAATCAACCAGAAAAGAAACAATACGCCATTAATCATCCTCCTGAACTTGATACGTACAGTCCCGTCCAAAAATTTGTTCCCATATACAAATGGAATTTAACTTATGATGGCGAAACTACCAGTTTGTCTTCGTTTTTAATTCGTTTAGAAGAGTTACGAGAATCGCGAGGAATTTCGAAGAATCAGTTACTAAAATCTGCAGCTGAAATTTTTACTGGTAGTGCTTTACAATGGTACCGAGCCCATCATCGTTTTATTAAAAGTTGGGACGATTTAGTTGATAATTTAAAAGCAATTTTTTGCCTACAGATTATGAAACATCTTTGTGGGATGAAATTAGGAGTAGAACTCAACATCCACAGGAAAGAGTAATAATTTTTATATCGATCATGGAGAATTTGTTTGCACGTTTGCCGAAAATGCCATCAGAAATTACCCGTTTGGCAATTATTAAGAAAAATCTTCAACCTTATTATAGTCAACAGTTAGCGATCCATCCTATTACGTCTGTGAGCGATTTAGTACGACTATGTCGATCCTTAGAAGATGCAAAAATTAATGCGGAGAAATTTAAACCCCTCCAACAAATTGGTCGCAAATGCTGGAACCAGATTTAGCTTGGCAAAAACGTAAAGTGCGTTTTGAAGTCAATGAGTTCCATGAATCGTCTCCATCATTGATAGATTTTGATGACCTGTCCGCATCGTCCAGGAATACTGCGGCTAATACTAATATGGTATCACCCGTCCAACCTACACAAGCTATTACTTGTTGGAATTGTCGAAAAACCGGTCACCGAGCGAATGTCTGCACATCTCCCAAAACCACCCACTGTTATGGATGCGGTCACCCTGGAGTTACTATACGTAGCTGTTTCAAATGTACGGGAAACGGTCGCAGAGTGCAATAAGTGGCCGAGAATTGTACTCACCAAAATCTCTTTCATCGGTCAAAATCTTTTCGGAAAATAATCAAGATAACTATGAATATATGACTCCTATTCTAAATTACATTTTTACACATTGTGAAGACGACTTGAGGCCATATTTGACAGTTAATATTTTAGGCATTGAAATTAGAGGTTTGTTAGACACTGGAGCCACTCGTACAATATTAGGTTCTATTGGATGGAAACTTCTCGATAAACTAGGTATAAAAATAACCAAATCATCAATATCTTCGTGTGTAGTAGCCAACAGTCAAACTTGTACCGTAGTAGGATCAGTCACGTTACCATTACAGCTTGAAGGTCAAGTTCGAATGCTCACTATGTTGATTGTACCAGAGTTAAATCACCCGCTAATATTGGGTATTGATTTTTGGAGAACCATGGGAATAATTCCAGACTTAAGAAGAAATTGTTGGACATTTTCCAAAGATGCAGCGTTGCCTGAAATTAGTGCTGTAGTGGCCAAAGCGACATTGTCACCCGAACAACAAACTCAATTGGAATGCTTGGCCGATAAATATTTTAGTCAAATGGGAAACAACATTGGTTGTACGAATCTAGTTGAACATCGCATTATCACCACTGCTGCCCCAATTAAACAACGAGCATACAGAGTTTCACCAGCTATGCAATCGAAGATTGATGAAGAAATAAACATCATGTTAAATAACGACATTATCGAACCCTCGTCATCAGGTTGGTCTAGTCCTGTTTTGATGATACCCAAGAAAGATGGAACATATCGTTTATGTGTCGACTACCGGCAATTGAATAAGGTCTGTCACAAAGATGCTTACCCCATTCCATTCGTCTCCACAATCTTAGATCAACTCAGGAATGCAAAATATCTTACCTCCTTAGATGTAAAATCGGCATATTGGCAAGTCAAAGTTGAAGAAAGTTCGAGACCTTACACCGCTTTCGGAATTCCTGGAAGAGGACTATTTCAATTTAAGAGAATGCCGTTTGGTTTAGCGAACAGCCCTGCAACATGGCAGAGATTGATAGATCGAGTGTTAGGGCCAGAACTAGAACCGCATGTCTTCGTTTATTTGGATGACGTTATTATTGTGACTGAGACTTTTGAAACTCATCTTGTCGTGTTGGAGAAGTGTTTAGATCGGCTCTTGAAAGCAGGTCTAACGTTATCTAAAGAAAATGTCAACTGTGTCGTCCCGAGTTACGGTATTTAGGGTTTGTGGTGGATCAACTGGGGTTACATGTAGACCCCGAAAAAGTTAAGGCCATAATTGAAATTCCAACACCTCGGAATACTACAGAAGTTAGGCGATTGATAGGAACAGCATCTTGGTATCGCCGTTTTATACCTGGGTTCGCATCATTAATTGCTCCGTTAACGTCATTGTTGCACAAAAACAAAGCTTGGAATTGGTCAAGTTTTTGTGAGGAAGCTTTTCAGAAGGTAAAAAATTATCTTGTTTCGGCTCCTGTATTGAGTTGTCCCAATTTCAATCTACCATTTACAGTACAAACAGATGCTTCAGCTTTCGGATTAGGTGCTGTTCTATCACAGGAAGATGAGGACGGAGAACATGTGATCTGTTATCTCAGTCGTTCGTTGAGTGCTGCTGAAAAGAAATATTCGACTACCGAGCGTGAATGTTTGGCGGTTATTTTTGCGGTAGAGAAACTTCGACCCTATTTAGAAGGTTATCATTTCAAGGTTATTACTGACCACTATTCATTACTTTGGTTGCATAATCTTAAAGAACCTACTGGCAGGTTAGCTCGTTGGGTTTTGCGCCTACAGCAATACGATTTTGAAGTGTGTCATCGTAAAGGAAAAGATCACGTTGTTCCTGATCTATTATCACGTACTGTCACTGAAATATCGGTCGTTGAAGACACAACAAATACCAACATACAGGATGCCTGGTATAAGAAAATGATAACTAAAGTAAAGCAGAATCCATTACATCACCCCCATTGGCGTATTGAGAACGGCAAGTTGTTCAAGTATGTTAAAGTTTCTTATCCGGGTCTTCGTGATGAAAGTGATTCTTGGAAAATTGTAGTACCGAAAGAACGGCGAAAGACCATAATAGTACAATCACATAACTCCACTGAAGGTTGTCACGCCGGTATGTTCAAAACATTTAAGAGATTGCAAGCCCAATACTATTGGCCTAAGATGAAAACCGATACGACTAAATATGTACGATCGTGCAAACTTTGTGCTCAAACTAAATCGGATCAAAGAGCTCCAGCAGGACTTTTAGGAAAGCATCTTACGATATCGAGACCGTGGGAAATGATTAGTATTGATTTGTGTGGACCTTTGCCTCGTTCAGCAAAAGGTTACACATTGATTTTGGCAATCTCTGATTATTTCACTAAATATGTTGTACTTGTTCCTTTACGAACGGGTACTGCTTCTGCGATAGTAGACGTTATTCGGGATCAGATATTTTTAGTTTATGGCACTCCCCATAGAGTAATTTGCGATAATGGAACACAGTTCCGGTCAAAAGAGTTCCGAGAAATTTGTAAAGAGTTTAAAGTCCACATACAGTTTACGCCGTTATACCATGCCCAAGCTAACCCTGTAGAAAGGGTTAACAGAGACGTTAAGGCTATGTTAACCGCGTATGTGTCCGAAAACCACAAAAATGGGATCAGTATTTACCTAGAGTTGCTTGTGCATTAAGGACTTCAGTTCATGAAACCATAGGAGTTACGCCATACTTTGCGAATTTCGGAAGAGAGCATGTTCTTTTGGGGACCGCCATCATACCAAAATCTCACCAATTGAAGAAGCTAGAGTACCAACTCAGCGTGAAGAAGAATTTAAAAGTTGTTTGTAGATATCAAGAAACGTTTAGAAATCGCGCACAATAGAGCCAAATCGCGTTATGATTTACGTCGTAGACAAACCGAGTTTGTGGTAGGAGATAGGGTGTACCGAAGAAATTTTGCTCTTTCAGATGCTGCAAAGAACTTTACATCAAAATTCGCACCACGTTATATAGGACCATTTATCATTAGAAAGAAGCTTTCTTCAGTATCTTACGAATTGATGGATGACAATCGTGTTAGTAAAGGATTGTGGCATATACGAGATTTAAAAGAAGAACCACCCGATTTAGATATGTCTTAAGATGATTTTTGTTGACAACCTGATCTGATATGATTATAGTGGAACAAAACTTTTTTTGTAAGGGAGAGTTGTTACAATTTTATTTTCGAGTTTTCAATACAAAACTTTATTTCTTATTACATTAGGATATTATGTGAATGTTTGTATGTGTGTATGACTTGGGTTGCCTAATTGTTTACACGATGAATTTAAATTCCCCGTGTCGACGTATATAAAGGTCAGATTTATCTCAAAGGGGCATTGATAAATGTAGATTTTTGTGTTCGAAAATGCGGTTTTTGACGTTTTGATTTCTATTATTGTAATATCCATTGTGCTGGTGCAGTGAATTACAAATGTAATTAAAATATCAATTTTATATTGGATCTTGTTTGTATTCACTAATTTGATTGGAATTTATTATGGTGTTGTAATCAAAAAGTTATTTCGATCAACTCATCGTTTGATGGATTTACGTCCAGCACGGATAGATAATCTCTTTATCAGCTTCACTAACACCTGGAAGGTAAGATCTTTATTATTTTCAATCAAACGTTAATTTCCATTTTAAAACCATTTCTACTCACCCGATTCTCTCGCTAGCTGCTTCTCACACCCACAACTTGGTGCGCTACCTGTCCAGGAGCGATTATTTTCTTGACTTTCCGATCTCGGCCAGATGTCCGGGGTCACTACAAAAAATAGAGTATCACAACGTCCGCAACTGTAAGTTATTAAATCTATTTATTTTAAACGTCGGACCTACAATCAAGAGTGACTGGAACATTTGATTGTGCGTGTAAAATTATTTGATTGTGCGTGTGTAAAGACCCCAAAACGCGTATTTTGTTTAGTTTATGGGAATAATTATATTTGGCGATTTATTATTTTTGTTGACGTCCATCATCATCATCGAAAACATAAAGTTTATTGTGTCATACACCATTGAATCGGTTTTTTCTCCCTTTCATTTTTTTTTGTTTCTAATGTACTTAGGTAATAATTGTAAATACGTGTCGAAAAGAAATACGTGTGGTACACCATTACAATTTATTTTTGCTTGCTATTGTAAATAATAAAAATAGTTACCTATAAAGTTTGTTGTAACGTGAACGCAAGTAGTATCGCGAGATTTCATCTGACGACGACGTCAGATATTTTGCGCGTGGAAGTGAGGTTATTGCACTATCCGGGATTTTTCTTTGATTTGCACCTCAACACTAAAGACTCGGACAAGCTTGCTCGACGCCCTTTACCGCATAAATCTCAACATCGCTAAAATTTTAAAATTATACACACATAAAAAGTACAAATTCAGTTTACTTATCTTACTATTCAACTTGCGCACTCGACAGTTTATAGAATAGAACTTTATCTACACTGTACATAATTAATACTTGTTTGTTAGCATTTTTTTTTGTGTATGCACATTATTGTCATTTCTGTGGTGCCACACAAGGAAATAAATTTTTTTTCTTCTCTTTTTCTTTTCCTTCTTTTATATTTTTTTTTTTTGGGCATCATTTATTCGGTAACAAAACCTTTATATAATTATTGTAGAGTTTTATGCTGGATCTCTAATCCAAGACCAAGACGAGCATATAGGTTGTCTGTGGGAAAGGATTTGGCGCCCTGGTAAAAACAAAATAATTGACACTACGTACCCACCCAAACACCGTTGAGTTAGCGGCAACCTCTTAAGGAATAATCTTTTTTTTGCTCTGGATTCCTTTATTTTGGCCATCTTACTCTACCTAATTTTACAGAGGTTCAATTTGCAACCGAGAGGTCGCAGAGGTAAGTACTTTTAGAATCAGGTATAAAACTTCATGCAACAAAACCACTGTTTAGTAGTGTAATACTATAAACTACCTAAGTTATATTGAGTAGCGATTTGAGTACTTAGAAGTGGCCGTGTTTATTTCCATGGTTGAGTTATAAGTTATCGTCTTAATTAATGACATCTAGCGGTAAAGTTTTAGGTTCTTTTAAGTAGACATCTCAAAAGCGATTCAAAAATTGTTGGTGAAATTTTCATTAAGTGATAAATATATGAGGAAACATATTGGACAAAAAATCAACCCAATTTTTTTACGCACTTTTTTATTATTGCAAACAAAATATTCATCATTACATCACATCCCTACGGAAGAAATGCCAAGTGATAAATCTCTCAAGCGAAAAACGGAATTTTTCTAAAATAGTAAATACTTACGAGTGTTCAAATAAAAAAATTTGAATTGAATTGATTTAATTATCGTTACGGTGTTCACAAAAAGTATAGCAAAATAACGGTGCTCGGAATCTGCAATAAAATGTGATGTAAATACAACCTAAAAATTGACAGTAACAAATGTTTTCTTAGATACCTACCTTGGATTCTAACCTAAACTTTGTATCAGCTGACAACTTTGTTAAAAAATTATCAAATGTCAAAAAAAATTTCAAAACCAACTATTTAAACATCCGTTATCTTTTCTACAAAATCAGAATAAAATAATAAAATTAAGGAATAATAAGAGTTCAATTTTCATGTAACGATTTAAAGGTGATGAAAATAAAACTTTCGAAATATGACAACCTAAAAGCCTACTTTCATACATGTATAAGTAGAAAATTACCGTTTTCACATTTCATTTATTAATGCATTGAATTTGTATATTCAAAATCATTTAAAATAAAAAAGTTGTATTTATTGGCTAGCAACGTTAATTCAAATCAACTAAAAAAATCCAACATTACTGATATGAGAAGTCGTTAGGTTGGGAATAAGAACTTTCAACATTTATGAAAAAGGTGTTTGATTAAAACGCCATATTAGGCATTACGAAGAGAATGTGTATCTGCTTTGATAAATATTAAAAACATAATTGTTAAAATTAGAAAAAAAGTAGTTGACATCGGAGCCTGACTAAATTCGTTGGAACTGCGGTTTGCTCTACAGGATCCACCAACGGTACTGTACAATCCTATAATGTAGCGGATGTTTTCGCAAATCAATTAATAAAAGTTGGGAATATGTTGACTACTCTTGACTTTTGGTTTGAACACTCTTGACATAAAGCAATAGATGAGGATTGAATTGTATTAAAGAATAAATATTATATTATTTGTCTTTCAGATAATTTAGATTACATCAAAAGAAGAAATAGAACATTTGTTATAAATATATTTTGACAAACTTGAAGCAACAAACTTATAGCATTGATGATAAAATTTGTAAAGATACGCAAGCCTTAATATTTTTTCGTAACTACATCTCCTACAAGCAACGAATGCCCCTTTCACCCCTCGGCCAACACACTGTTCATTGGGAAAGTGCTGCTGCGAACGGTTTAATATTGTAACATTGATTCTGTTACTGCTTTGCATACATGCAACATCGGTTTCTACCTACGAGAATGATTCAAGAAATCAAACTCGGCAGTTTCCAAAGACGTTCGTTCGTTCGCAACATAAATAACTTGCACGTGCACAATAAAAATGTGCACTCATGTAATTTAGCTTGCTACGAATTTATCCTAGTGTATCATAATAGTTGGATTTGCGAATTGTTTTAAATTTTGTTTCAAACTTCAATAATTCATTTTTCGAAAATAGGAGTTAAGTTAAGGTCAATCGGTTAAATACACTCATAAAATTATTAAAAATTGTTAAAAAATTGCTAATTTTTGAATTTAAAAAATTTTCCTAAAACCAAATTTACTTGGATTGAACTTAAACTAAATCAAGATAAAATTTTTAATTTCCGGTGTTTCTTTCTAAGATTAGCGGAATTAAACGCATTAATTCAGTTTTTCCGATTCGCTTTAAGAGTTGCGTTTATTTTTAATTTAATTAACAAATTGATAGTAAATGTCTTATGTTCAATACAAACTTAAGAAAATTGTTTGCTTTCTGATGTTAAACATGAAAAATATTTTTAACGATACCTTTTGTACATTTATGAATAGCGAATGACGAATTAAATACTTTTGATAAGTGAGATACAAATTAAATATGCTCGGCTTCATAATTTTTACACATTAAATAAAGTTCATTTTTAGTAAATAAATCTTCTTCTCACTTAATTATTTTTTCTCTACATATCTCACATTCATACCTTTTCAACTGCTTAAATGCTAGATAACCAGTTTAATAAACTATGCTACAAGATTCTAAAGAACAAACGGAAAACACCAAAAACGCAGCAAAAAACTCGTTTTTGTGCAGTTTTTGGTGTTTTTCCTTTGTTACAGTTAGCACGTGCATAATAAAAAATAATAATGTGCACTCAACTCAATTTATCCCGGTGCGTTCTAATAGTTGGATTTGCGAATTGTTTTAAATTTTGTTTCAAACTTTAATAAAACAACAATTTAATTTGTAAGAAATAAAATGTATTTGCATCAATACAAGTTATGATAAAAAAAATCATTTTTATGTATTTCCATATAATTGTGGTTATTATTTACATAAACAATTTACTCGCTTTGGACCCAGTTGGAAAAGATGCATCTGCTGAGTTTTTTTTGAATCGAGAAGGACGTCCTCGGTTGTAATTTGCTTAGATGCGCAAGTTAATTCTAAGAAGAAAAAAAATAACATAAATTCACTGATAAAAGATATGCTGAGTCAATTATATTTAATTTTGAATATTTTTTTCAAAATTAATTACACACAAAACTTTTAGTTTAGCTTCTAATGACAAGTTTTTATGTTCAATAACAAATAACAAAAAAGTTGTTAAAGGACTTTTCAATTTTCTTAAAAACCCTTTCGATCGCTGCACAAAGTGATCTGCGTAGAGCGTGCATTAAAAGTTTTTTAACTTTCAGATAAATCAGAAACTTGAAAAACCTCGCTCGTTTTTTTTAAATTTTGGCTTTCGATGAATTTTAAAATAAAATTATATATTGTAGTACTTTATAAGACAAGTTGAATTAAATTTAAAAAATTCAAAATTTGATTAGGTAAGGTCATGTTTGAGGTCAAAAGTCAAACATATATTCGTAAATATCTCATCAAGTATTCCATGTACACAGTCGTGTAATATATCAATCAAAAGGAATTAATTGCAAGCCAATTTCAAAAATGCATTTAAAAATATTTTAACATTTTGGGTTCAAAAGTTATTTCACTTTCAAAATTTTTGAAAATATCGACTTTTTGTTTCACAACCTATACTAACGTGCAATAATATTAATGAAAAGCGTGTAAAAAGCCAATTCCAAAACTATTTTCAAAACTGTTTTACTAGATTGGGTTTAAAAGTTATTGCACTTTAAAAGTGTTTTTGAAGATTTCGACTTTTTTTGTTTATCAACTTGCATTGCCCATATCAATCAAAATCCGATTGAAAAACAATTCCAAAACTGTTTTCAAAAATGAGGTGGTATTACGGGTTCAAAAGTTATTGCAATTTGTAAGTTTTTTATCAAGCTTAAAATCGTGTAATGTAATGTAACTCTAGTATTTATGTGTTCTACTCAAACGTAGAATTTTTTTTTCTACGCAGTTCTGGTCTTTCTCATTTCTAGTCAACTTAAGTTTTTCTCTTTTCTAGTCAACTGTAGTCTATCTCTTCTCTAGTCAACTTTAGTTTTTCTCTTTTTTAGTCAACTATAGTCTTTCTCTTTTCTAGTCAACTTTAGTATTTCTCTTATCTTGTCATACTGAGCATTCACTGAAAACCCCGTTGCAAAAACACCTCAATAGGATTTACCAGCCTAATTTAGGGATACGGCATTCAAGAAAATCAGATGTTTGTTGGTTGCAAGCGCATTAAGTTGTTTAAAAATGGAGATACAAAAAATGAAAAAGACTAGAGTTGACTAGAAAAGAAAAAGACTAGGGTTTGACTAGAAAAGAGAAAGACTAGAGTTGACTAGAAAAAAAAAAGACTAGAGCTGACTAAAAAAGACTAGAGTTGACTAGAAAAAGACTAGAGTTGACTAGAAAAGAAAAAAATCTAGAGTTGACTAGAAAAAAAGGCTAAAGTTGACTAGAAATAAGAGAGCCCAGAACTGCGTAGAACAAAAAATTCTACGTTTGATTAGAACACATAAATACTAGAGTTACATTACATTACACGATCTGATGCTCGATAAAAAATTTAAAAGTGCAATAACCCGTAATGCCACCTGATTTTTGAGAGCAGTTTTATAACTTTTATACTTTTTGAGATATTTACGAATATATGTTTGACCTTTGATCTCAAACATGACCTTACCTAATCAAATTTAAAATTTTTTTCAAATTTAATTTAACTTGTCTTATAAAGTACTACAACATAAAATTATATAGATTATATAAACTCAGAACTATATGGCCAATCGACTGACGTAAAAAGAATTATAGGTTTGTATTTAAAATAAGAAATTTGATAGCAATTTTTGGCACACCCTGTATAGCCGAAGGTCTAAAACTATTTTAGGTAGAACGAAAATGATCGATTATGACCGCGTACTAAATTTCAAGTTTCTGATTTATCTGCATGTTAAAAAACTTTTAATGCACGCCTCATCTATTTGGAATTAAAAGAAAACCCTAACGGGTAAATAAAAATATTTGCTTACCTTCTTTCTAGAATTTTACAGGCACTGATTTTATACTTAATAATTTACGTTTATTGTTTATAATAATTTTGGAGGGTAAATAAAGTTTTTCACATATTAACTTATTTCCTAAAGTGTCAATATCCACAACCGCAATACAAATTTTCCACAATTTTTTTGGTAGTCCTTTATAGGTTTCACATTTTTTGTAAGAAATTAAAAAAAAAACGTATGTCCACGGCGTCTACCCTCTTCTTTTAATTATTTGTGCAACTAACGTATTCATAATTACTAATTGTTACAAAAATTACGGTAACTAATTTTATAATCAATGCAGTATCTTGTAACAATGAAGTAACTTCGAACCTCAAACCACTTTCATATTCATATTCAAGATACACGCATTGAGACAGGTACGGTGGAACTGACATAAAAAAATGGAGGGAAACTGAGAATCTCGTCGTAATTGTACGGTAGAGCCATCTATTTTTCGTCGTACTTTTGTGTCACATTTCGTCCATATAGGTTGCGCATCTTTACGAATTTTATAATCAATGCTTATAGCTTTCAAAGCTATGCTTACAATCTTATCCGGAGCAAAAGGAATTTTTCTGATTGTTCTAAAATTTGAAAATTCTGTTAATTGTTAGCGTTGTTATAAGAGTAAAGAGAAGTACAAATTAAAAAAAATAATTACGTAGAGCACGTGGCGTTTAAATAATCGAATATCTAGCTACTAACCCAGTGGGGAAGTTAATATCAAAACAAAAGAGTAAAGGTAAACTTTCGAGTTGAAAGAGACTGGTCGGGGGTTAAAAGCAGAGTTGTGATAATTATAACAATTTGCAATATTGGTTAACTTAAGTTATTTCGACGTTGCTTAAATTTATGTTGGAATTTATGTGCCGCCATACTTTAAAAAGAGTAATAAATAAGTATATTTTACATACTTACATAAAAGAAATACAGAAATCCTGGAAATTATTTTCAAGTTCCAAATTTCACCTCAAGGGGCGCAATTGACACGGCGCGGCATAAAATTCAAGATTTCTCCGAAATTTTTCATATGAAGCTATGACTTCAATAACATCATTAGAAAGCTTGAATAATTCCGCATAAGTTTTGTCTGAGTCTACTTAGCGTACCGACCTTAATAAGACAAGGAGAAGCTACTGAATGCCTAATAATTTAAATGACTATATTTTCTAATTGACTAATCTGATTACAGCAAACTCAGGTTTGTTTGTAAGAAAAATGTTAGGGTTTTTAAATGCCGTATCCATCGGCACTCGACAGTTTCAAATAAAATTGCTAGAGGGCACAGTTCACAATAATAACAGTTGTTTCAATTTTGCCACGAAAATTCAAATCATACAGTATAATTTTGATCTCATAATCGGAAAATAGATTAAATTTGTTAGAAAAACAAATTTGATAAAATGGTTATTTTATAGCTTTGTAGCTAGGATTAGTAACAATTAGTTTTGATATTATGGACTTCTATACCCAATAGTTTTCGAGATATGGCCGCGTACCAAGCTTAATGAAACAGCCTGCATGTTATACTGTAACAGCTGTTACAACGCACATCAACTTAAATGCAAATACAGTGCATCATTGGCATACAATTATGACATTCTTGAGGTTGTTCAGTTTTAGGGATTTTACAGTGCATAACAAATATAAACGCATAAGTAACTTTGCAAGTGGTTGAAGGGTATACGTTTTATCCTTACGGATGCGCTATTCTCAAATCTGAATTACAGCCAAAAGCCGAATGACAGTTTATTAATATTAAATTCTATTTCCAATAGAGATTTTCAGGTTTATCATCGTTCTGTAGTTATGTGATAGTTATAACTTGATACCTATTTAGATTTGACGGATTAATGCGAAGAATTGCTATTCAGAATGTAGAAGTTTTTTGGTATAAAAAATACAAACCAATAATTGTAAACAACTTTATTCATTTTTTGAGCTAACCACCAAACTATATTATGGAACGCCAATTCTACTTTTTCTATTATAAATTTTAACAAAAAACACAATATATGTGTAAGATTCGAAGTATTAACCAAGACCAATCAAGACCTTCTACAGTAACATTAATACGATGCGTTGAATGAATGTATTTTAACTAATAAGTAACGATCAATTTAAGAAAAAAACAATTGTTCTTGTAACTTCCAGAAACTTTTTTTTGATTTTTGATAACAGTTTTTACTCTTACAGTTTTAAGTCAATGTGCGCATGCGCTTTAATGGCATGAGGTCGTAGAAAAGAAAGTAAAAAATTTCCGCGCATGTACATGATACTAACATTCCATATTATATATAGTTTAGTAGGGCTAACATATTCATCACAGTTGCAAAATTTTTTGTAACGCTTCTATCTCTTGTTTCTTCAACTTGTTATTTTCCTTCATGACAGCCAATTTATCTTGGTAGTACACTCTTTTCATTGCAGTATTGAGCTTCTCTCTCTCGGCATGCTATTTCAGATTTCTACCTAGTAGAATTTTCTTTTGCAAACTCGACAAACCATTTTTTTATTCATTGAGGTATTCACTCTTTGCTTTGTTTCTTTGTCCATCATTAAAAGATTTGAAAAAAAAAATTTTCTTTTTATAGCTGTAAAATGTAATAATGGTATTGTACATGTGCATTACTTACCAAAAAACTCAAATACAAGACAAAAAGATGAAATGCAAATAATAAATTCTTTAGTAATGGTGGATTTGAGAGCTGAAAAATATAGGAAGTAATACTTAATACAAATATAAGTAGGACTGGTAGGCTTAATTATCAGAAAAGCAAGAATGCCATACAACAATCTTTTGTTTGTTTCAAGTTTCTCGCTCTGATGAAGCCCCTTACGATAGGTAGCAAAACGTTGGCAACTACGGTTAGCTTTTCGACACGGTCCAATCCCGAAGGCGTTTTTGTTCCAATATTAAAAAAAACTGTTTTTTGTACTAAAACAACACACCTGACTAGGCTAACATAGTACAAACAACAATAACCAATGGACGATACAAAAACAAGATGAAAATAACGGCAATATTGACACGCAACAGCTGTTCAAAATATCATTTATAATTTGCGTTGTTGCCATATGTATTGTTCTTAACGTTGCGAGTATTTGTTTCTAGTTAAGAGCAGTTTAAAAATCCATGTCAAAAATTGCATTCTATTAAAGTATATGCATCTTAGCGTTTGCAAGTTTGCGAACGATGTCAAAAATGGTCCCCTGTATTAAAGTTTAATATGTTTTCTGTTTTTGATTTCTTTCTAGAAGTATATAATTATTTGTTGTATGTTGTTGTTCTTGTTTTATTCACATCTGGTTTATAATAAATGCCTTCCTGTAGAAAGGTTTAATGGAATATAAAAATATAGAGTGCCGAGTTTTTGTTAGAGTAACTGACAAATGGGATAAGATTTAATTTTAATAATGGGAAATAAGAGATTATATTTTATTATAATTAGGAAAATGTTGAAATTTGAGTAGACCGATAGTGGAAACGCAAGTAAGTAATGAACCGGCAACAAAAAGGTTGTTTTTTTGGTGTATTTGAATATCATTTAAACATTCACCTTCGGTGCAGAGTTGCCGACAAATGTCGTGGTTCCTTTAGATGGAGTTACTCGCAAAGGGAGTGTTGCGGGCTACCTGAATGACATGATGATGCAGGTGGAGAAGGTAGCCTTATAAGGTGCCCCCGATCTTGGTCATTGGGATGCCAAGTAGGTTGAGCGTCCGTGGAAGCCTCCACTTATTTCAGGTGACACTAGTTAATTGTCCAAGAGTGTATTAAATTATATAATTACTGCATGGAATAATTAAATAGACCTAGTTAACCAAATGATGACAAAGATATGGGGTGGACTCTCCCGGTGAGTACAAAAATTGTTCTTTGATTATCAGATGAGTAATTCTGATTACTTCTAAACGTTGTAACTAAATCGAAAGCAGGTTACATACTACATCTGTAATTTTTGTATAGTAAAAACTATTTGTTAATTATTAGTAAGTAAAAAAAAACGAAAATTTCAAGAACCATACCTAATGCAATTTTAAACAACGACATTTGTTAAAAATAATTGTTCATCTAACGACGGTTTAGCTTTAGATTTTTAATGAATGTGAAATATCCAAGAAAAACAGCATAGATAATTACGTTCGTTAATCAAAACTAATACAAGGACAAACGCAAAACGGATGCTTTTAATGTTGAAACAATAGAATTAACTTGACTGGCAGTAACAAATACAAAATTAATCTATAGTTGAGTTCAAAGATAATTATTTTATTTAAGAAATTTCTCACGTTTTCGTTTTTTTTCGGGATGCATTAGTTGACATAACTGTAAACGCCGAGATCGTTTTAATTTTTTCTTTTGCAACAATGAAATGGCAGTGAACGGTTGTTAAGATAAGCTCATCCGAAAAGCATTATTGTATTTTCAGCTTATTTGAATAAACCATCATTTATCTGCATAGTTAAAAGTAGTTAACAAGACTCGAAGCTGATTTTTTAATGATATTATTATTCTAATTTTAATTACCGTTTCCTTTAGTTTTTGTGTTAAATTGGCCTTGTTCAACGATAAGAACGTGATGGAACACAACAAAAAAGAAACATGTATCTTAATGACAATCTTATAGTTATCTAAAATGAACGTGTGTAAGTGTGAAAAAATAAGTTTTTTCTTTAACAATAATTGCAGGAAATAACACAGTAGGTGAAGGTACTCTTTTTATGTACAATGTGGAATTGGTTAAATTCGTACACACGTACTCATATAAGTATCAGGAATGTGATGAATAGGTCGCATTGTCAAGCCGGAACCGCAAGAACCGAACGGAACGGAACGTTGCCATTTATTCCCGCGCTTTAATTACTTCCAATCTTCCAACAGTCATTAATCACTGTGGGGATGGGGTTGGTTGATACTCTGTTCGTTCTCCGTTACTACTGCTGCTGTTGTTGCATTACGATACTACATTGCTACGATACGTTCTTTACCCTAACCGGTATGCTTGTTCCATTTCAAAACCCTTACGCACAGGTGCAATACTTCTAAAGTAAAATTAAACTTTAAATTATTACTTGATTCCCGTCTATAGCCCGCGTTATTTATAAAACATTCTGTTCAACCAAAAAATTGAAAAAAAAATCAATTACGATGCATTACCCAGCTTCAGAATTACATTGACTGACATAATTTTTTATTCACATTTGATTGGTGCGCGAAATGTAATTCAATCGACATGATTTTGTGATACCGTACGAGATTTGTAGCTGTACAGCTACATTAGAGTATTTGCAAAGATATTTTGAACATCGATTTGCTTTTAATATACTTGCATTGCAAGACAGAGAAGTACATACGTGCGGGCTGTTGCACAAGTACAATAGTAACCATACAGATTACTTTTATATTCGCTCACATATCATCAACAATTCATTCATCATTCATTCTTGCATGTGCTAGAAATCATCAAAACATGATCAAAGTAATCCAATTCTATTACATTCTATTTTTTTATTGAAGTTTAACTGTTTTAATGGTTAAATTGTATGTCTTTGCCTGGTTGCGCAACTGCATTAGATAAACATGTTATCATTACCAATAAACTATATGTTTCCCTTATAATAGTATACACAGTATAAGCTGTCGATGTTATAATAAAGAGTATCTGCTGACAATTCCAAATTATTAATATAATTATAATAAAGTCCGTTCAGTCTCATCTGGCGGTTATAGGATTATAGTGTAGAACGTTCGTTTTTTGTGTTCATTGTTATAAATCACGCCCTTAAAATACTTTCCATTCTATGCTATAGAAAAGAGAAACAAAGATAGTTATACACTGTCTCAGAGGTAGTGCGTGCTATTCTTGACAGTGTATTCAAACTTGATTTTTAATAACTAGGTAATAGAGTCCAATTTTGAATGACCGACGAATTGTCTACATCTTACAAATAATCCAGAAGTTCTCAAAATTCTACTCGATTTTTTTATTTAAGTATTATTATATCCTTACACAGAGAAAAGTATTTTTTTAATTATAAATGCAAAAAAAGTTAAGATTTGATATAATTTTTAAATATTGTAAAATATTTCTGCCTGCAATAAAAAATGCACTGTAAACAGTATAATATATATTAGGAATATTAGTACAAGAGCAATTTTACTTGATTTGTGAGCAAACCAATTAAAAAATGTGAAACGTACAAAAACATATGAAATAAATTTATATATAAAAACGAATTCTAAAACGTAATACAATAAAATTACTGGATCGTTTTCCAATATTTCAATGCGGTGTGACAGTAATTGCTGTTTTAAAATAGAATATAAATAATAATAAATAAAGAAATTATACATCCTCATCCGAGTCACTTAAATTATCAAAAATGTCTTCGTCTTCACTATCTTCACCGTTGACCGTAAAAATCAGAGGTCGTACTTCATCAATTATTTTTCGCGGTCGAAAGTGTCTTTTATTATACTTTCTGTGTGTTGGATACATCTTCTCCAGGTATCAGCGGTTATTTTATTCAGGGCCTCATTCCAAGTACTTAGAACGTGTTCTTCTCTTCCAGATGTAGCTCCAATACATTTGTCATAATATTCCTTACAAATGCCCCATACCAATTCAATTGGATTGAAGTGGCAATGATACGGGGGCAAACGTAGGACTTCGTGACCATAAAACAAAGCTAAATTGTCGATGACGTATTTATTACCATCTTCGGTTGCATTTTTTTTAACTATTTCAAGTAATTCGGCTTTCAACATAGAATACTCAAATTCTATATTCTTACTAAGCAACCAATCAATAATCTGGTTTTTATTCCAGGAAGTCGAGGGTTTTTGGTCAGTTTTCTAGAATGGTAGCTTGCATTATCTAAAATAATGATAGACGGTTTTCTAGTCGCCACAGTACAGATTCTTCAAACCATTTTCAAATAACTCAGAATTCATGTTATCGTGGTAATCGTAGGATTTATTTTGTGTGCCAAAAATTAAACTGCTTCCCTCAACAAATCCATTTATATTACCCGCGTGAACAATTACGTAACGTTTACCATTTGATGTCTTGGCTGGTTGTTGTAAACTCTTCGAACTTGCGTCCTGCCAACTACGTTTAGAATTTCCTTTACTAAACACCCATGTTTCATCCAAAAAACAAACTACTTTGAATTTTTTGGAGTTGACATTTTAAATATTTTCTTAAAAGACGTTCCTCATGGACACAACATGACTTTGTTCACATAAACCGAGTCTATGGTTTGTTTTCTTAAATCGGAAACCCATATGCTTTAGTAAATAAGATAAACTAGTTCTTTTTATTTCACAAACACTTTTCGTCTTGATTAAAGCCAATAGAGAATCTAAGGAAACGTGTTCTTTTTTACGTACATTTCGTAAATTAACTCACGAATAGTTTGTTTTTACTATCTGGTAGATCGATAAAACGGATTTTATTTATCTTCCTTTTTACTGGTTCTAAATCAACACATTCATTTCTTAGATTGCACAGTCTTTGTACGGTTCTGAGTGAAATTTGTAACGAGTCCGCTGTTCTTTGCTGAACTGCAAATACAGATAGTAGAGGACCACCGCTTTGTTTTCTTCAGAAAAATAGTCAAACACGTTTAGCACTAACTCACAGCATTGTTTTGTCAACTTCTTTGGCATCTTGCAAAATTTTGAATTAAATCAACCGCACTTGTATAAGTTACACCAACAACTAACAATTAACAATAAATAATAACAAGAATAATCACAGCAATCGATACTTAATTACTAGAATGACATTATTATAATTACACCTATTAATGTTATGGAATTTCAAAATAAAGAGTACTTTCACTATATAATAAATAATAAACTATTAATGTCACGTGACAACAAATATCTCAGTAATTACTCCTTAGAAATAAGAAAGTTTTGGCTGGATGGATTAGGCCCAAAAATTAATCAGATCTGGGCATTTATAAATAACATCTACATGCCAAGTTTCATGAAAATCGGACTTGTGGTTTAGCCGGAATTTTGTTTACATACGTGCGGACGGCCGGTCGGCATAAAAACAAAATTTTTTTTTGCTTCTTTGTAACATACTAACTCTACTTCGTCGGAAAAAGTGAAAAAAAGAGAGGGTTAAAATTTTCGGTTTAGAAATCGTCGCATAACTTCCCATCGTATACTATGATGTGGAGTAAAAATCGAGTAGAATTTTGAGAACTTCTGGATTATTTGTAAGATGTGACAATTCGTCGGTCATTCAAAATTGGACTCTATTACCTAGTTATTAAAAATCAAGTTTGAATACACTGTCAAGAATAGCACGCACTACCTCTGAGACAGTGTATAACTATTTTTGTTTCTCTTTTCTATAGCATAGAATGGAAAGTATTTTAAGGGCGTGATTTATAACAATGAACACAAAAAACGAACGTCCTACACTATAATCCTATAACCGCCAGATGAGACTGAACGGACTATACTAGTCTATTTGAAATCCGTCTTAAATATTTCTAAGCGAATATTAATATTTTAAAAATATTAGGTAATTGTTCTAAAACATTAGGAAATATTTTATAATTACAATTAATGAAAAATAAAATATATTGAGCAAATATTGATTCAAGACATTTCGAAAATGTATAAGAAAAATGATCTTGAAAATATTATTTTTCTATCAAAGTTTTTAAGATCATTCTGTATCACTGTGTGCTAAAATTGTTATATCGAATCTATAAGGATACTATCACAGATACTACCATTTTTCATAGAATGTTCGGGCTATACCGTTTTGTGGCGCTTTTTTACAGAGAGAAATTGCATGTTATTGTTTAAAATTGTTATTTATTAAAAATTGTACCCTTGAGAGTGGCGCCCGTGACAGAGGAATTATATATAGCTATTAGAGCAAAATGTTTCATGTCGCTGCACATTTCTATACAGCCTTACACGTTTATTAGTGTCGGGACGATGTGGAGTACAAATAAATTATAACCATCTCAAATTTAATATGTAAGTAAAAGTATGTGGTTTTACTTTTTCTCGATACAACCGAACTAGTTTGTTACGGTTTATTTGTAAACAAATTCAAAAATATAGCAGTGCTCGAAGACCTTGTCGGCAGCTCCTCTTAGCCGGGAGTTGTCGTGGGCTTATAGAGAAACGTTAGAGTGAAGGCTTCTACACTGCACAAAGAATTTATAAGGCGCCACCTAGGATTGCGTATAAGAGATATGCTAGAGCCACTAGGAACTCGTAGACACAGAAACAAATCGTACGTTGATAGAAATATGTATATTATTACAGTGACTAGACTTTAATTAACACACATAGAAATACATAGACACACCAATAGATAATATCATTTAGAATTAATAGCAAAATATAGTTATAAAATAATAATAACTCACGAGAGCGAGTTAGACACGAGTAATAATTCGAGGCACAAACGCCCCAAATAGGTTAGCGTATTATGAACTTTTGACAGTCGTAGCACTGATTATTCCATGCAAGCGATTTACCGAGTTCACGCGGCAAATATTGTTCGGAATGTACTTGACAACAATTACGGCGAGTACCGGACCTTGGCCAATTATTTAAACAGTTTAAAAGCGCACAAAATTAGTCAGGTACTTGGAAAGATCTTTCTAGTTTACAAAATTGTCTATACAGCGCCAAAAACGTACGTTGCTAAACTCACAGCCGCGGTACGTACACATAAAACGCGATAAAATTTGTGAATGACATACATAAAAGAATTAACTTAGCTTGTATAAATAGGAAGTCTTCGGTGTTCGACATGTAATCGGCAGATGTGATAGCTTTTGTATCCAAATCTAAAATTTTATTATCCAATAAAGAAAAGGATAAACCAAAATAGACTCCGTTGATAACAGTTGCTGGGTTGTTTACAAAGAACCAGATAACAGGCTTATCTTGGGTGGTGTGCTTGACTGAAGGAGGTTACAAGGTAGGTTGAAATTCCAACGTTGGTGACAATACCAGACCCACTTCGATATTTTATAATTTTTGGATTATTATCCTTGCCAGCATAACCATAATTAATGATCCATTAATTAATTAATCCCTAGTAGAAAACGGAGCACGGAGCAGAAGAAGCCAAAGAGGAAAACAAAAAAAAGGTGTCTGTAATTGATAGAACCCGTGATACCAAATATTTTATCAAAATAAAGGAAAATAAAAAAGGTACTTACACAGGAACAGTAGTCGAAGACTTATTCCTTAATTTGAATAAGATGATTTTACTTCAATTGATACTACAAAGCACATGTCTAATTGTTCTATTTTTAGACAACATTTTCCATGTACACCTTTTCACGACGGTCAGCAGATAGGAAATAAGGTATATCTTTTGCGAACAAATAAAGATCAATTGTTGGAAATGGCAATTTCAAATAACTAAAATCCCCAAATGATTTTTCACTACAAAAATTCATATTCAAACGCATGAGTGTAAACACGTAGGGAGAAATTGGTCTATAAATCAATTATTTGCGAAATAATACCGTCACAAGTTATTATAAAGATTATTTTGTTTTAGTTTAAATGGACATTTTTGCCTGCACCTTTTGTTTCTGTAAAAGACTCATCATAGCTTAAACCATCTTCAAACTTCGTTCTTTAGAAATTAACAATTTATAAAACCTCCATAAATTTCATCAAGAAACCGAGGGTATATGTTACAGTGTCATCATGAATCGATTTAATGAAATAACAAAAAGCTATGCAGTCAAAATTGATCTTTTAAAAGAAACAAATGTATCTCATTTGATACACGGGACGTCCCAATAAGGGCAACAACAAGGTTCACTAATAAGTAAACGGCTGTCCCGAGAAATTTGAAAAAAAAATTATAAAAATAAATCGTTCAAGAGAAAATGCTGTAAATTACTTCAAACTTTTTGAAATAGCCACCAGGGGCGTAATTATCATCTTGAATTTTTAAATTCGTCTTCTGCAAATTTTGTTTGTAGGTATTAACGATAGTGTAGAGTGAACATTGTGTCACACCTGAGACAAATTCAAATCGGAACACGTTTTCAAGTATCGTTTTTTGTGCGGTTTTGTGGGGTTTTCTTTTCTTCTCACTGAAATATCAAATTTTGTTATTCTACACTCACGTATAATTCAAAAGCAAGTTTCATTTTGTAGATTATGTCATTGACCTAAAGTATGTATATTAATTGAGGTCACAGGGGAATTGCACTAAATTGAAGACAAGGGTTTTTAACCTGCCCGTTTCCAGTCATTGCTCGAACATTTAGATCACCCCCGAGTATCCATGATCGATTCCAATCGTTCCCGATCATCTCCAAACGCTCCTCATCATTCGCGCACATTTCCTACGACAAACAAGAACAACCGAAATTCAAATTCCCCTACTGCAACTTTAAATTTTATGCTAAAAGTGAGCCAGAACTGGCACTACTTATCTAGTCTTATAAATATTTTTTTATATTTATTATTTACCTTTAAAGTTAAAGTTATCTTGGTGTTGATTCTGTTGATTATCGACTAGCAATTTCTTGATCAAATTGTGAAGTAACTGCTTAAACTGATCTGCAAATATTAAACATTTACTAGATCTGACTGCATAATAAAATGTCTCTTCTCGAGATAATTTTTCCACAGTTGTTATTCTGATCAATTCCCAACTATAGTTTACTTCGTATCCTTTTCAAAATAATAATCGATAACGAACAGATAAATCTGTAACTAACTGATAGGTAGATTTCGAACTTTAGCTTGAGCTGTTGTATGATTTGATAGGGATAATATTTTTTTTGAGAGTTGCACTAATGAATAATTAAAGCGAACAGAGCATTCTACTAGCTTTACTAGTTACTGGTGACTAGCATTGTGGTTTAGGAATTATTTTCGCAAGTATTTAGTTTCAGTGCCAATGTAATCAAAGTGACTATTCATCGTCTAACTTACTTTCTTGCGTTTTTTTACTGAATTAACATTATAACGGTTTGGTGTAGATAACTTTCAGATTTTGTTAAGTTGACATCCTTCTTCACTGTTGACAGTTTTGAGTTTTTCTTCCTTATATAATGAAATTGTAATTAAATTACCGGTATACCAATTACTATTGCCATTTGCCTAATTTTTAATGTTTTATGTCTCTTTATTTTTTTGTTGACCCACTTTTCTCCGTGTTTGTCTGACGTAACGCTTTCTCCCTGATGAAATTTTGAAGAAAACACTACCCCAAAGAAACACTTTCCTATCCAGCGCCGAAGTAATTAATGATGTACTTAAAAAAACGTTTCGAAGGAATGGTTACATAGACATCTACATAAGGGTAAATGAGAGAAAGCGAACGAATCAGCAAAAGAGAACTGAACCACTGATAGGAACAGCTTGATAATAAACAAAAGTCACCGAAAAGATAAATCTTAAATACGATGTCAATTCAAGAGAACGTACAATCAGTTAAGAGGCGGAATATTAGCAATCTGACAATTTTTGAAATTTTGTTTCTTAGGTTTTTGGCGACAAAAATTTGATGCAGCATGTCATAGAGTAGTGCTATGCAATGTCACATGTCAGGTTGATGTAATCTACACATTCTGATGGTATAAATATTTCCTTATATTACCAAAGAAACTTTACTTCTTTGATTTCGTCGAATCTCTCAACACTTAACTCTTATCTTACTCACTTGATTGTGAACTACTTCAAGTGTACCACAGGGATCTACTTTAAACCATCTGTTCTTTTCATTCCTTTTTCTATGAAGCTACTTTTTGCTGACAATTTTAAATTTTATGTTGAGAATCATTGTTCACATGGTTTTCTTTTCAAGAATGTCTTAATTTAGTTATATGATATATGTCTCAAATAAACTATATTTGAAAAGTGTTCAGTTTCTTTAAAAAAAACAAACGTTATTATTTGCGACTACTATGTTGATAAAGTGTTGTTGCAAAGAAAGAATTCTATTAGGAATATTGTATCTTTTTCAATTTAAAACTAGACTTTACTCAGCCAGAATGTTATTAATGTTAACAACACAGCTCTTAAGACACATGAGTTTGTTTATAATCTCGTACCTAAATATTTTTATATTTAACACTATTGGCATAGAATAAATACTCACTCATACCCCAGTCAACAGAGCAAATAATAATTAAATTTTTGATAAAAAGGAAATATTCATCTTTTGATGAAGACGGAGTATACCTACCGAAGAATTTTGAGCACTTCTACTTCGTTACAGACTCGCAGGATCTAGCATCAAGTTTTTAGTTACTAGATTAAACACTAGGCAAAGGGCTATTTTTTACATGCAGAAACATAATGTTTATTGATTCAAACAATGCACCGATCAATAGATCGGTTTATTATACTATTCCTGTTGAATTAAAAGCACTCTCTATATCAAAGTTTAAGTTCAAATATAAATGCATTTTTTTTTTACTCCCAAAATTCGGATACATAACCCAATTATTACTACAGTATGCAGAAACCTGAGTGATTGAATTGTTCTTATACCACTGCTTGTGCATTTATAGAATTTTTGTACATATTGTGTTGAAAGTTTAGAGTTAGGTTAGTTCTCTTCATTGTATTATTTCATTATTCATGGTTACAATGGAAGATCAAGGTAAGCTTGGATTGCGCCATGGGATTTCCCTAGTTTAGTTAAGTAAGGTTAAGCTAAGTTAAGTTTACAGTTACACTTTACAGTCTATATTTCGGTCTTTTTTGTTATTGTGACATTATTAATTACCTATGGGAAATAAAGATACTTACTTACTTACTTATATACCTTTAGTTTTATTTATGATCTTAACTGGTTAGCTAATTAGTTAACTATAGTGCAAATAGTAATATTTTTTTGGCCTCCTGAACTGTAAAGTACTTTTTTCAGTTGTTCATGCTTGTCTTGAAACTTGATTTTTACAGACAATGCGGTAAAGTACGGCTACTATGCGGTAAAGTTGTGACTGATTTTTTTGCTATTTGGCAACGTTTTAAAAATAAACTAAGCATAAAATCCAATAAATTGATTTTTAAAAATTTACTTTACACTATACTTAACACGATAATGTACAGAATAAAGGCGCATATAATTGTTTTATTGATGATGATATTGATAGCGCAATCTATACGTCAGTTAAACAAATGAACTGACACATATTAGGTGGTGTATGTATAGTTAAACAGCCAGCCCTACTTAAAATCAGTAGAAATAATTTTGTTCTTTTTTTACTTGTTGGTGATGGTCGTCGGCCAAAAAATATTATACAAATTTCGTGTGTAAAGTGATTTTACGGCGCTCCAGCTAATGAGGAACTCGCCCTTCGAGCTCGTTTCTCAAACACGCCGTAAAATCCTACTTTCCACACTCTAATTTATTTATTTAGTTTTTATTTTTATTTATTTATTTATTATACTGGGTACATCCCTTTGGTTACATAAAAGAAAAATATAAACGTAACAGTAAGTTTTACATACGAGACATATTAACATCAAAAATTCAATAAAAAAAATTAATTAGTATAAAGGCAAGTCTTAAATAAATTAAATTAAATAACGGACTTACGTAGTTGGCGCTTAAAGATGTCTATAGAAACACTGAAAAGATTTGGGTTATGCTCAATCAGATAATTAAATTCTCTTATTATTCTTGACAAAGATTCATAGTAACCATAATTTGTACGATGGAAGTTAGAACGTAGTGATAGATTACTTCTGGTAGTACAATTTAATAATTTGAAAAGAAATATAAAATTGGCTATACGTCTTCTACGCTCCAACGAATCCAAGTTAATAATATTTAAAGAGTTTGTATAGTCAATGTTACTAAGATTCATTCTCCAGGACATAAGTTTTATAAATTTTTTTTGAACACCTTTTTTTTATCGATTAAGGTTTTGATGTGAAGGTGGCCAAATTATAGAGCCATGTTCAATTTTTGATCCAACCAGTGAAACGTATAGAATTGAAAGAGATTGTGCGTTAAAGTCTTTACAAGTCCTAAATTAAATCCAAGAAGCTTAAACGCAAATGATATTGTTAGCAATATATGCTTTTGAAAAGTAATACGACTATCATACAAAATACCTAAATCTTTCACATCTGAAACAATGTTTAACATGTTATTTTCGATGAAGTAAAACAAGTACACGGATTTTGTTTTCTAGAATAGGTAATCGATACGCATTTAGCAATGTTAAGAAAAAGTTGGTTATTGTTACACCACTGAACTAGAGTATTTAAATCATTTTGTAGCATTTGTGAATCATCGCTTAATTGTATAGAATGGTATAGTTAGTCATCTGCAAATAATAAAAAGTTACTATATTTAATATATTCTAGGGTATCATTAATAAAAATGTTAAATAATATAGGACTGCAATGCGAACCTTGTGGAACCTCAGATAATACATTAATTGATTTAGATAGTGTTTTATGATTTATTTATTGATCTTCTTGTTAAATAACTTTGGATCCAACCAACAATGTTATGAGAAAATTCATAACCCTTTCATTTATTTACAAGTATAGAGTGATTAACTGTATTGAAGGCTTTAGTGTAAATAGAATCGACTTCCAACTGATTCTCCAAAGATTCAATCAAATAGTTATTATAAATCAACAAATTTGTCAAAGTGGACCTACCAGGCATGAATCGATGTTGCTCGTCTACAATAATTTGTTTACATAATCACTGAAGTTGAATAGATATTAACTTGTCAAATATTTTTGGGATATTAATGTAAATAACTGTTTATTAACACTTTTTTACTTTCTCTCTATTATTGAGTATTTTAAAAAATTTTAATTTTTTATTTGGTTTTACATTTTATTTTATTTTTTTATTTTATTTGATTCAAAAATAAAATATTATTATTGTTAGAGTATGTTAAAAAACTCTAATAGATTGTAAACCTCCGGGTTCTAACTTTTCTTTTTTTCTTTTTTTCTGTAACTTATAAATTCAATTTTTTTTCTATATTATGTTTAGATAAGTTTTGTATGTACCTTTTGTACTGTTTATACATTATTACAGATATAGATATTATATATACATGCATGTGTAAATAGTTTCGTCATATTCAAAATGTATACAGTTGTTAACATTGGCCATAGGATTTACATGTTAATATTTCAATTTCATGTTAACACTTTTTGGGACAACTGGTATAAACCATCTATGTTAATTATAATTATGTGGTAAAATGTTTATGAGAAAATATTCTTATACTCATTAGTAAGTTTTAATTAAGAAAGAAAAACAATAAAAATATCGTTTCGGGAGGATTTGAACCGACGAGTCTGTTTGTAATTTGACTTAGTTACTATAGTAAAGAAATTGTCATTCAAATTTTGTTTATTAAGTTTGAGACATTTTGACACGTTTAATTTTTAAATATTCAACAAAACATGTCAGTTTATACCGTAAAAGAAAGAGTTCAGATAGTTTTGGAGTACATACGAGGTGCTTCAAGTCGTGAAGTTGCATAATAACAAAGTCAAATTACAAAAGTTCCTTACACTCGTCGGTTCGAATTCTCCCCGAGACGATATTTTTTTTGTTTTTTCTTTATTAAATTAGAAACCTACAAATGAATTTAAGAATATTTTCTAATAGATATTTTACCACTTAATTATAATTAACATAAATGGTTTATACCAGATATTCCAAAAAAAGTGTTAACATGGGATTGAAATATTAACATGTAAAATCATATGGCCAATGCTAAATGAAAAGCACTGTATATAATGGAAAAGTGAGGAAAATCAAATAAACTCGTTTGACACGTAAGGAAAAACGTAATTTTAAGTACGAAGAACAAACGCCTATCTGTTGCAGTTTCTTTGGTGTAAAACGAATTTTAAAATAACATATCTAAAAATTGAAAATATGTTTTTTAGAAAACCGTTAAAAATCCTTATGACGGCATAGCACAATTGAAATATGCAAGACATCAACCAATGGTGTAAAAACAAATAACTTCAATATAAAATAAATTTTAGTTTCTACAGCGCTAAACCACGTTACTCTGCGATTAAAAAACGGCGATGAGTTAAAAATTTAAATCAAAGTAAGAATTTAAAAATGTACCGATTGTTTATATGCGTGCAGAAACACAAAAAAGTCAACGTTATAATCAAGTAAAGAAAAAAGTTTATTCCAGTCATCATGCATCTACGTTTAAAGTTTTAAACTTTTTTGTAAAGAATAAGGATAGGAATACACAAAAAAAATGACAGTTCGCTGGTAATGATAGATAAGTAGTAGGTATTGAAACACGATAAGCCAATAGCAAAGCAATCGTGAACAGTGCACGTGGCTAATGTTTTTGGGGAATCCTTTAATATTTTTGGATCTCTTAGTCATCACCCCTGTTTCTTTGTCTTGTTTTAAAATGTGATTCTGCGATGGTGACTGCAATTTTGAAGGATACTGCTTACTCACATATTTATTATATTTATAAGTGTTGGCCAACACTATAAGAAGTTATTTTTATTTGTTTTTCCGTTTAGCTTATTTAACAGGCTGAGTATATTATGAAAAGGATTCATACGTCGAGAAGAAGACGAGCTTGAAATAATGGATGTCTTAGTATTCTTTCTAATAAAATAAAGATCATTTATTTACTTAAAACTCTTATTAAAAAGAATTTTATGCATCTTGCTATAGAAGATATGTGAGATAAACTACTATCAAGAATAATTTGTGTTTTGTAGAACAAAATTATTTCTAGTAGTACTACCAAGCAGAAATAATTGTTAATTTAATTACACGTTTACTAATTACGTACAAAATGCTGTACAATGTACACATTCGATGCAACGCCTAGATTAATTATACACATGCAATCAGGTTAATTGAATACACGCATAACAAAATTGAAAAATGAACGTAAAATAACTGAAAATGAAAAAAGGCTGCAAAAACTACAAAAAGTGCTGCACGACAAATTGAATTAAGTGCTTAGACGATTCGTGTTAAATTATTAATTTTGATTTTGTAGGGTTATGATAGTTTGCACTTAAACTAATTGTTTTCAATATTATAATGTTACGTAAATGTTTAAACATGTTGCTGAATTATTACTATTTCTTTTATTTATCGAAAAGTCTATTGCTGTATTTGTTTTTATTAAATTTACTTTACAAGTAAAGATTAATGTACGAATAATTTGTATACAGTGTGTCAAAAATTGGTCATGATAGACATGGTTGAATGGGAAAAGTTTTAGGCAATAATTAGCGTGTTAAAATGCCATTTCGAAATCACGGCCATTTTAAATGATTTTCAAATAATTTGAAAAAAACTGAAAATCTTTTATTTTTATTTTGGGTACATCTTCTATATTGGAACAGGCAATATAAAGTAAATTGCACTTTGCCGTTGCCACTTTATGACTCTTGACGCATACATTAAAACCTCACTTCTCTTGATGGTACACATCACAATTTAAGAACGGATTTTGATCGGGGCTATATTACGTAGTAGTGTTTCTGTTAAGGCTAGTTTACTAGACTCAACATTGAGGTTACGATACTCGTGATTTTAAAGCTACAATTCAGTGACACAAAAAATATTTGTAAATGTTTTTTCTTAAAAATGTTTGTGTAAGGTGCCATTTATTGAAATTAAATTTGCGATTAATTCTAAATTTTAAATAATGTCGAATTGCTGTTCTTATGCTTTCCGAGTCTGTACACTTATATTCTTTTGGAACCTTTCTTTGAATAATTTCAGGAACCACATTTTCTTTATAAAGTTTCATTAAAGATGGTAGCCTGACATTGTACTAAAGCTGTTAGTCTTTGTGTATTTTTTCAACAAATAGTTCTGTTTTGTCATCTACAAAATAACAGTAATTTTTATTTGATACGTTCAGCTGTACAGCTTGCACCTACAACACAAATAAATCTGATATCAAGTAGTACATGCCAGTTGTTTTCTCTACCTAGTAATAATAATTATGTTTTCGTTTCAGACGAAAGTGCCCGTTTTGCATTTCTAAGCATGTTGCATTATTTTGTGCTGCTTTTTCTAATGATTTTCCAGATTTAAAAACGGCATATAGGCATTTTACCTCCACTATACCGTCATCTTCAATCAACCCTGGAATATGAACTCGAATTGCATGTACAGGGTGATAAAAATTCTCGTGCCAATATGAACAACTTTCGACCTCAAAAACTTGCTTAATTCTAATGGGACACCCTATGTTTTTAATCATCAATCGATGTTTTTTGTTGTCCTCTTTCGATACATATTAACAATGCTTATGCTCAAATTGATGATTAAAAACACAGGGTGTCTCATCAATTTGAGCATAGGGACATGATAGTTAAAGTAACTTAATTCTTATCCTGTCAATATTGACAGGAACATTTAATTGAAATTGTCTACAAGAAAGCATTTTATTATTATGGATGATATGGTGAATGTATTCTTAATAACAAATCTCGAAAACCCCGAAGAACAATATCGACCAAATCGACGACGTAATCCACAGAACGCATTAGAAGAACTCAGTAATGAACATTTTGTAAAATTGACTTGAATACTTCTACTAAAATATTAGCTGCATTAAGGTTTTTTGCGAAGGGCAGTTATCAACTTAATGGGAGAAGCAACAATTATCTTGATTTGGCTCTGTCTAGTGTTAGCACAAGCATAAAAGAAGTAGTTGAAGCTCTCATACACTCTGAGATATTCAATGAATGGATGAAATTTTCAGAGAATATTCCAGAGTAAAATGCTGTAAGAAGAAGCTTTTTCGAAGAACACAGATTTCCCGCAGTGGTAGGGTGCATTGATTGTACCCGTGTAGCAATTCGGTATTTTCCAACTTTTTATAAAATGTGTAAAATTGTAGCCCATACACATAAAAGATGTTCGTCAGTTGTAAAAATTTTTTTAAATCGCTGTGTAGCTTTAAATTGGTGACAAAACAGGTCAATAGAAGATCGTCTGTATCGTGTCGTCATTCCTTGTATGAATAACATAAAATAGTAAATTATTGGTGTTTTACGTTAGTACTTAGTCTAAATATGATTCCCATTACAATTAAGGGGCCTTCTGTAGTAGTGGAAGTGTCAGTATTTAGTGTTGATATATACAGTTGAAAGTGTTTTTATGTCATGTCGGGTGTAAATAATGTATAAAAAACAGTGTAAGTTAATAAAAATACATTATACGAGTACCTTTACTCTTAATATTGTTGTTATGAATGTACGAATATATACTTCATTACCATACATCCTGTAATACTTATATGAAGCACAAATTCATTTTGAAATAGAAAATATCTACCTAATGTTAATTATGTACTATAATGGTATTACTTACGATGTAGCTTTCACACCTCTAATCTCATTGGAATTGAATCATTCGTCGTTCTCAATAAAGTCCATCACCTTTACCATACACATATATAAAGACAGCAGATTGTTTGAACAAGCCTTTACAAACTCTTCGAATGTCATACACCAGCGACCAATCCACCATTTATACTAGTGTTGACGTCACTACCAATGACAACGCGTTTAAAGAATGATTTTAAAGACGATGTTATGGACATCTTTAAAATGAAAATATTTCCTTTTACATTTATAACTTAACAATAAAGTATAATTTTCTTAAATATAAATTTAATGAAAACACCCAATCTAGAATATTTGAAAGTCAACAGAAAATCATACCCCTCTTTAAATGTTCAATTGGTTGGCGATGTAAACTTGAAGATATTGAAGGTTGTAGCTAGATATTCTGGAAGTACAAATATCGCATACATCTGGAACCAATCAGCAGTTTACACAACTTTACGAAATTTGCGTGCTGTAGGAGAAAGTGATTACTTTTTGTTAGGAGATTCCTGATACCTTATTTGTGCGTAGATGGTAACTCCAAAAACACAGGAGGCCTTCTATAACCAACGACATAAAACCACAACGGTCAAAATTAAATGTTGTAATAGATTGTTAAAGCCCAGTTTTCGGTGTTTATTAAAACTTAGAGCATTGCATTATAAACCACATACTGCTTGTAAAATTATAACAGCACAATATGTGTGTTGGACAGAAAGTACCTGCCCCAGAGGAAGTTGGAGAAGAAATCAATTTAGACATAATTTCTAAAAATGCACATGAAGACTAAGGAGATCAATCAGTGTGGAGACCTAATCCAGAATTAGTAGACGGAAGGCAAGCTAGGCAAAGAATTGTCCAAACTTTGAATTCAACAAGAATTTAAATTTAATAAAGTATCCATTTGAACTTATAGTATCCCAACGTAGGTTAGGCCTTCAAGAGGAGCGTGTTCAGAACCTTATGAATACCCTCCCCATAAAGTTAAATAAAACAAAAGAATCAAATTAAAATTTATTTAGTATATTACTTAAGTAGATTCACAGAATCCTAAGAATATTGAACCTACTACTTCTACTACTTACTCTTACAAACTGAACATAAAATCACAACGGTTCAACATTTAACACAGTAGTTTGAGACGCAACAAGCATCTTTAAGCTTTGAGCAATAGTATAAAGTTTCAATATTTTTTTTTCTTTAAATCGTTTGCTTCTTGTAAGAGAGCTAACTTTTGTTCGTTATATATTTTTTAATTTAATTTTAATTCTAAATTTTTGCTATAGTAAGCTGTAGCTTCTGCAGCACTTACATATCTCTTAAGCTTATCGGTAGTTCTTGAGTGGCTTTTCAGTGTTTTTGGTTGATTTTCAACCAGCAGTTTAACAATTTCTTCAACATTAGGGAAAACATACTCATTTGAATTAGCTTGTGGACTTAGTGGTAGTAAAATTTCAGTTGCTCCCTCATCCAAAATGCTTATGTTGACAGCAGACTCTGAATTATCATGTCCCTTTATAAATACGTTTTTTATTACATCCAAAACAAAAGTTTCTACCGTGTTAAAAGTACCTTCAACCAATGGTCCTCCCATTGCTGCCATGTTTTCGTCGCCCCAAAAATACTATTTAAGGTGAGCGCTAATTCCTTCCACGTTCCACTCATATTTTTGGCAGTAAAATTTTGAGTTTGTCAGAAATAACAATAGGGTTTTTCCTTGCAAATTTAACCAACGATTGTTCTCCTACCTAAACTTAGCGCAAATTTCAATTTTTTAACGTTAGATACTAAAAGCTAAAAACGGTTGTTTAAATGTACCATTTGTTACGACGTTAAAGTTAACTTTAGTTTAATTTCTAGGCAATAGTTGTAGTCATAAATGTATCCTTAGAAATTAAACCATAGTTAACTTTAAGCAGAGATTATACAAGTTCAAAGAGAAGATGTTTAAACTTCAGTTTATCCAAACGTCCGTTAACTTTTAAATTTGGTTCACAAACATTGACGTTGTATGTTAATAGTTTGAGAGTAGTTTAGATAAACCGGGAGTAAGAAGAAGTTGGTAGCCAAAATCATTATTATCATCATCTCTAAATTAATGCATTCTGGATGTATGTAGGTATCTCCTTGTAAAAGCTGGAATTATTGGTAATGATATTTGTCATAAAAAGCAAAAATATTTAGATGTAATCGAGAACAAGAAAAAACAGATTCAGTTATGAATAGAAATAAAAATAAAGCATGGAGAAGAATAGCAGAAGAATTTAATTCCATATCCGGCAAACAAATACCGTGATTCGAAAACTTTGCGAAGCAAATATGACAACATCCAGAAACTAGCGATGTTAATGAAAAACACTACATGTACAAAACAGGGGGTGGTCCGCCACGGAAATTTTCCAGATAAAAGAATCAGTGTTGATTATGATATTAAAAAAATTATAGGGTCAGAAATGAAAGGACTACAACCTGAATTTGATAGTGACTTTGTGGAGTCTCCAAAGTGTTCTGACAAAGAAGTTGAGAAAGAGGGGAAAATCAAAATACTTTCCTGCATAGACATAACACCGTAAACAACAAGTTCGGTTGTAGATCCTTGCACATCGCATTCCTTTCGACATGCGCAAGAAGATAAAAGGGTTCACATTGAGGAATTTGGGATTTTAGACTCACAGGAAGATTAGTAATTATACACCACCAATGTTAAAAAGTCTAAATTATCTGCGCTGCAAACAGGGAACAAAAAACACATCGAAAGAAAATTACGGCGAGAACAAAACTTGGCCAATGGGCCAGTTTCAAGACCCATTTTTTGCTTAATCAAGAAGTATCACTTTCGTAAGAAAAACGAATTAAGTTAAGATATTTGGAAGAAATGCATACAGCTAAAACGCGATATGCTAAGGAACTACATGATGAGTGGTTGATTAGAGATCGAGAACAACATGATCTCAACATGCAAATTCTTTACAAAGAATTGGAACCTTCGTTTAACCTTTTTTTTATTCTAGTTACAAATTTTATAATAAACGTTAAAAATAATAATTAATTAAATTATACCTCACAAGATTATTTTGATTCACTCTAACATCTCTTTCAGAGGGTTAATTCCATTTGCAGATTCAATGACTGTTTCTATTTCTTTGTCCTCTTGTTCAAGTTCATCATAGCACATGCAATATTATGCTAGACTAAATGTTATTACTGGTTTTTAAGACAAACAATTTCAACCGAAAGTTCTTCTATTAATAGTATCACAGTTTCTTTCATAACCGAAACCCCTCTCTAAACCATTTTAAAAAATGGTTTTTCCTTAGCCTGAAATTTCTGGGAGATCTTGGGAAAGCTTCAGCTTCAACCAATTCCTGGAAATCTTCATCTTCGGTTAGCTCTAGATCAAGCAACAATTCTCTTTCAAAATACATAATTTGATATTTTAATGAAAAATGACTTTTCTGTTGGGTAAACGCCTTTTAAAGAGTAAAAATAAATCGATTAATTAAACGTCATTTTAATCTAAGTGCAGGGAAAAGAGGTATTAGGGAGGGTGGAGAAAGCGGACTCTCTAGATTTATCAAAGAATCTAGTTTTACAATTGCCATCTACCGGACTTTAACAGAATGATGCTCTTTTATGAGACCAGTATTCAGTATAATTACATTTTTGAGATATGAGAAAATTAGAACCTTAAAAATGCAGAAAGTTTATTTTTAAAATTCTCAAACGCCCTGAAGCTTTAATGCAAACATCATCAAAATGACTTTTACATACTGAATATTTTTGTAAAAATATTTTGTTGGTGCAAACCAGTAATTTTTCATTTTGTGTTTTTGGATCCAAATTTGACCAAAAATTTTCATCAGTGGATAATGCAAATCTATACATTCAAATTAATTCACGTACAAACATACATACTAAATACCTGCCCTTATGAAGTTTTATTATTACAATTTGGTACAGAATACCGTCGTTCAAGCTGCCAACTTTTTTTTTGTACCCAGACTAGTGCCAAATGTTTTTGAATCTATCGGATTATTTAGACCATTTTTTTATTCAAACCAAGTTTAAACAAAGTCCTGTTTAAATGAACTCTATACAAACTAACCTAAGTAAGTATTGTTTTTTAAAATTAATTTACAATTTCCATCATATAAAAATACGCTTGTTGTACATTGTTGAAATGCTCTTTTTATGCTAGATTTAATAACGTCTAAATCCAATATGGCAATAATAACATCAATGGCAACTTTTAAAAAATCACAATTTTTAGTTTTTCCCCAACAATTTGATAACCCCTGTAGATACTTTTAATTTCAATACAGTATCTGATTGGGGTCGTAATAGTGCAATGTTTTTCCCATTTAACGAAAATTGCATCTTTTATTGTTTCCAAATTCTTACTTGAGACACACCTGTATACGTAAAGATAAAATTTAATTATTTTTGAATAAGTTCACTTTTAATTAAAAATATAATTAAAAAAATTATTTTCCTATTTGTTAACAACATTGTTTATTCTCTCTTTGAGCTTTTATAACTACTTTACAACAACAGATTGAAATTTTCTTAAATTCCTTATCACACCTGACTAACACAAATGAAGAGGTCATTAGAATCTGTTAGCAGATATGAAATCTAATGCTTTTATGTGGTTGATTGGTTTAAACCGAAGACTTCGCTCTGATTACTGCAGACTTTAAACATTCAGATATTGCATTTTTGTGTTATTAACATAGATAAAGAAAATGTCATTTGCAATAAACGGCTACATGAAGTTCTAAATTTTTTTTACGTACAGGAATATGCAGTTGATTGACCTCTAGAAAGTAAAAAAAAATCGGAGCGAGCGTCAAACCATGACAAAACAAATAACCGAAATAATGTTGCATTAGGTAAATTGATCTCAAAATCATGATAAAAAATAAAACTCAAACAAAATCTGGATTCACTGGAATTAACCAGTCTAGTATTGTTATGGTATACTCTCAAATAAAAATTGACTCTCTCAGAGTTTGTGAAAAACTATAGAAACCAAGTAGTTATAAAAAACGTCAATTTAGATATGTAGATAATACAAAAAAACGCAAAATATAAAACTTTATTTAATTTAATAAAACATCTTATTTTAATCGGTCCTTCGAGTTATTATTATAAATCCGAAGAAAACTACGAAGCGAACGAGGAGTCTTTTATTATATCGAAGGAAGGTAAAAGTTTTCGCTCCTCTCTCAATAAGAACTAAATTCTGTTTTGTTACTATTCTTATATCTCTATTTGTTTTTGTATAAATACTTATAAATATTAAAAAATTTTTTTTAATTATTCTTTAGTGAATATCCATGTCTTCCCCTAGCCTTAAAATATTATTATTTAACGATTAAAATAGCTTTGAAATCATAAAATTAAATTTGTATGATCAGAGTTTAATTAAAGAAATTCCGTAGATAGTTCATCAAGATACCTTAGAAACGCAGCGTTGTTCTTTTATTTTACAATGTTACCATGCCGACGAATGTCAAACATTCATTTACTGTCAACAGTTTTTCGCAAAATGGCTACTTTAAGTGAATCAGAAATAGTAATCATCAAATAATGTGGTGATAGAACTGGAAGCTTTCCTCAAGTAGTGACCAGGTTCAATTTGCATCCTAACCTAGAATCATCTTCAAATTCAAAGTTTCGAAAAGTTAGCACTATTTTTACAAAATTGGTGGTGTAATTGCCGACGGTTTGACCACCGTTGTGTGGGCTTTATCAAGGCCGGAATTTTTGAAAAAAACAAACAAGAATTCATACAAAAATATAAAAATTATAATAATTGAAGAAAGTTTTTTGATACCTAGTATATTTTACCCAATAATCGACCGTTTAATTCGCTGCGTTTTTTCTTTTGTTTGAAGAGATAACAATTAGAAAGTGATTGGCAAATAAGAGGACCACAAAAGTCATGTGAAAAACAGAAATGAGCTTTAAGAAGGCAACACAAACATTCAGTATTTTAAGAACAAGCATCTTCGATGTATTTAAATCTGCTGTTACTCCAGTTATACTGTTAGAAAGACCTGATTCATCTTTATAAGTCCAAAACAATTAACAATTAAAACAAGTTATTTGGTCCACACGAATAGAATGAACAAATGTCGTCCATCAATTGGTTTGGTGCGTAACAGCTCCCTTAATTCATGTATACCTCAGCTGCCCGTAAAAACTGAGACCCACTGTATACTACTTGGGTTAAAGAGCTTAATGGCAACGCTTTGTAAATATTTATTTATTGCTATAACTGATCTCCGGGTTGTGCAGTTTAATATATCATCAGTAATAGCAAGTTAAAGTAAATGCCCAATTCCTACTCTTACCTAATGCGTGAGTGGGGGTGGAAATTTGATTCTTCTATCCTAATTATTCTAAGGATTTAATAAAATAAGCTCTCCAGAATCTCGAGCGATGTGTCACTCCTCAGGCTGAACTTTTTTGTAATTGGAATAATCGTAAGTTGTCAACATTCTAATTTTTTTTTCATATAAATATGAACGAACGAAGCTTATTGTTCTGCTCGTTTAGTTTGCATCAAAGTTTTTGCCATTAGAAATATTTAAAAAGGACGAAAAAAATAAAATGAATAAAGATGACATATTTAATGTCACACAAATTAGGTAATCTTAATCGTCAAAATATTCTTTTGAGATTTTTACTCATTTTGGAAAATTGGAATGTTTAAAGAATTATTAATTGTAACAAAAAATAAATAAAGACCTGGACGTACTATGTAAGCAATTTACATTAAAAAGATAACTTTTGTAATAATTAAAAATATGAGTATACATCCTATTACTGAACTTCTAGCAAACTCATACACATAATCAATTAAATAGGAGAACGGCTTTAGTAAACGAGTTAAAGTTTTTTGACTAATTGGCATAGAGAGAAACTAAATAAATTGTTGAATAGTTTATCTTCCTAGATATCAAGCAGTACAAATTAATGGTCAAATTAGTGATTAAATTAAATGCATAAATTTTGGTCTTCCTCAAGGAAATAATCTCTGTACCTTATCTATGTTCCCTCATTGTTTAATTTTAATACCGATAATATTGAAATAACTGCTCTTGTGAATGTCGCAGATTTAATAATAAAATTAAACAGTAGAATTGAATATAATAGAAATAATAATTTCAAATTTTATGTTAGATTTAATTTTAACAACAGAGATTCCACTACATTTAAAAGTTATTTCAAATTGTTTTTTTCTATTTCGAAATTTTATTATAACTTTTGAAGAAGTATATTGCATTAAAAACAGTTTTTTAAGACAACCATTAACATTCTACGTTTGGTAATTTTTTTTGGTAAAATGTTGGGGTTTGTATTCATGATTTCTTTAATGATAGCTACTCACTTAGAGGGTAGCGGGTAGATACTTATCTATGGTCCCGATAGGTGATAGATCTACTTCAGGGATGCGCCCCTGCCCACGCGAGCCTTGGTTCATCTTCCAAAACCGTACGGAAGAAACCACTGTCCCATCCTCAGCCCATCACCAAACCTAATATTCCATTCCCAGTACCTCCTCAAAATAACCCACTACCAACCCGCACTAGCCAGCGTGGTAGCGAAACGGCTAATATACCCCTTACATTTAAACCATGACAGACAAACCTAAAACACGACCCTCAGTCCCCGGCGGCTCTAATATCCCCGGCCAAGGTGGCGGCTGGAACAGAGTTGGAGCAGAGTGTGCTAAGAATCACCGGAAGAGATCAGGCCACCACGGAAAACGACAGATGCATATTGCTTGTTATAATGTCCAAACCCTCCTATCGGAGGCAAGGCTGTTGGAAATGGAAGAAGAATTAAAAGAGATAAAGTGGGATGTGGTCGGCATTAGCGAGATGAGACGTAGAGGAGAAGAGCAAAAAATACTTAAATCCGGCCATACGCTTCATTACAGGGGAGAAGAAGGCTCATCAAATGGCGGAGTCGGTTTCTTCGTACATAAGAGACATATACCAGATATTATAAAGATCGAAAGCGTATGCCCGAGAGTTATCTATTTAGTTCTAAGCTAAGCTCAAGATATGAACTTAAAATCATACAGGCATATGCACCAACAACGAGCCATTCAGATGAAGAAAACGAGGAATTCTACGAAGACGTTAAAACCGCTCTACGAAAAACAAAAACGCATTACACGATCTTGATGGGGGACTTTAACGCTAAACTGGGCTTCAAGAAAGATCATGCAGAAATAGCGATGGGCAACTTTGGTTATGGCGAAAGAAATGAGAGAGGAGATCAACTCATTGACTTTTTACACCAGGAACGTCTTTATGCAATGAATTCATTCTTCGATAAAAGCCTCAGCGTAAATGGACCTGGATAAGCCCAAACGGAAAAACAAAGAACGAAATAGATTTTATAATGACTAACAGAAAAGAGATTATACAAGACATCGTAGTTGTGAATAAATTTTCAAAACAAAAAAGGGAAATGGCACCCCCCGGAAAACATCAGACTATACCAAGACTGCATCAACGAAAACTTATCTACCCTCAAAGAAACGGACATAGAACAAATTAACACCAACATAGTGACAGCTATGAAAGAGGCCGAGAATGTATGTCCAGTGAACAAGAAAAAAAATGAGAAACTGAGCCAACATACGAAAACCTTTTGGCCGAAAGAAGGAAACTTAGGGACAAGTATGATACAAATCTTGCAGAGCTGAGAAACCTCAACAAGCAGATTCAAAAGGAAATTCGAAAGGACATCAGACAACACAACACGAGAGAAATATCCAGAGTGATAGAAGAAAACAAAAGTTTAAAAGTTCTGAGACAAAGCATGGCAAAGGGAAAGAAGAACATACACAGATTGAAGGATAAACAGGGACAAGTTGTTAACGACAGAGAAAAATTTTAGAGGTTGTCGAGGGGTTTTACCGAGAACTTTATAGAGAACCAGAACAACAAGAAGAACACCAACCTTTAACAAAGATAATAAACCAAGGCTCAGAAGAGATGCCGGATATAACACTGCAAGAGATACAAGGGGCCCTACAGGAAATGAAGAACAATAAATCTCTGGGAGACGATGGAATAGTGATCGAGGCAATAAAATGTGCTGGGGAAAGACTCCTGAGGACCCTAACTAGACTCTTTAATAAATGCTTAGGAGAAGCGACAACGCCAACTCAGTGGAGCAACGCAGAGGTAATTATGCTGCACAAAAAAGGGGATATTGCCGATCTCTCAAATTATCGTCCTATAAGCCTACTTTCTCATGTGTACAAGATCTTTACAAAGATACTTACAAAGAAACTAAGAAATAAATTAGAACTTTACCAACCAAGAGAACAGGCAGGTTTTAGGTCGGGATATGGCACAAACGATCACCTACTGGTAATAAAAATTTAATTGAGAAATGTGCCGAATACAATAAACCTTTGGTGTTGATATTTGTTGACTACGAAAAGGCTTTCGACACAATAAATCAACAAAAAATGTTAGAAGCTTTAACGGAATGTCGAATAGATCACCGCTACATAAATATAATAAAACATATATACAAAAATGCTACAGCGAGAGTAAGAGTAGGAGATCAACAAACAAATAAATTCCCCATAGGACGTGGAGTTAGACAAGGAGACACCATATCGCCAAGACTCTTCACTACGCTACTAGAGTATTCATGCAAAAGAGCTAACCTGGATGAAAAGGGCATAAATATAAATGGCGAGTGGCTCAGTCACCTGAGATTCGCCGACGATATAGTCTTGATAGCCGACCAAATGGATGATGCCAGGGATTTGTTGGAGACGCTCTATCTCTCCTCCCGAGAGGTGGGACTAAAATGAACATGGCCAAAACACAAATTATGACAAACCTCGTGCTCAGCGAAAGCATAGCTGTTGCTGGAAAACAATTGAGCAAACTGTGTCATACAAATATCTGGGGCATGAGATTTGCATAGGCAGAGACAATCAAACAATCGAACTTAACCGACGCATAAGACTTACCTGGGTAGCCTTCGGAAAATTAAGCCATGTGTTCAAGTCAGACCTTCCAACGTGCCTTAAAAGAAAGACTTTTGATCAGTGTATATTGCCTGTATTGACCTATGGAGCAGAAACATTAACACTGACCAGAAAAACGATACACAAAATCCGTGTGGCACAGAGGGCGATGGAACGGGTAATGCAGTCCCAAACAGGGAAATACGACAAACAACAAAAGTAGTAGATGCAATAGAGAGAATAACCACACTCAAATGGAACTGGGCAAGGCATGTCGCCAGACTGACAGATAACAGATGGACCAAGCGAATATTGGAATGGAGACCAAGACAGGAAGCGTATCGAAATAGGGGACGCCCTCCAACGAGATGGACCGATGACCTAAAGCGTTGCCAGGGAAACTGGATGCAGGCGGCGCAGGATCGAAGCACATGGAAGAGATTAAGGGAGGCCTATATCCAGCAGTGGATACAAGAAAGGGCTGTTTGATGATGATGATGATGATGATGACTCACTTATCATACAAGGTTAATACCCATTGTATATGAAGGTAAACGTCTATTTAATTAAACTTGCAACTGATTAAAACAGTCGACAAATTAACAATCACAAATCTGAAAAACTACTAGATTATCTATGTAATAACAACAAACGCTGCAATAGCTAGTGAATTAACCTAATTTATAACCTACATTCGGTTCTGTGCATCGTCAGTTTAAATTGAAAATATGGTTTTCGGTGTAGGTAATATTGCAGTTATTGCCATTGTTTATATTTCCTAAACTTTTAGAATAGTGCTAGTCCCTATTGTTAAGGGAAGATTCAAAATTGAATGAGATATCTCGACTGCGTTCAGAGCAGTTACAGTCCTTCTGAACTAGAATATTTCCTGAGGTTTGTAACAATATGGCAAGTAAACAATAACGGAAGCTGTAGGTATTGCTAGAACTTTTTCTTTTTTTAGAGAAGCCCAGCTACAGCCGTCCGTCACAATAATGCAACTTAATTGTAATGAAATCCCCACCAGTAGTGGCAAAAAGAAATGCATTATTGCACTATTCTGAACTTTCCAAATTCAAAAAAGTTGCAATTGTCCGTGGCATTTGATTAATTGACATTTTATTAGCTTTAATGGATAACGGGCAAAGCAGTTAATTAGAATTTTTTTCTAATGTATTGTTAACACGAGTGGCTGTTTTTCAGAGGTCCTTTTATTATCATTGACCTACCAGCGGACAACCACCAGCGACTCCGGCCCTTCTGTTTTCTTCTAATTTGAGTTGAGAGTAACGAGCGGGTTAAAAAAAATTTCTAAAAGCCGCAACAATAGTAGGACATGTCTCAAACTGAGATCACCACCAAATAAATTATCTGAACCGACTCAACAATTGTTAAACAGCCATAATCTAGGCTGTGAACCGCCTGCACATCTGCCGCTAATAACCTAACTGTCCTGAGTACTTAACTAGTGACGTTGGTTGAGTGACATTGTCTCAACTGTGCACTTTGTTTGAGTGTAAGAGCATTGTAAAAATTGTAAATTATTGTAATTGAGTTTTTTTTTTGGAATTAGAAATTGCGAGTTATTTCTTTTAATCTGGGGCTCCAGTACGCTCCCGGAAGTCAAGTTCATAAATTGGAAAGTCGAGAAGATGTTGGCTCATGGCATCATGGAACCCAGTACGTCATTGTAACCAACTAAAACGTACTCCCCAGCATTCAGAAAACCCTTCAAAACTTGAGAACACAAAATCCACTGTACGAGAGCATCAGAAGTATGATAAAGATTGCCAGTTACGCTGATGCCAAATTACAACCCTACGAGACTTGATACCACGTCAACAAATAAGAGTGCCTAGCGATCCCAAGATCCCTCATGCGAATAGACAACCGAGCCCTCATATGACACATAAACCAAAAAACTCTAACAGTAAGCTGACCAGGTGAGCGCTGCTACTATAGGAATTTAACTTCCAGGTAGATTACTGTCCCGGTCGTGAAAGGAAGTTTCCGTACAACCTCTCGAGGACTTGCTGCTTGAATCTCCGCAAAAAAATGCTTTAACGTGGGCACTTTATGTCCTCGTACAGTGGCGGGGGCGCACTATGTACGCCTATCAAAACTTCCTAACCGCGGTACACGTAGGTGCCAGAAAAACACGCAGAGCGTGAAAGCGAAGTCCGACCTAAGATCCTTATTTATTTATTCATATAGTACAATACAGGGGGTCCCACCGGGATAGATTATAGAAAAACTGTACATGGGAAAAATTTGAAAATTTGGTAGTATACTAACATCGACGGGGGCAGTTCCGTTAAAATATTTTCAAAACGGTGACACTTTCGGTTATACCAGAAGTAGGTGTCAAGTTGCTTATTTTAAATGGAACATCCTATATATTATTCTATTTTTGGATTTTGCACAAAATTGTAGACACATTTTGTGTATAATGTCCTATACCTAAGAGTAACTGTTTTGGACTTATTTTAAATTTTCAAAAATGACGTTTTCAGGCCTAAACAAAATTATAAAATTTTCCTATACTAATGCTTTTATTATTTAATTGGAATATGTTTTCTTGTAGCAGGGAACCTATTTTAGTGGGCTATGTCGGTATTTTGATAATAAATTAATACAGGGCGATCAAAAAGGATTAAAATTAAATTCAAAAACACGTCAAAAGTCATTTTTTAAATGCAAGCACCATGTTTTTATAATTTTATCTTATTTAGCATCAAAAATAAGGTTGACTTTGTACAAGGTTGTCTATTCAAAAATTCATGGTTTTCGAAATATTGGCAATTTAACATTTTTTTGTTGCACAAAATGCTATTGATTTCTTTTAATATGAATGGTTATTCCTAGTTGGCCATGATGGCGTTAGAAAACAATTATCTGTCAAGGATATGTCAAACTGTGTGTATCAAACTAAGAAATACCAACAGTTAACTGTACCGACTGTGAGTGTTAAGTGCATATCGTTATCAAAGTGATAACTTATTATGCTTGAAACACACGTGTGTCGATAAAGCCAAGTAATTACTTGTACAGTATTACACACGCAACGAAAGAACACCTGGCTTTATCAACACACGTGTGTTTCAAGCATTTAAAGTTATCGCTTTGGTAACGATATGCACTTTAACACTCACAGTCGGTACAGTTAACTGTAACACATGTTCTTAATATAACTTTATCACATTGTCTATAAATAATAAATAAATTTAAGTAATCTTCGTTTGTATAATTTAAGCGTCCCGGCATGATTATTGAAAATTTTTAACAGTTTGACATATCCTTGACAGATGATTGTTTTCTAACGCCATCATGGCCAACTAGGAATAACCATTCATATTAAAAGAAATACAATAGCATGTGTGCAACAAAAAAAAAAGTTAAATTGCCAATATTTCGAAAACCATGAATTTTTTGAATAGGCAACATTGTACAAAGTCAACCTTATTTTTGATGCTAAATAAAATAAAGCTATAAAAACATGGTGCTTGCAAAAAAAAATGACTTTTGACGTGTTTTTGAATTTAATTTTAATCCTTTTTTTTATGGCCCTGTATTAATTTATTATCAAAATATTGACATAGCCCACTAAAATAGGTCTTCTGCTACAAGAAAACCTACTTCAATTAAATAATAAAGGCATTAGTATAGGAAAATTTTATAATTTTGTTTAGGCCTGAAAACGTCATTTTTGACATAAAATTTAAAATATGTCCAAAACAGTTAAACTTAGGTATATGACATTATACACATAATGTGTCTAGAATTTTGAGCAAAATTCAAAAACAGAATAATATATAGGGTGTTCCATTTAAAATAAGCAAGTTGACACTTACTTCCGGTATAACCGGAAGTGTCACCATCTTGAAAATATTTTAGCGGAACTACCCCCGTAGATGTTAGTATACTACCAAATTTTCAAATTTTTCTCATGTACAGTTTTTCTATAATCTATCGATGGCGTTCCCGGTGGGACACCCTGTATAAACCTGTATATTGTGATGATATCGTGCGACCCCGACAAGTCGTGACAGACCTGTTCAGTCAGTAGATAGAAGCGTTCCTATAAAGTGGACTTTATCACCGACTTCTTTCACAAAAAAGTCTACCCAAGCTTCAGCTGTTATATTGAGTAGTGGTCCCCAATTCTCCCCCATGGGACGCCACACTACAAAGATGATGGTGCTACTATTGGGCTACAAACCCCGTCTACCTAGGGACTGGAAGATAAGACTACCGGAATAACAGCAAGCAAATTGGGTTTCGCTGATTTACTGAAACCAGCATCGGTATCGGTCTCGATAAGGAAACTATAAACCTACAATTGTTATGTACAGCGTTGGGGACAATGTCTTGGAAAGAGCCTACTCGGTATTAAAAGGACGGTTAGAAGTTTCAAGGGACTACACGACTGTGGCTACTGCTGGAACCAATGTGGAACCATCATCGTACTGCCACATCGTAAAACTGGTGACATTCTGTGAGTACCTCGTTCTGAATGATTAAGTGTAGTAGGTAGATTTGATCTGTGAACTTGTATATAACTGTAATTGAGTTTTGTCCTTCTGATATATACAAAAAACAGATACTCATCTTTCTCCGCGGACAATTGGACTTTTAACGTGTTACCAAAACACGAGTGTAACACTCTGAAACTAGTAACTCGTGTTAGCGACTTATTACTCAACGGTGGATACATCGTTGGTCAACAGCCGTGCATATTGTGTAATGGTGAACTTACACTCGAGTTCTCTCACTCCTGACGAGTTGCAAAAAAACGAAACAAGTGTCAAGTGATTTTTGGTGTTTGTTTGCAATTGTACAATCTGTTGCAAATTTAGAGCAGCCGATTTAAAATCGTTTTCAATCCAATGCTAAGTTGGTAATAAAAATCGACTTTTGTAACTGCTTACACATTTGTCGACTAAGTTGCTTTAGTGCAGTTTTCTATATTTTTATATAATGATCTATGGTACTAGAAAAATTCCGTCTGAAAGATGTCCTCTATACTGTGTAAATTATCTTATATACTAAAATCTAAAATTTGTTTGTTAGGCCCTCTGAAGGTACTAGACTAAAACTAATTATATAATTAGAATCAGCATTGAATTACAATAGAGAATGGGAGGGTCAAGTAGTGGAAAATTTTGTTTACTTAAGATATATTTCTACCTTAGCATTAAACTGGGTGGAGGGGTAAGAGGAAGGGATAATAAAGAATACCAAGTTAAAGTAAAAATGCCCTGCTTGACAATGAAAGACTGGTACTTTAAGTTAAAAATAGATTTAACTTTCTCTACATAATTTCTTTTAACTTCAACACACTTAGTCCAGTGTTTCTCCAACATCAGTATTCCTTCCCAGAAGTTAAAGTATTAAAATTGTAAAAACGCTTCCCAACAACAAATTTCTTCAAGTTTAGGAAGAAATGGAATTCTTAGGGTGCTAAATCAGAAGAATAGTAGGGATGGCCGAGCGATAGGCAGTTTTCTTATCGTCTTGTGTAAAGGAAGTTGACCTGATAAAAAATTATTTTTTCTTTTTCAAGCCAGGTTTCCTCTCACGAATTTTGGTATCCAAATGGTCGTTAGAGTAATTGCTTCTAATTGTACTGTCTTTTGCAAGGTAATCAATTTACAGGATCCTTTTCGCATCCTAAACTCGCTGTCCACAATCTTTCAGGTAGTACCATCGACTTAGCTTTCTTTGGCCTGAACCGTTGTTGGGTTGGAGCGCTATTTAGTTTCTAGCGTGTATTTTTGAACCCATGTCTCATCAATGGTGACAAATCACCGCACAAAATAGGCTGGATCTTTGTTGAGATTAATGTTCAAAAAAATATGAACTTTACAATCTTCTCAATCAATCCATTCGTGTAAAGTCAATTTACACGACATTTTAAATACTAAAATAACACTAAAAATAATCAATTAAAATCTTTAAACCTCGGAGTTAAGAAGAAAATAATTTAAATGACATTTATAATTATTACAATCACCATCAGAATGTTTTATCAGCAATGCAATAAATAGTTATGTATTATTAAAGCCCACGCTAAGAATACTATTGAGACCCTTATAGATGTCAACATTAAAACTGGTCATTTACCACGAAACGTTCTTTTTTTTGTGTTTAAAAGAACGTAAAAATAATTTTATATGCTGTTATAACTTGACCAAAAGTCATTGTAAATAACACATACTTAATTGAAGCTATAACCAAAAGTCCAAAGGTCACGCACTAAGAAAAGCAGTTTGGCGTTTTGCAATTACAAAATAAAATTGATTTCGATGAAAATTTTTACAAAAACAGAAGCTTTGTTTGCTTTTTTATTATGGTAATCTGAGCGTATATCTCTGCTAATTTTTAAATAAATAAATTCTCTTTTGAGCCATTATTATTATATTAATTACATAAATTATTTTTCATATTCAAGGGACGTGGTATTATAACCGAATAATCTTATTATTTTTCAACAATATTCGTAATTTATACAACTCATTCAGTGCTTGCTGTAATGAAGTTTTGCGAGTAATTTACTACATTAACCACTTGACTTAGTACGTACTAAATAAATCAAAATAAAAATACGTGCTTGGTTGCAAAAATGCTAGACGCCTTGTGGTTATAATTTTTAATTACATTCGTGATAATTGGCTTTTAAAAGATAAGACTTAGGTGATTTTAGATTACTTTTAGTAATGTTTTTTTTCAACATTTATAGTTGCAATAATTTAGAAATCAACTTTGAAGTGTACAAACTCATTTTGATAAAAAAGCCTATTTAGATGGTAATATTAGAAATTCCATTAATCTTTTTTTTATAAACATTTAATGTACTCGAAGTTATCTCTGACAGAAGTATTTAAACGAGCACAATGCACGAAACCTTATTTCATTTTTATGCACCTTTTAAAAGACCTCTTTTTTCTTATATTTATTTATTTATCTTAATCAAGCATACGAGAAGAAGTGTTTTGATTATATATAATTTAATAAAATTATACTGTTTTGCTTCTATTTATTAAGTGTGTGGTAGTCGTTTTAACAAGTTTTTATTGCAACTCTTAATATGGTTTAATTGGCGCTTAAAAGATGTAAAAATAAATTTAGATATGTGTTTAACGGCAATTTTATTGCAATCGTTAATTTTAACGTTTTTCAATTTTTACATTTATTTATGTTTTATCAGTTCTACAGTGAGCAAGTCATTTTGTTATGTAAGTTTTTTATATTAAGCGCTACATAATTATTTATTTAATTTTCAGTTTGATTTATATTAACATTTAAAAACATTTTTCATTGAATTAAATTTTATTATGTTTCCTGTAGCGTTAATTTTGAAAATATAAAAAAATGTAAAACTATGCATCACAAATATCAACAACTTGTTTGGTGGTAGTACAACATTCAAGTTGTGTAGGTTATATAGAAAGAAAAAAACAACCACACTTGAACTCTTCAAGTTTCCGAACCCTGGTGAGTTATGGACGACCAAAAATCAAACACACACAGGAGATCCCATTTTTATCCCGGATGTTTCCAGTAGTATACGAAAATGATCGACTAAATATCCATGACTACTTTACATAATAAGAACTCCAAATGGCATTTCATTTGGCGGAATCGAACAAGATTTTGTGCGGAGGTAGGAGGTCAATGAAGTCACCAAGTTGGCCTACAACAATGGCGCTGCACCAACCTGGACCATTATTTGGACGAAGTATTCAAGGTCTAAAAATAGAATACCTCAAATAAGGCCCAACAAACCGGGAATCAAAAAACTCGAGACGCCTAAATGCGACGCCATGAGTAAGGCGTATGGATCAGGAGCCGAAAGAGGTTAATCAAAAGGACTTACTCCAGGTTTGGTTTTGAAACTATTTCGGTCGGAACGATGAAGACTTTCGTGATTTGTGGCACTTTGCAAACAAATATTATTACATTAAATTTGGAAAATTACGTCGTTACATTAAATCAATGAATTAGTAGCCAAAAATTTTAAGGGTAAGCAACACGAATCATACTAATGTAAATTCACAAAGAAGTGGCGGCCCTGAGGTGCCGAACTGGGGAAAAGACGAAGAAATCGAAAAAAAACTTAACAAAATCAAAACGGTGGACGTGAAAAAAATAGAGAAAATGTTTTAGCAAATATACCTCAATAAGCAACAAATGGATGGCAAATTGAAACAGCTTGTAGCAGAAATGACAACAGTTAAGCAAGAAAATAATAAATCGAAGACGCAAGTAACGATGCACAAAAATAGAATTGATGCGCAAAATAAAGAGGTTAGAAAAGAGTTAACTGACCAAGAGAACAAAGAGGAAAGCATTTACAAAAGCTAAAGTAGTAGAGGTCCCAGTTATTGCAGAAATAGACATAGATTAGAGGAATTTAAAACAGAGAAAACGGGCCAAATACTGACTGACCAAGAGCTCTAAAAAAATTATCCTGAAAAATGCAAGAAAAGACCCTATTCATTAATTCGAGGGGACTACCTTAAAAAATACGCGAGGAATTGAAGTTATTAATACCAGGATTAAACACTGTAAGGGAAAAAGGAAACAGAGCGCGGATAAGAAACAATAAATTGAAAAACGAACGCTATGAGATAGTAAAGGGGTCAGAGAATGAATGAAAAAGAAAATATAAGGAACAGTAAAATGTGCTGAAAGTTGCAAAAATGGTAAATGAACGGTCGCCAAAAAGTAATACTTTTATGAAGGAACAGATGAGATAAATAACGAAAACGTCAAAGCAAAACAAAAACTACTGAGGGCGGATAAAGAAATGATAAAAGAGTATAGACATAGCAATGAACAGGATTATAAAGCAAGGATAACTGAAAACCAAAATGGAACCTGCAAGGTATTCTGGTTCAGGAAGCTTTGAATGGCCTCACAAATGAAATTAAAGCATATAAAATGAAAGTAGTAGCGTTACCAGGAACACACTGAAAAGAAAATGAAGTTTATATTGTAGATTACTGTTCCGAAGTGGGAGCCAGAGGGTGTATTCCGGTGTGGAATTACTGATAAACCCAACACAGAAGTAAAATGTAAAAAACTTTAATACAAGTAAGTTTTCCTTCTCTTCTTGGTGGAGTGAAGACGTCCATAAAGCACATTTAATTATTGTAGAGAGCATAGAAGGTATATTGCACAGATTGTGTATACTAACAATATAACAAAGAGAAAGATGCAACTCTATAAAAAATATACATGCTCTCATGGAAGGAAAAGAAAAAGAATAAAAGAAGTGTTCTATGAGGTACTGGAAGAATAAATAGACAACATTTCAAAAGCCAATAAAATAATTATAATGAAGGATGCAAATGCATAGCATGAAAAAGAGAACATATACAGGGCGTTCCGTGACTCGATAGCCATAACTTAAGATAGTATTTTTTGGACAATTATACGTGGAAAGTGGGAGTTTGTAGAATAAAGCAAGTAGCATTTTAATAATTGAAGATGTAGCTCTCAGAAAAGTATCTGGGAATAGCTTCTTCTTCGGCAGGTCCTTGCTGTACCGGACGTTCTGCGATAGCTTTAGGAAAATTACTTGTAACGGTAGTAGTTCACAAATAATAAAAATAATAAAAAAAAGTGACGGCTCTAGCGGTACAACCTAAAAAAAAAGGACAATAATATTTGGCTCGAAATAGCGCACTAAATTCGTGGAAGATCCCGTATTTGTAAGCGTTAGCACAGCAGTATTCGGCTTAGTCGATGAGTTGAGGAGGTACTTGAGGGAACTGGAAGAAATAAACTGCTGCGTAACAAGGCGCCACCTGCTGGGTAACAGAGAGAAATAAAACCGACCAACAGAAATTCAATAGGTTTTACTTAAGGTCTACTACACTACAAAAAACACAAATCAAAGCGACAAAAGACATGTAAATATAGCAACTACAATTTAAAATATTAGAAGAATCTGAGAGAAGTGAGAGACTCTGTCGCATGATACTTGCGTGCATTAGCAACAACAAAATAATTAGGGTTCGCCATCAAGTATATCAGGTAAGTTTTTGTTTGATACACCCCAAATTAAAGTTAGCGTATCAATTTAAGATAGGTGATCAAGAAAAATCGACGTACACACGTCACTTACACACGGTGACTTAAAAACTAGAAGTAAAATCGGACTAATACGGTACGTAGCTCCTGCCAACCCAAAAGGCCTTTTGTTTTAGCTTCACCCATTTTATTTACAGCACCCCAGTTCTGAGGGAGCTAGTGAAAACAAAACCGAGCGTCGGTGGATGGAGACCACCCCGAAAAAGAATTTGCTTATACACTAGAGATTCAAACCGCTTAATGTCACGTGTACTTGAGTTCCGAACGCATGCAAAGTGAATAGGTTTCTTAAACAATAAACTTATCTGTGTAATGCATGTACTTCTGATAAGGAGCTACTAGAAGATCGGTAGGATTTCTCTGAGGAGGATGAGACGACAAAGCTCTGGAAGCAGATCGTTTCCTTTGTAATAGCAGGAACGTAGCGGGCGCGACTATCAACCGGTGAAGTACAATCGGCCGTTGCAGCTCCGAGGTCGGCGACACCGTGGTAATCGGCACGTTTTGTATAGCGAAGGATTCTCAATTGCTCGTTCCAGCGCACTCAGAAATTATTCAGACAGTAAGATATAAGTAGAGTATGAGGTCAAGACACATACTAAATCATACGTTGTAATTAGAAGTTAACACAACCACTAGACGAACCAAAGAAATAGCAAAAGAAAACACTTACGGCAAAATCGGTCGGATTTATATTTCCACACTATTTTAACTTGCAATTATTGAGGTTACATTGATATTTTACGTGTAATTTTTAGCTTCGTGAAGCACCGACAACCGGCCAATAGGAAGAGAAAGTCACAAGATGTTTGCCCGTCTTTTCGATTAATATTAAGAATAAATCGATCCACCATTTAGAAAAGGGTAGTATGCGCAGTAAATTTCATTATTGTCGCAACGTGCAACTCTTGCGATGTACGTTTGGGTTCGCGTATTTTGACCCGTAACATACTTGTTCCTGTCAAATGACGATGCACACTTGCGTATTAGTCATCTACCGATCAAAAAACCTTCTCTGATATTCCTGCACTGAAGCTCTTGCAACTCTGTCACAGTGAATATCGGTGTATTATTGATTTGAAAACGTAGCCATATCAAATTAATCTTAAAAATACACCGTCAACGAATAAACAATATGACTAAACAAGGCAAATTTAATATTGTACTTGCGACATAAAGTTGTATGGCTATCGAGTCGCGGGACACCCTGTATAAAAAGACAAGAGGCAAAAGCAAACCCGATTTTAGTAATGATAACGGTCTAAGGCTGATTTCTCTAGCAATAGAAAAAAAAACCTTAACGAGTTTAAGAATAATGATTAAAGGAGAAAAAATTAAACGAGGACAAAATAACACTTTTTGGCAGTGGTGATGCACACACATTTTTTTGCGACTTTAATTATAAATATCGTTCTTTCAAAAATTATTTTTAAATATTTATGATCAATGTAAGTAACTATGGTACTATGACAAAAAAAATTGACATTGGCGGGATATACCCCGGAACAATAGCTAAAAAAGATTAAGAACTGGCTAGATGAGGAATGTGAACAGAAGCTTAAACAAAAATTCTAAATAAGTAAGCTGTAAAAAATAAGAGAAATAGTACAAAGGAAATAATATGGTAAAAAAAATTGTGTATGAAGGACCAGTAAAAGAATTAGAGAATAAATATTAAACTAAAGAAATTAAAAGTATCTTCAATGATGTAAAGGAAATCGGTACAGGTAACCAAAGTAAAACACCATACATCAAAAATAAGAAAGGAAACCTGTTAGGTGATGAAGAAAAAATACTAGAAAAGCGGAGGCGTTACTTTGAGAAAAAAAAATATAATGTGAAAATAGATTAGCTGCGGAAGACCAGAAACGTATGAGGAAGATACATAGGAGAGTACCAAAAAGGTCCAAATGTTTGTGCTAAAACAGATCTTGTACTGCTGTACCAACCCATATGCTATTCATTGCCTTTAAGGACACATATGGTAACATAAACAGGAGTCAGTTAGTGAAAGGACTAGAGGAGCTAAAATATCGTCAAAATTAATTGGATTAATAAAAACGACACAAGAAAACACACTAACAGCAGTCAAAAGTGGTGTAATATTTATTACAAAGTTTATAATAGGGAAAGGTTTAAGACAGAGTGACCCTCTATCAAGCGTGTTATTTGCTATAGCACTAGAAGTGGTAATAAGAAAGAGTTGTAATGGGAATTTAATTTAATAGGAACAAGACAAAGTGCATGTTGATTAAGAACAAATCAGTATGGACATGAATATTTATGAGAAAAGTGTTTCGTAACCTCAGAAGTAGTAGTTTACAAAAGTTTAATATTATTATCTCCAATGAAGAATTTAATATAGTTAAACATGATGTTCAAACATTCTTTCTTTTTTTAGCAGAGTGAATACGACACAAAAACTAATGACGACTCAAAATATGAATACAACTTTATGAAAACCAGTAAAATTGGCAGATTCGAAGGTTTTATTAAAACAAGCCATCCAACTTTTTACACATTTATTTGGGGTTCGACGACCAAACAATCCGTCTATTCTGCTTCAAATACGTAGTGCTCAAAGAGACAGGGTAAGGTTGAAAAGTGATCTTCTCGGAGTAGTTGGGAGAACACAAATGGAACGTTAAACTTACGGAGAGGTACTCTAAAGCTTGTGGCGATATTATTTACGAACAAACAAAAAATCGTAATAAAAAATTGATTTGAGGATCAAAATCTCCCTAGAATATAGACCACCGTGTTTACAATTATGCGGTGAGGAAGGAACTCTTTCAATTGTGTGTTATAAATTTTTCTAGTAACTTTTATTAATTTGAGATTGCCGGATCGAAAAAATCTCCCCATTAGGAGGTAGAAAAAAGACGCATTTTTCTTCTTCTTGACTTGTCTGTTAAAGGTGCTACATGAACATCATCTGAAATTCGAACAACTACACATGTATTAATTATTTAGTATAAACCTAAGTAAAATCATCCCGTACAACAAGGGAATAAGTTTTCACCTCCTGTTCGTGTGTGAGTATACTTTCACGTTTTTAGAACGTTATTCGCTATTACGGTTTTCTATCAATTGCCGACACCTTCTTTTTGGTTTTCGCTTTCTCCTTTTTTGATGGTTGCTATGCTGGCGTATGGATAATAATCCGAAAATTACTTAACATAACGAAGCTGGGTCTGGATATTATTAGTGAAGGTGCCACCGTTGGAATTTAAATCTACATTTTGTTGTCAAGGACACCACACAAAATAATACTGTTATCTGGTTCATTGTGAGCACGTCCAGCAACTGTTATTAATTGTTATGTTACTTGTTATTTTTGTAGCGTTTTATGTACTCGTACTACGGCTGTGAATTTAACAATATACCGTTTATACTGTGACAAAAAAATCTCTGTAAACTTGAAAGAGCTTTTGAAGTAGTGCTCAATCGTTTTGCGCTTTGAAACTATTTAAATAATCGGCCAAGGTCCGGTACCTCACGTAATTTGTTTTTAAGTAAATTAATAACGGTAATTGCCACGTGAAATTGGTGGTTGCTCGTGCCTAAATTATTAATTAATTCTCAACTCACTCTCCCGAGTTATTATTATTTTATAACTGAATATTGTGCATTTCTCTAAACCGTATTATATTTTTGTGTCTATGTATTCCTATGTGCTTTGTGATTGAAGTCAAGTCGCTATAATTATATATTTCTACCAACCTACTGTTTTTTGTGTCTACGGGTTTCTAGTGGCTCTAGAAGACCTCTTATACGCAATACTAGGTGGCGATTTACAAATTCTAAATAAGCCCACGACCACTCCCGACTACTGGAGCTGCCGGCGAGGTTTTCTAACATTGTTATCCCATTGTTTAGTTCGTTTACAAATAAACCGTAATAAGCTACTATAACGACAAATGAAAAACGGATATTATAACGTACTAAGTCTAATTTGTCAAAAAAGTGTAAAAAGGAGGGTTAGAAATTTCGGTTTGGAAACCGCCGCATAATTCCCGATCTTATTTGTAAGGTGTGCAGTAAAAAAATACTCAAAAGAAATACTGAACACTTCTAAGAACCTTGATTGAAATAGAAAAAAATAAGTTTAAAAATAACGGAAGCTTGTAACTTATACAAAATGATTAAAACGAATCCAAAAAATAATAGGTAAAATAGTTAACAATTATAATTTCCTTGAATTTAGAGTCATATTTATAAAAGCATTGAAATGTTGTATGTAAAAGCAATTACTCTAAACAATTGATATTTCATTAGTTTGAAAGTGCTACAAAAAGTTGTCTTAAAATTTTAGTAAAGGTTCTGTATATTCTGAATACAGAATTTACTTTCAACAAAATACCACGAAACTTTTTACATGCTAAATTATGAATCAAATTAGTCTATATTTAGAAACAAAGTTTTATTTTTATAATAATAAAATGCCAAAATCCGAATTTGTAAATTATACTAAAAACACAAAAATAAATGCTAATGAGTATGTAAAACCACTTTTGAATTTAATTATGCTCGCACATGCAAATCTAAAACTCAAATTTATGCATAACACCAACTAAAGGATATTCAATAATTCAATTCAATAAGTGTTTTACTATATGTTATTCTAGAATATCTTCAGGTAATAAATTTGAAAATATGAAGATAATTAAGAAAATATTCATTCATTTCTTTGAACGTGGTCGTACTTAATTAAAATACAATCAACTTTTTTATTGGACACAGGAATGCGTGGTCAAAGTTATTTATTTGTTGGAAATTTAATCAGTTTAATTTTTAAATATCAAAAATTTGAATATAAATTAAAATTTGTGCGCGTAACCTTGATGTTTTAAGTTGATCTTTGTTTTTTTCCGATAAGGACCAAAATCCTTTGACTACAGAAAATAAAAAAGCACCCCCGATGTAATATTAGTAGCCGTTTGTTTTAGATAACCATCTAAACATTTTTAAATTCTTGGTAATCAAATAAGTCTCGAAAGCGGAAATAGTTGATTTTTCTTTTCAGCGTGTCTTATCTTTTATTCGCATCTGTTGTATGTACTTGTCAAAAGATTAAAATTTTTCATAAAGCCGTGTAATTATTTATACGCAGTAATCAAAACTTGGCTATTTGAATAATTATGAAGTATGGCAACAACAACAAAAAATAAGGTAAATGAAGAGTCATGATCTATTAAATAGTTCCAATTATCTTGGAATGTTACAACAGTTGGATTTATACGAATAAATTTGATATTTGGCTCTTGGCTATCGAATAAATACGACTTAACCTCGTAATTTAAAATGGGCAAATAAATCACTACAAAAGAATATATCGGTTTTATCTGAAGATCAAATCACCTAATAAATACCGGAATATCAATTATAGCTACCAGAGCAAGTTGTTGATATAAACTGTGCTACGCCCTTATAATCAACGACTTGTTCTATATAAGTTAATAAGGTGTACGACGTAAATGAATAAAAGGAAATAATTGGAGGTAATTGCGAATACTTTCATAGAATGTATGTTACACAAGACTAGTTAATGGTTAAAAAATACTATCGTTAAGAATAGATATAAAATATTAGTGATATACGACGGCGAAGATATTGGTACAATACTCAACGGAGACGTAGTGCTTGTTTCTTATTTTATCCTCATTGCATCATTTTGATGAAGTCAAAAACACTCTCATTAACTTCGTTATCTCGTATACTTCAAAATAAGCAACATATATCTTCAATAAGTAGACAATACTAATTATTACATTAATTCAAGAATTATAATCATATTTTGTCAACAGATGGATGCAAAGCAATTTTAACCCAAACACGTAATATTGTTAACCTTGTGTTGAAATTACTTATGAAACAAATCCATATCGCTGTAAATTAGCAAGAGTTTTCCTTCAGTTATAAATTCGACATATCAAACCATCTGATACCTGGTTTTTAATTCTCGTTAGAAATCATTAGATATAGCATACATTGGGTGTACGAGGATATATTGAAAAATTCTTAGCCTACTATAGAACTAAACAAAATTTCAATGTCAAAATATTTTATTACTCAACATATTCTCCTCTTAATTGGATACATTTATCACAGCGCACCTGCAACGTCTCTAGACCTTTAAAAAAAATTTTTCTTCTTGCTCTGCAAACCAGACCTCCACAGCTTCTATTACCTCCTTGTTGGAAGAAAATGTACGACATTTTAAACTTTTTTTCAGTTGAGGAAAGAGGTGATAGTCGGACGGAGCCAAATCGGGTGAATAAGGGAGGTGTTCTAGTAATTCAAACCCTAAATCACGAATTTTTTGCATGGCAACATGAGGTTTGTGTGCAGGGGCGTTGTCCTGCAAAAACAAAACACATTTGGAGAGCTTTCCGCGTCTTTTCTCTTTAATATTTTCCCGTAGAGTGGTCAGTAATGTCGAATAGTAATCTCCAGTTATTGTTCTACCCTTATCCAAAAAATCAATCATGATTACTCCATGGCAATCCCAAAAACTGAAGCAAGAACTTTTCCAGCAGATTTTGGACACGAAACTTCTTAGGTCTTGGAAAACCAGAGTGTCGCCATTCCATCGATTGTTGATTTGTTTCTAGATCTTAGAAATGTACCCAAGTCTCATCTATAGTAACAATTCGGTTTAAGAAGTTTACATCGTTTTCAGATCGAACGCGATGCTTCTACCCTTGCACGCTTTTGGTCAACATTCAAACATTTGGGGATCCATTTTGCAGCAATTTTTCTCATGTCCAAATTGACGTGAACCATATGATGAACGCGTTCGTATGAAATATTCAGTGCTTCAGATATCCGTTTTAGCCCAATTCGACGGTCTGATAAAATCATGTCATGAACTGCATTGATATTTTCGGGGACTGACACAGAAACTGGCCTTCCCGATCGGTCATCATCTTCAATGGAAAATTTACCTCTTTTGAAGCTTGCATTCCAATTTTTGACGGTCGCATACGAAGGACATTGATCACCAAGGATATTAAGCATATCTTCGTAAATCTGCTTACCTCTTAACCCTTTTAAATACAGGTAAGTAGCTCAAGTGAGATTTTTTCGGATAGTTCTCATGTGGTTGTAATATTCTATGTCTTTAGGTAGAAATGTTTTTCTTCTTTTGATGATTAATTAATGCAACCATTATTTATAAAAATTAACTCTTGATGAAAGAACTTCCACAAAGTTCTCAGTGTCGCAGTGTTCAGAAATAGCATTGCTCTTATGGGAATGATGATTGAATCCAAATAGATTACTATTTTTATTTGGTCCTTGAAACAATTATTAGGACGTTGAGCTAAAGATTGTTGTTAGAGAGAATTGTTCTTCAAAAATCTGCCTGAATTGCACCATCAGTGAACTATACCTTTTAAGTATATAAATGAATCGTGGTTTGTTCGGTGATTTAAAGCTTAAAAGTGACTGGACCAAATTGGATTCTTCCTTCTGCTGGTTTGTTTGTAATTGCTACGCAAAGGTTTACGAAAAAATAAAAGTCAAAACATTGTCAACAGAAATTAAT